>CM077148.1:35600411-35954226 GCA_039583875.1 Platanthera guangdongensis | reverse complement strand
TTTTTGGGAAAATAATTTCCCCAAAAGATTCAGAGGCTCCATCTTGGTTAGGTTCCACATCTCCATGATAACACAACTCTTGATGTCTCACTCCTTATTCATGGATCTCAAGAATTTGTCGTTCAAGTTAAGTTGGATAACTCACGACCATATGTCATCAACCCATTTAGTATCTTGAAAAACTTCTTATTTCACTCTGAGATGGAGTCGTTATTCTATCGGAAAGATTCATACTCTTGATTCATTAAAGACTTCTTGTCATCCCTAACCTCTTCAGTGTCTTCCATGAAGACTATGAGTGAGTCTTACATTTCTTTTGTAGTCTTACAATATATGAGATTTTGGAATTGTGGACTCATATATGGTACTGACTAGTATAGTTTTGGCTCTTTTATCCATGATGACTAAGATGATTTCATCGTTAGTCATATCAACATATTTCTTTCAGACCATAAGAGTATTGTCAATAGTAGAGACAATCTTAGGAATGATAGGGCCTTCCTCAATAGTGATGAAGATTTTGGGATCGGATGCTTCCATAAATAACTTGACCCTTTTCTTCTAAATAGGAAAGTTTTCTTTAGTGTAGATGGGAAGCTTCATATAAATGAGCTCCTTGTAGTTATCTCAGGCAGACATGATATTCAACTTTTAATTCCCTAAAGGTAAACCTTCTTCAGGTGGTTATAATTTTTACGAACAACCTCTCTCTAATACTAATTATAATATATGGGATATGGTAGACTTTATTGGTGGGGGTGGTGAATAGGTGACGTATTTTAAAAATTTATCACAACAGAATAATCTAGATGAGAGCAGAGAGAAAACAAGCACAAGACAAACAATAGAATTTGTAGTGGTTCCACAATTTTGGTCCATCCACTTTTCCCTTTTGCCTATATAGCAATGTGCTAGCCTCGACAATCTCCAACTTAATTCAGACAAACAAATGATCTTACACTCGAAGAAAAAAATCTTCTACCTCAGGAACACTAACTCATTCCCTACCTCAAATCCCCCAACTCAGAATCCTACCTCATATTCCGCAAAAGGAGAAGCTAAAATCTCAACCTGAGGGAGGCGCTCAGCAACACGAGAAGCTAAAATCTCAACTTTGTGATAAGTGGAGGTGACATTCACCTTGCAGTTACTAGGACCTGCTTTGTAATCATGAAGCCTCATCAAAGGGGAGGATGGCCCGAACCTGAACTCCGATATTTGAAAACAAGTTTTCTCTTCTTGTCACGAGCTACGGGAGTGGCTGCATTACAATGAGGATCTATTGAGAGATCAGTAGATAGTAGCTTGTCTACATGCACATAACTAGCAATACAGAAGAGAGCCTTCGACAACCTACCATGATCAAAAAATCCAGTGATGGGTGTGAATTAGCTCTCTCACCCGCCTTGGTTATAACAGTGACTTGGGAGATCCCTCCATAACTCAAACAACTCCCAACGACTCCAAACAAAACTATAAAGAGTATTCCGATGGAGATAATCATATCTCTCCCCAAACGAACCCATTGCTTGTTGTTATGGACCTCTATCTAGCCACATAGGACTGTGAAGACCTTGCACAATTCTTTAAAAATCTCTAGTATGAGTCGCAAGCTATGTTCCTGAAATAACACGATCAACCCCATGATTCTCGCTATCCCAATGGAGGTAAACTGAGAAATTGACACTCCACGAAATAGGAAGATCTTGATGGACTCATCTGAGGGAGGAAGGCGAATGTCCAACTTCAAATAGATTTTTGAAAGCGCAATAAAACCATTCAGTGTATTTTGGGCATGCTCCTTAGTGTGTAGGAGCTTAACTTCAATGTCAGCAGTCAATCTAAATCGCTTTTGTCATATATCATACTATCAAGGGTAGAATGCATTAACATCGATTTTGATGGATCGCCTCACTTTAACCCATGGAAGAAACAAAGACACATGTTATGAAAATATCTCAAGTGACCGGCAACACATAAAAGAATAAAGCACCACGCAACACTAGCCATGGTAGCACAACTGCGAGCTACCACACGAGGTAAATGCTACCTAGAGGCGGTAGCCGTATGGGAATGACACACTAGTGCGTGGAGCTACGCTCGAGCCTGGTCATGCGCTACCGCAAGCAATATGTTCTATTGCATGATAGTAGCGATGCAGATGCGCAAAAAACCACCCCCGTACGTATAATTACATGTGTGTAATCGCTCGTGTGCATGCAAACGCGCGCATCTCCTTCCTCCGGCTTAGCTCCACTCCTTCATAGGAAAAAAGCTCATCTCTGACACAATTCTAATAATATCACGACATGAAAAAGCTTGAAATAATCGCCACACTCCATTGAAGCAGAGCTAGGGCTCTGAGGATTTAGGGGGCAAATGATGGGTATCTTCTTCAATTAAAGGGAATTTGGCTTTCACCGCATTGTGAGTGGTGACTAGTACCTTGCGCAGTTTAGGGGGAATTCACCGCCTTATGCATAACGACTAGGTTGTGGAGAGATCTAGGGGAGGCTAGAGGTTGTATCTAGGGAGAGATAGGCAATAGTCGGTCGGTCCTTAGGAAGACCAGTGTGTTTCAAAAGAAGATTTTTGTCACTTGTATCCTCGATTTCAAGCTCTATTGAAATCATTGTTTTTATCACTTGTGAAATAAAAAATATCATTTCTTTATTCTTGAATTTCCAAGTGTTTGTTTAAGTCTTTTTATTATTTTGCCTAAGTTTTAAGTCTGCTACAACATTTTTAAATAACCTTATTCACCCCACCCCACCCCCATAAGAGCGCCTCAAGATCCAACATTTGGTTTCAGAGCAAGGTTCATCCAAAATTGTTTTACCACCGGGTGTAATGACGTATAGTGATCACGCTCTTGGGTACATTGGTCAAATGTACCTGATTTGAAGAAGCCTCACCCAACTCAATGATATACATCATAATGTATTTGATGTATGTTTGAGTTATTTGTGCAGGTTAAGAAATCACTGGACTGAAGCAAAAAGTTTCTAAGTCCATGTGTCGACACCCAGAGGGAAAGTGTCGACACTCAAGAAGACTTGTGTCGACACCCAGACAAGCAGTGTCGACACTTGGAGTCATTGTGTCGACACCTGGGATGCAGAGTCGACACCAGACAGTAAGTGTCGACACTTGGAGCTGTGTCGACACTCAGTGAAGAAAAGTGCAGACAGAAAGTGTCGACACAAGGAGCTGTGTCGACACCCAGTGAAGCTGTGTCTACACCAGAAAGTGTCGACACTTGGAGCTGTGTCGACACTCAGCAAAAGTCTGCAGAGTCTAAGTACAAGTGTCGACACTCAACACAATGTGTCGACACTAAGCAGAAGAGTCAGCACTTGAAGTAAGTGTCGACACTCAACACAATGTGTCGACACTCAACAGAGAGTCAACATTTGAAGTATGTGTCGACACCCAGAACAATGTGTCGACACACAGCTAAAGACTCAACACTTGAAGAAAGTGTCGACACATGGAGCTGTGTCGACACTTAGCAAAGAACAGAAAGAACAACAAATTATTCTAAGTACAAGTGTCGACACTATGGGAATGTGTCGACACTCAGCTGAAGTCTCAACAACAAGAAGGTGTGTCGACACAAGGAGCTGTGTCGACACTCAGCAAGATTCAACATAGAAGACTATGTGTCGACACCAAGAAGCAGTGTCGACACTAGACAGATTCAACACAAGAAGTTGTGTCGACACAAAGGAGATGTGTCGACACTTAGAAGAATTCAGCTAAAGCTAGAAGAACAAGTACTTGTGTCGACACTCAATTTCAGTGTCGACACATGCAGAAGAATCTGTGTCGAGACATACAAAGAATTGTGTCGACACCTTGTAGACTTGTGTCGACACTTACACAACATGTGTCGACACTTAGACTATAAGTGTCGACACTTAAAGACAGAAAGTCTCGACACTTACTGACTGTTAGAGATTTTCAAGAAGTGACTGGTTGACATGACAGCTGCCGATCCAGCTGGTCTACAACAACTGTCAGAGATGTCAGAAGTCAGTTATGAACCGGACCAGCCGGTTACCATGAAGAAGGCCTATAAATAGGCATCCACAGTTTACAGAAGTTGTGATTGTTGTTATGGTTGTTGAAGTTGTTGAAAGAGTTGATCAAGTGATTAACAAGTAGTACATATTATTCAAGTAATCAGAAAAGTAGTACACAGAGTATCAACACAAGAAGATCTTGCAGTCCAACTGCAGATCTAAGAAGTTGGAGAGAGAGGGCTCCATCCAAGAAATCAGCCTTTGGAACTAGGCTGAGAAGAAGGATTCAGATTCAGTCTGGATCTTAAGTAGCAGAGGTCAAGGAACAACTGCAGAGGATTCAGCCTTATTCAGTTCTACTCAAGAAGCTTTGAAGAAAGCTAAGTCAGGGTGAATCCAGCTGAGTTCTTCCAAGAACTCATCAAGAATCTCTCAACTCCTCTCTTATTATTCTGAGTTGTAGAGTTATCATTTGTAATATCTTTTTAACTTGTAGGATCCTTTGGATCTGAGTGATTGTAAGCCTATATTTATAAAGGCTGAGGGTAGGGCTTGCTAGCCTGAGTGTAGGAGATTGAGATCTCTGAGTGTAGGCCTTGTTGGCTGAGTGTAGGCCTTGGATTGGCTGAGTGTAGGCCTTGATTGGCTGAGTGTAGGATTTGGGATAAAGCTGAGTTGTAAGGCTTTGGGCCTGAGGTAGGAACCAATTTGGGTTCTGAGACAGTGCAGGAGTTTGGCCGAATCTAGTACACTGCTAGATAGGCGAAGGGGGAAAGTGGATGTACCCATATCTTGGGGAACCACTATAAATCACTGTGTGCTGTGCTGTGAATGTGCTGTGGATTGGCTGTGTATGTTTGATTATTGCTGATTGCTGTAATAAACTAGTTAGAAATCTGTGATATAACTGTTTGGCTGCCAACAAAGTTAGAAAAGGATTAGGTCACCTATTCACCCCCCCTCTAGGTGTTTAGGTACCATATCTTTCAAGTGGTATCAGAGGCAGGTTACTCAAAACAAGGACTAACAGTCTGAGGAGATCCTGTTTGGCAGATTCAGTGTAAGGCAATTCACAGTTTCAAGAAAATCAAGAAAATCAAGAAACATGGGTTCTTATGAGAATCACAAGGAATTGGGTTCCATGAAATTACCCATATGCAGAAAGGAGATCTTTGAGATCTGGAAAGAAAGGGTAAGGCTATTTATGGAAGCCTCTGACCCTAGAATCTACATTACAGTTAAGGAAGGGCCTTATGTGCCAATGAAGATTTCAGTATTGGATGCAAATCAGAGAACTCCAAAGGATTTCTCTGAGATGACTAAGGATGAAATTGTCCTGGCCACCATGGACAAGAGGGCACAAAACATAATAGTGAGTGCCATTGATGATGCCACTCTTCAGAACTTAATTCACTGTAAGACAGCAAAAGAGATGTGGGATACTCTCATTGTCTATATGGAAGGTTCTGAAGAAGTTAGGCAAGATAGGAAGTCCTTGCTAAATCAGGAGTATGAGAGCTTTAGGCAAGGAAAGAGTGATAGCATCACTGAGTGCTATAAGAAATTTTACAGAATAGTTAATGAACTCATGTCTTATGGAAGAGAGTTCACTAACTATGAACTAAATGACAAGTTCTTAAGGTCCCTAACCAAAGATTGGGACACCAAGATCTGTGCCATAAGAGAAATGGCAAAAGTTGGGGGAAATTCCACCTCCCACACTGTTTGGCAAGCTATTGTCATATGAGATGCAGTTAACAGTGAGAAAAGAGGAGGAGAAATCAACAAGGACTGAGCACAAAGAAAGAACTGTTGCTTTCAAGACAGAAGTTCCCAGAAAGTGCAGGAATAAGTCTTCAACTCCACCTCCAGAGGT
This sequence comes from Platanthera guangdongensis, assembly GCA_039583875.1. NCBI lineage: Eukaryota > Viridiplantae > Streptophyta > Magnoliopsida > Asparagales > Orchidaceae > Platanthera > Platanthera guangdongensis. The sequence continues at coordinate 35,948,325 of CM077148.1, read as the reverse complement.
AGTTGAATCAGAATCTGATGAGTCTATCAACACAAAGAGTGAGAGCAGTGAAAGTGATGAAGACTTTGCTGCCTTCACTAGACACTTTCAGAAATTCTTGAGGAAGAAACAGTGGAGGTCAAGACCTTCTTCTTCAAAGGGAAAGGAAGCCTTTCATCAGGAGAAAAAGTCTTCAAAGAAAGACAGAAAGAGGACAAAGTCAAGCAAGGCAACTGGTTCAAAGATAGTCTGCTATTGCTGCAATAGACATGGACATGTTGTTGCAGATTGTCCAGAGAAGAGAAAGGAATCCAGTGACAGGAAAAAGACTCACTTCAAAGGCAAGAAGGAAAAGTCCTTTGTAGCCAAGAAAGAGAAGACTCTATCAGACATTTCTTCTTCAGAAACTGAGTCTGAGGCTGAAGCCTACATAGGGCTGTTTGCTGAAGAAGAAGAGGAAGAATTCATGCAGATCTTGGAGTCAATTTATGAACAAGAGGACAGTCATTGCCAAGGGATAATGGCTTTGACAGAGAGTGCCAAAATCCTGGAGCAGCCAGGACCCAGTCAGGTACAAAGTTCAAGTTTAAATTCTGTTTCTTGTTCTAGTTCAGAATCAGATTTTTCTTCATCAAGTGATGAGAATATATCTGAGTCTGAGGAAGATATTCATCAGCTCATAGATGAATATAAGGTACTGTTGCAAGCCTACAAGAAAAGCAAGACCCTAGCCAAAAGTCAGGCAAAGGAGATTGCAGATCTCAAGGCTGTTGCAACAGATTTTGAGAAACAATTTGATCAAAAACTGAATGAGGTAGCCAGGCTGAAACACATTACTGTGATTCAGATGGGAACTATCACCTATAAGAATGATCAAATTAAGAGACTGGAGATCAATCTTCAGAAAGAAAGAGAGCTTGTTGCTAGGTTTTCAAAACCTAAATCAGTGCTACCTTTAATTGATGAATTTGTTCATCATAAAGGCAAGGCTGGACTGGGTTTTGTTAGACCTGCAGGGACTGAGCAGTCCAAGTCTAAGTCCAAGGGCAAAGCCCCAACATTCAACAAACCTGTTGTAGTCAAGACAGCCAAGGCAGTACCTAAGCAAAGGTACAACAAGTTTGAATGCTGGTGCTGTGGCAAGATTGGCCATTTTGCAATGGACTGTTGGTACAATGCCAGTGCCAAGGTGAGTAGCAAGCTACCTGGTGGAAAGCTAGTAGGTAGCTTTGTCAAGTTACAGACTAACAAGTACCAAGGACCCAAGATTGCTTTGGGTTCTAAGGTCCATTAATCTGTTTTGCAGGTAGTCCAAGTGGCCATACCCCTACATGGTACTTGGACAGTGGATGTTCCAGACATATGACTGGAATAAGGGGACTACTGAAGGACTACATTCCAATCAAAAATGGTCCTAAAGTGACCTTTGGTGGTTCTGAAAAAGGAATCATCAAAGGGTTTGGTAACATTTCTTCAAACCTTGTTACCATTACTCAAGTGGCTTATGTTAAAGGGTTGAAACACAACCTAATAAGTATAAGTCAGTTAAGTGATGTAGGGTATGACATCTCATTTGTTAAAAATGGTTGTCATATCAAGAGGTCAAGTGATCAAGAGATCATTTTGACAGGATATAGAAAGAGGAATGTCTACTGTCTAGACATTATGATTGAGAACAATAGTTCTCCTGTTTGTCTTGTAGCTGATGAGACAGTCTCTCATTGTATCAAATGGCACAAGAGGCTAGCCCATCTAAACTACAAGACTATTAGCAAACTCTTTAGCAAAGAGTTAGTGAGGAATGGTCCTCAAGTTAAGTGTGTTAAAGATGGTATTTGCTCAGCTTGTCAAAAGGGCAAGCAGACTAAATCCACCTTTAGAAGCATAGATAACAAAGATGCTGTGAGGTGTTTATACCTCTTGCATATGGATCTCTTTGGTCCAATGCCAGTTCACAGCTTAGGTAGGAAGGTCTATACCTTTGTAGTTGTTGATGACTACTCAAGGTTTTCCTGGGTGTTCTTCTTGAGACAGAAATCTGAAACACCTAGTGTCTTCTACAGCTTTGTCAAGCAAATTCAGAATGAACTTAATAGTACTGTGGTCAAAATTAGAAGTGACCATGGTACTGAGTTTCAATCTGAAAACATGACAAAACTATGTGAAGACTTTGGGATATTTCAAGAATTCTCTTCACCTGGAACACCTCAGCAAAATGGCATTGCTGAAAGGAAAAATAGGACCTTGATAGAAGCTGGTAGAACCCTACTAAGTGATACATCACTGCCTGAGTACTTCTGGGCTGAAGCAGTTAACACTGCATGCCATGTTATAAATAGGGCTACCATCACTAAAGGGCTAAACAAGACCCCCTATGAAGTTGTGAAAGGCAGGAAACCAAACCTATCCTATTTCAGGATCTTTGGTTGCAAATGCTTCATACTTAACAATGGGAAGTCTTACATAACTAAGTTTGCTGCCAAGTCCCAAGAGGGAATTTTTGTTGGGTACAATAATAATAGTAAGGCTTATAGAGTCTATAACTTGACTACACAAGTTGTAGAAGAATCAGTGCATGTAGTTTTTGATGAGACTAAACTTATTAATAATGAGTTGTCTAGCAATGTATGCAGCCCCACAGGTTTGACAAAGACAATGGACAAGCTGACTATAGAAGAAGTGCCTGCTGCAAGACAGCAAGGAGAGGAGAGTAGCTGCTGTCTAGGGGGAGAACTACATGTGCCAGTTGCTGAAGAAATCCAAGGAATACAGCATGATGCAGATGTTGAAGTGGTTCAACCTGAAGTGAGGATGCCTGCAGCCCACAGGCATCTTAGAGATCATCTAGTAGAGCTGATTATTGGAGATCCAAGACAAGGAGTTCAAACAAGGAGCAGAAATCAGAATGCTGCAATCTATTCCAGTTTTTTGTCTCAAGTTGAACCTAAAAGATTTGAAGAAGCAATACAAGATCCACAATGGACTGAAGCAATGCAAGAAGAGCTTAATCAGTTCAAGAGGTGCAAGGTCTGGGAATTGGTTCCTAAACCTAAAGACCACAATGTAATTGGAGTTAAGTGGATCTACAGGAATAAGATGGATGAACAAGGTGTCATCATTAAGAATAAAGCTAGACTGGTTGCTAAAGGGTATATACAAGAAGAAGGTATTGATTTTGATCAAACCTTTGCTCCAGTAGCCAGACTGGAAGCCATAAGAATGTTCTTGGCCTATGCAACCTATCAAGGATTCAAGGTATACCAAATGGATGTCAAGTCAGCATTCCTAAATGGTAATTTGAAAGAAGAAGTCTATGTGGAGCAGCATGCAGGTTTTGTTGATCCAACTCTACCTCGTTATGTCTATAGACTTAGGAAAGCTTTATATGGGTTAAAGCAAGCACCTAGAGCTTGGTATGAAACCCTATCTAGTTTCCTCATTGAGAACAAATTCTCAAGGGGGAAAATAGATAAGACTCTATTCCTTAGGGAATCTAGAGGCAAAGTCATACTAGTCCAAATATATGTAGATGACATTATATTTGGGTCTATTGAAAGCAGCCTTTGCAAAAAGTTTGCAAAACTTATGCAAGCTCAGTTTGAAATGAGTAGTATGGGAGAGCTGAAGTTTTTCTTGGGTCTCCAAGTTAAACAGACTGAAAGTGGTTTGTCCATTTGTCAGTCCAAGTTCACCCTAGAACTCATAAGGAAGTATGGTATGGATTCATCTAGTACCATGAAGACTCCTATGGGGTCAAGTATGTCTCTTAGCAAGGATGATGCAGGAAAACCTGTAGATGAAACCTTGTATAGAGGGATAGTTGGCTCCCTATTATACTTGACTGCTAGTAGACCAGACATCATGTATGCTACATGTGTTTGTGCAAGGTATCAAGCCTGCCCTAAAGAGTCTCACTTGACTGCTGTCAAGAGAATTTTGAGATATCTAAAGGGCACTCCCTATCTAGGCCTCTGGTACCCTAGGAATGGAGACTTTGATCTAACAGGTTATTCAGATGCAGACTTTGCAGGATGCAAAGAGGATAGAAAGAGCACTACTGGAACCTGTCAATTCCTAGGTGGAAGACTAATTTCATGGAGCAGCAAAAAGCAGACTAGTGTGGCTATCTCCACAGCTGAGTCAGAGTATGTGGCTGCAGGAAGTTGCTGTGCTCAACTTCTGTGGATTCAACATCAGCTAGAGGACTATGGATTTCAGGTAAGTAGAACTCCACTTTACTGTGATTCTACAAGTGCTATTTCAATAGCTAATAACCCTGTATCTCATAGTAGAACAAAACATATTGAGATTAAATATCACTTTCTTAGAGAACATGTAGAAAGAGAAGATATTTCACTTGAATATGTTAAAACAGATGAACAAGTAGCTGATATGTTTACTAAGCCACTAGAAGAAGCTAAGTTCAATAGATTCAAAATTGAACTAGGAATGATAAACTTAGACTAAGTTTACAGAATAGAAAATTGGCTAAGTAAAAAGGTGTCGACACATAGACAAGTCTATGTCGACACAGAATAGTGGTGTCGACACTTCAGGAAAAACGTGTCGACACATCTAGGAATGTGGTGTCGACACTTCAGAATGTTAGTGTCGACACATGTCAAGTAGGTGTCGACACATCCAATATGATGTCGACACTTATGTTTTACTCAGAATTTTCTAAGTAAAGTCTCGACGATGTGTCGAGTTATGTTGTGTCGACACATAACCAAGTGTCGACACATAAAATCTGTTGACTAAACTTGTGTCGACACATGTGTGTCGAGACATTATAAGTCAGTGTCGACACTTATTGCCAGTGTCGACACATGTTAAGCTAGCTGTCCCGCCTGTTCATCTTCAAAATCAGAAAGGTATAAATAGGGTTCTGTCTCTGATTGTCGACACGCTTTCAAAGTTTCGAGACCAAAACTATTGTGTCGACATTTCTCTTTTCTCAAGACTAATTCTCCAAACCCTAATGGCTCCTAAGCTTGAGGAGAACGTGAACGAGGGCTATGAGCTAGTGCGCGGCGCGTTCGACGACGCAGATCAAGAAATCAAATCGGTGATAACCCCAGTCGCCAATTCTGGACTAGAATACTTGGTTTCAGAACCAACAAAGATTTGGAAGAAGGAAGTGCTCGAATTCCTTACTGGAGCTGCAGTTGATGAATCTGGATACAGAATCAAATCTAGAGTTCATGGATCCAAGGTCAAGATTTCACCAAAAAGTCTGAGGAAGGTACTCCAGCTACCTAAGACTCAAGATGAAGAAGAAGTAACTGCCTCCAAGATTAGGGAAGCTTTAATTTGGTGTGGACTTGATCCCAAACTGAAGATAGGTTCTGTGTTTAATAGGAAAGGCATGAACAACCAAGGAAAGTTCATGTCAGAGATTGTGGGAAAGGTTATCCTCAGTAAGCCAGGAGGGCATGACAGGGTGTCAGCCTCCATGTTCAATGTCATGACCAGAATAATATTCACCCTAAGAACAGATTGGTCTATGATAGTTTATGAGAAAATAAAGGAAAGTCTGAAAAAGCCCAACCTGGGCAGGATTATCAGTCTCTACCTAGCTGGTACCATACCAGAGGTAATGAGCACTGCTGCTGGAAGTAAGATCAATCACATGAGGAAGATGGATCAAAGGATCTTTTCTAGATGGGAAAGGGTGTTGTCAAAGGACATGCCTACCCCTGAGAAGTCAGTTACAGAGAAAGTCACTCCTCCCAGGAAGAAAAGGAAAACTGCTGTTGAGGCACACGAGTCCTCAAGTAGTTCTGAGAGTGAAGAACAGGTGGTGTTCACACCTGATGCGCAAGAGGAAGAGACAGTAGTAAAGACTCCTGCTCCTCAAGAGACTGCTGAGATCCAGGGGGAGCTGCCTCCAGCTAGCCCCATCCATAGGGATCACAGTCAGGGGGAGCTTCCAGGTGTAGCAGAACCCTCTACACTGGAGAGTGAACAAGCCACCTCCATTATACAAGAGGTACTCTCTGAACTAAACACTTTAGATTTTTCTATAGTAGATTCTGATTTGTCTGATGTCCATCAGCAAACTCAGCTAAACAGTCAAGTACCAGATGTTGTTTTAGAAGACAAATTTGCTGAACAAGAAGTGGTACCTGAATCAGTAGTTGAAGAGCAAAGACTATCTCCAGCTCCATCCCCTCATGAATATACAATGGAGGATTTATTCCTAAATCTAGATCAAGAAGATTTTGATATGGACAAGGATGCTGCTGCTGAAGATAAGAGTGCTGCTGCTGAGGGGGAGCACATGGAAGTTCTGGAAGAGCCTATTAGGCAAGAACCTGAGAAGGCCACTACTTTGCAAGCTGACAAGCCTCAAAGCCCTAAGGAAAGGGTTGAAATAGCCAGCACTTCAGAATCTGAAGAAGATGAGGCTGCAAAGGCTAAGAAGAAGAAACTCTATGTCTTCAAGAGGAGAAGTCAGAGTTATAAGAAGGCCTTGCAATCCATTGCCCCACAGCCTATAGTTCAACAAGCTCCAACTGCTGATTATAGTGCTTTAATGATTGCACTACAAATCAAATTGGATGAGCAAAGAAAGGCAATTGAGACTTATGTTGATGCAGGGCACAGATCCCTACAGTTTGATCTTGCACAAGATATAAAGTCTATAAGGTTTGAAATGAACCTTAACAAGAAGGAAATGACTGACTGCTTTCACAAGGGTGGGAATGCAGTGGTCTATTTGGCAACTCACCAGGAGAAGATCAAGGCTCAGGTAGATGATATAGCATTAAAGCAAGGATATGTGCTGGAGAATCAGTTAAGAATGAATGATAATTTGACTGCCTCCCATAATGCTATAGTCACTGAGTTGAAAAATAAGACTGCTGAACCTTCAACTTCTACTGCTGCTGCTAAGGCTGACTTTGATAAAGTATTTCAAGCTGAGATTACTACTATCAAGACTGCAATTAAAGATTCCAAGAAAGTCATCTCTGAACAACTTACAAAGCTGAAACCATACTTTAAAGAGGGCATAAGATATTTGGACAGTCAGATAAGGTTTCAAAAGGATGATGTCAGAGACCATATGGCCAGAGAAGTCATAAAGGGGGAGAGGGTATTAGTCAAAGCTAGCTCTGACCATGCCAAATGGATATCTAACTCCATCAGAGCTACACTGGGCTATCCTCCACTTTGTGATGATGATAATGTGGCTGAATCAGGAATACAAACTGCATATCTTGGAGGTGAGCAAGCAGAAGTAGCTCAAGTGATTTATCCACCTCCAGATTTTGATATGGTTCAAGCAGATGTCAGCACAATGTATAGCCCAACTGAGGGCAAGGCAAATGTTCATATTGAAAAGGTTGTTCAACCTATTTCTGCTGCTATGCAAGAGGCATTAGAGAAAGAAGAAGAGACAAGGCTGTCAAAGAAGAGGTTCAGGGAACTAGTAGAACAAAAGCCAGATTTTGAACAATGGAGCCCTACCTCTAGGAATATAATTCTAACTGCCTGGAAAGCTGCCAAGGACAACATGAATGACAGGAACAAATGGTTCTCTGAGGCAGAATGGAGAAAGCATGAGATCAGGCAGGAGGCTATAGTACAATTCAGAAGAAAGGCTAAGATGGGAAAGCTACCTCCTACTGCTGTGGAGCCTAGCAAGTACTTCCCCAAGCCATATCACTACTTTGAGAGGCAGAAAATCAAAGCAGAAGAGCTGAAGAAGAAGGACTTAAAAGGCAAGAAGCCTGCTGATGCTGCAACTGCTGAAGCCACTGCCAAAGCTCAAGTCCAAGCTGGAAAGGGAATAGTTATCAAAGAACCTGATCAGAAATAGATTAGGAATTAAACTTGAAGCTTGTTGAAATCTGTTGAATGTAAAACATTTTTGTAAACCATTAAAGGTGTATTAAAAATGTTAGAACAATATATGATAAATATATTTCATGGTTGTTCTGAGAAGTATCTATTTCTTATTTGTTCTACAATGCTGAATGTGTATACATGTGTGAATTTATTACATGTTTATGTTTACCCTGCTGTTTATAATCTGCTGTACATCATTTTGTAATTTTAATTATGGATGGTGTATATCATTGACTAAGGGTTATGACTTCTCCAAATAAGGGGAGATTGTTGGGTACATTGGTCAAATGTACCTGATTTGAAGAAGCCTCACCCAACTCAATGATATACATCATAATGTATTTGATGTATGTTTGAGTTTTTTGTGCAGGTTAAGAAATCACTGGACTGAAACAAAAAGTTTCTAAGTCCATGTGTCGATACCCATAGGGAAAGTGTCGACACTCAAGAAGACTTGTGTCGACACCCAGACAAGCAGTGTCGACACTTGGAGTCATTGTGTCGACACCTGGGATGCAGAGTCGACACCAGACAGTAAGTGTCGACACTTGGAGCTGTGTCGACACTCAGTGAAGAAAAGTGCAGACAGAAAGTGTCGACACAAGGAGCTGTGTCGACACCCAGTGAAGCTGTGTCTACACCAGAAAGTGTCGACACTTGGAGCTGTGTCGACACTCAGCAATAGTCTGCAGAGTCTAAGTACAAGTGTCGACACTCAACACAATGTGTCGACACTAAGCAGAAGAGTCAGCACTTGAAGTAAGTGTCGACACTCAACATAATGTGTCGACACTCAACAGGAGAGTCAACATTTGAAGTATGTGTCGACACCCAGAACAATGTGTCGACACACAGCTAAAGACTCAACACTTGAAGAAAGTGTCGACACATGGAGCTGTGTCGACACTTAGCAAAGAACAGAAAGAACAACAAATTATTCTAAGTACAAGTGTCGACACTATGGGAATGTGTCGACACTCAGCTGAAGTCTCAACAACAAGAAGGTGTGTCGACACAAGGAGCTGTGTCGACACTCAACAAGATTCAACATAGAAGACTATGTGTCGACACTAAGAAGTAGTGTCGACACTAGACAGATTCAACACAAGAAGTTGTGTCGACACAAAGGAGATGTGTCGACACTTAGAAGAATTCAGCTAAAGCTAGAAGAACAAGTACTTGTGTCGACACTCAATTTCAGTGTCGACACATGCAGAAGAATCTGTGTCGAGACATACAAAGAATTGTGTCAACACCTTGTAGACATGTGTCGACACTTACACAACATGTGTCGACACTTAGACTATAAGTGTCGACACTTAAAGACAGAAAGTCTCGACACTTACTGACTGTTAGAGATTTTCAAGAAGTGACTAGTTGACATGACAGCTGCCGATCCAGCCGGTCTACAGCAACTGTCAGAGATGTCAGAAGTCAGTTATGAACCGGACCAGCCGGTTACCATGAAGAAGGCCTATAAATAGGCATCCACAGTTTACAGAAGTTGTGATTGTTGTTGTGGTTGTTGAAGTTGTTGAAAGAGTTGATCAAGTGATTAACAAGTAGTACAGATTATTCAAGTAATCAGAAAAGTAGTACACAGAGTATCAACACAAGAAGATCTTGCAGTCCAACTGCAGATCTAAGAAGTTGGAGAGAGAGGGCTCCATCCAAGAAATCAGCCTTTGGAACTAGGCTGAGAAGAAGGATTCAGATTCAGTCTGGATCTTAAGTAGCAGAGGTCAAGGAACAACTGCAGAGGATTCAGCCTTATTCAGTTCAACTCAAGAAGCTTTGAAGAAAGCTAAGTCAGGGTGAATCCAGCTGAGTTCTTCCAAGAACTCATCAAGAATCTCTCAACTCCTCTCTTATTATTCTGAGTTGTAGAGTTATCATTTGTAATATCTTTTTAACTTGTAGGATCCTTTGGATCTGAGTGATTGTAAGCCTATATTTATAAAGGCTGAGGGTAGGGCTTGCTAGCCTGAGTGTAGGAGATTGAGATCTCTGAGTATAGGCCTTGTTGGCTGAGTGTAGGCCTTGGATTGGCTGAGTGTAGGCCTTGATTGGCTGAGTGTAGGCTTTGGGATAAAGTTGAGTTGTAAGGCTTTGGGCCTGAGGTAGGAACCAATTTGGGTTCTGAGACAGTGCAGGAGTTTGGCCGAATCTAGTACACTGCTAGATAGGCGAAGGGGGAAAGTGGATGTACCCATATCTTGGGGAACCACTATAAATCACTGTGTGCTGTGCTGTGAATGTGCTGTGGATTGGCTGTGTATGTTTGATTATTGCTGATTGCTGTAATAAACTAGTTAGAAATCTGTGATATAACTGTTTGACTGCCAACAAAGTTAGAAAAGGATTAGGTCACCTATTCACCCCCCCTCTAGGTGTTTAGGTACCATATCTTTCACACGCATTTTCTGAGGGCCAAGGAATTAGTAAACCTCCCTTATTCACTAGCACTAACTATACCTATTGGAAAACTCGAATTCGATGTCTTTTAATTGCGTTAGATATTGACTTTTGGGGAATGGTAGAACAGTGCTTCACTCCACCCACAATGGTAGTTGGAAGTGTTACTATGGACAAATCAAAAGATAAATGGGATAACTTAAACAAGTTAATATGCAAAAATAATGCTAAGACTATGAATGCTTTATTTTGTGTATTAGATAGAACTGAGTTTAATAGGGTTTGCCCTTGTGAAACTACTTATGATATTTAGAATTTACATGAAGTCACTCATGAAGGTACTTTGCAGGTAAAGGATTTAAAGTTATTTCAACTATAGTCATAATTTGAAAAGTTCATAATGGAAGTTGATGAGGATGTTGATTTTGTTGGAACCGATAGTTCACATATACTTAGTTTGATAATATCAACTCCCATGTTGTATTTGATCACATCTTGTGTCTTGTAGAGTGTGCGGGTTTACAGGTCCAAGAAATACAAGGAGCTCTACTCTGGAACTTACCGCCGAGAGGTACGAGTTAACATCGGGTGGTATCCTAAATTAAATGGCCAAGGTGCTCGGGAATCTACCACGTCGTGCTAGTCCTACCGCCCGTGCTAGCTCGAGAAATTAATTCGTCCAAGTTCTCGGGAACCTACTGCGGGGAGCTAGTTTTGTACCGCGCCACGGTAACACACTCAATAATCATTGAGATGACTGGACTACCGCCGTGAACTAAATTTGTATCGCGTCGCGATAACACACACAATGATCGTCGAGATGACTGGACTACTATCGGGCGCTACCTATCCTACCACATCATGACATCATTGAAAAATGGGAAATATTCATTTTGAATATTTTCCAAATTTGGAGGACAGCTGTCACATCAAGCACGTGAAGCTACTGCCGGGCACTAGCCTTACCGCCGGCAGTAGCTTGATTTTACAAAGATGTATACAAGGCATCTTACTTTTGGGATTCCTGACAAAGACGAAAAGAGACTTAGATCTATCGTTGCTAGGGTTCGGCTGCCTTTCTATGGTCCATTCCGCCGTCTTCATTGAAGGAAAAGAAAGTTGCCTCCCTCCAGTTCATGCACGAAGAACTCCGACGAGCCAAGGACTATATCGACTATGAAAATTCGACCGGTTGTAAGCACACAAATATCTCAAGCACCTGTCGTGGATCGCTCAATGGAGGAATCATCAAGAGGGAGATTTTTAATCTTTTAAATCCTTTAAACTTTTATTGTAATCTTTCTCTTTCTCTATATTCTTATGGTGAGGGAAATCGATCGGGGAAGGTCGTCGGAATTCGGGGAGGATTCCATGAGAAATCATCCTGGGGAAGGGACGTTTAGATCGGGTGAACTATCGGGGCTCTAAGACCCTTCTGTGTGTGAAGGTGAAGAGCCGGCTCAAAGACCGTTTTGGAGAGAAATGGAGAGAGCCAACCGGTCCGGGGAGCGGCTCGGTATAGAAGACCAAGACCTTTTTCATTCACCGCCTTCGATCTCTGGGGTCACGGGGATCTGATTTTGTAATTGTTAAAACAGTTGTTGATTTAGTTTTTGCAACAAAATTCATTTCTTACTTCTTTACTTGTTTGTACTGCTGTGAATATTAGTTTGTGTTGTCCTGAAGAGATCTCCAAGGGAGAACCTTCCCAGAAAAACAAGTTCTGAGACATACCGCCGCACGTTATCTACCTAATGCCCCATGGTAGCTTCCAGAATTAGGTTTCCAGGATCAAAATAATTTGAATTTTTCTAATAAATGACACAAACCTTATTCACCCCCCCTCTAAGGGTAGCCACTAGACCTAACAAGTGGTATCAGAGGGAGGTTATTCCAAAAATGGCTTCACCACCGGGAATAATGGCCAGCCCTGATCTCGAATATACAAGTGGGGATGAAAAGTTGTACACCGAAAAATCACTAGCACCACCATTATTTTTAGGCAATAAATATGAAGGATGGAAAGCCTTGATGAGAAAATTTCTTATAAGTCTAGACAAAGAAGTATGGAACATAACGTGTATTAAGCCGCCAAATAACCCAACTAAGCATGAGTATCATATAAACGCTAGAGCTATGAATAGTTTATTCTATGGGCTTGGTCAGGAAATCTTTAAACTCATCTACATTCTGCCCACTACATATGGTATATGGAAATTTCTTGAGTCTACTTATAGTCCTCTTTCTCTAGTTGATGAGACTAAGAAATTTCTCATGGATCTGAGTGAATAACCAAATGGATATCTGCTCCTGGAGAAAGACATGGCAATCGCATCACCGGAGAGGGAAGTTGAAATCTCAACTATGGATGAGGCAACTCATGAAGGAAGCAAAAAAAACTCAATGCTCCAATCTTGCCCTATCCAAAAGCACTGTAAGAAAGTTAAACTTCCATATTGTATGCAATTCTACTTTTACGTTGAATATGCTAGATGCTACTAGACGTAGAATTATTAAACTGAAAAGTATTAACTCAAAACTACGTCTTGAAAATAACCATATAAAAGCAAGTGTAAATGTAGAATCTATCACTATCATGCCTAATACTCCTGAATGCTCTTTACAAAACACCCCTACACCTTGTATAGATCATAGTATATTAAATAAAAAACATAGGGTTGTTGAAAAAGTGCCACTCTCTACAAAAGAACAAACTGAGAAACCATGTCTAGAAGAATCACATGTCAAAAGGGAGTGTGCTAGATGCAATGATTATAAAAGTGAAATTATGGATATGATTGATACTTTTGATGAATTCAGGAGTAAGTATGAAGTCCATATTGAATTCGTCATCTCCACCCTTAAAAATAGCACAATTACGTACAACAAAGCTGGACATAATCTTAAAATTTAAAATAAAGAATTAGTTACAAAAATCAATATGCTTAAGGAAATTACAATTAAACACTCACCAAACACAACTCCTAAACTTCAAGCAAAACTCGAAAGCATGTTGAATATAAATTGCCATATAATAACTAAGTCAATCAACGGGAGTAGAAAGCGTCAAGTGCGTGTAAATGAAATTCTAAAATAAAAAAAATCATCTTCATTTGCAAACTCAGGTCACTCCCAATTTAAAATCAAATGAACGTAAATTTCCTTCACAAAATCACTACATTATGAGTCCTTATGTTAAGCAACATAATCTTAACTCAGAGAATAAATTCAACATATCTAAACCTCCAACACAATATTGTTCAACTGAAGATCATCACATAAGGACTCGTAGAAATCTAAATGGAAATTTGCAACAAAAAAATAACATTAAACCAAAGTATGAATGGAGGCCCATCATTTAAAATAGCGCACACATTCCACTCAAAAGGGTCCATTCACCGTCATCTCCCTAAGGTGTATCACACTATGTTTGGGTACCTAAAGGAACCATCACCCCTGGCTCCTTTTGGATACCTAAATCTCTTATCCATTAATATCCACATATTGTGTGAAGTAGAAACTAATCAAAACAAAATTACTCTATAATCTACTTCATGATGTGCTTAATGTTCTTTCTGTTTTTACTAGTTTTTGCATTGTGTTTTTGTTTTTGAATTTTTCTTAAGCCAACTTGTCATGGACACTTTAGATAATTTTTTGTTATATGACTTTCTCATATTTAGATTAATGTTAAATCAATCTAACTGAATAAATTTGAATAAAAGTTATATCATTGCCAAGTGACCATAATTTACCTTTTTCATAGTTCTATCATGCTGTCTTAGTATGTCGGTCATCATTCACCCATTATGTGTGTCTCATAATAGCGGGGGCATAGTTGTGTGTGCTTTAGAAATGCTAACTTGTAAACCACGTCTTGTCCTTAACCAGGGAGGGTTCCAGCGGGTCCTTGTGTGGCCCTGGGGGGAAAGAGTGTTAGGTTGAGTTGGTTATTTTGTATGCACATGGGATTAACACCCCACCTACAGCATTTGTGCAGCTCCTTATGCCCATCCATCACTTAGTATGGGGCTAGAGTGTAGACATATAGCTTGGGTATTGGATTCTTGGGCATACTTATGATTCAAGCATTGAGTCAAGGATATCCCCCCGAAGCACTACTCATTTCTCCTGATAAGTCTTTATAAGCATTGTGAGGATGAGCACTTTAGTCCAAAAAATCATTTTGATCTTGTGCACGGACTAGAACCTTAATCTTATGTCCCCTAGTTCTAGTCTTGTTATATCGTAGATAACACCGTGACGTGATTTTTCACCTTATTTCTCTCGCGATAGCATACTTAATTACTGAGATAAACCATGTAATGACTATTAACTCTACTTGATGTTTGTCTTCTGATGCTACACATTCATACGTCATTGCTCTATCTAACATTTCCATGCATAAGAAATGGACTGATACGACACTATATGACTATAATACGTAAGTTCTAGCACATGATTTCTATTCGTGAGTTATACAATGTTCCTCTGTATTAATCACATAACTTTTGAAGCATGGTATTCTAAATCATTATGTGCTTAGTTTACCCGTGTCGTCCAATTTTTTTGTAACACTGAACACTTATATAAAACTATTTATGTATCATGTACTCATTGGTTTGACTACTATGCTTTATATTCTCTGATTATGTTTTTGGTTATCCGTATTGTTTGTCGCCTCTCGTTCAACTCTTTATCCCATGAACTATGTGTTTTTCTTTTTCATGCTCATCATCTATAGCCTTTTATTTCTTTCGTGCATGCACATGTTTATTTTTGGTTTGGTCAAGCCTATCCCCTTTCGATAATTTCAAAGGGGGAGAATAGATTGGTCAATGAGTCATGGGATATGGAAGATCACATATAGGGGGAGCCTAGCTCACCATGTGTACGTAGATATGGGGAGCTCATAGAACATGCATATAGGGGGAGCGCATGTGTAAGGAAAGCTATATGTAACTTGAAACCTGACTTTATGTGTGCCATATCATACATCTCATTATTATATCTCATGAATGAGATTTGATATTATCAAAAGGGGGATTTGTTGGAATGGATGGTTCACATATCCTTAGTTTGATAATATAAACTCCCAAGTTGTATTTGATCACATCTTGTGTCTGGTAGAGTGTGTATGTTTACAGGTCCAAGAAATACAAGGAGCTCTACTATGGAACTTAATGCCGAGCGGTAGGAGTTAATGCCAGGCAGTAGCCTGAATTAAATGGCCAAGGCGCTCGGGAATCTATCGTGCCGCGCTAGTCCTACCGCCCACGCTAGCTCGAGGAATTAATTTGTCAAGTCGGGCACTAGCTTGGTACCACGCTGCGGTAACACACTCAATGATCATCGAGATGAAAGCGTCAAGATGACTGGACTACTGCCGGGCATTAGCTTGGTACCGCATCGTGGTAACACACTCAATGATCGTCGAGATGGAAGCATTGAGATGACTGGACTATCGACGGGTGCTACCTATCCTACCATGCTGCGCTAGCCTTGAAAATGGGAAATATTCATTTTGAATATTTTTCAAAATTTTGAGGACCACTGTCACATGAATTGCGTGAAGCTACCGACAGGCGCTAGCCTTACCGTCGACAGTAGCCTGTTTTACAAAGGTGTATAAAAGGTATCTCGCTTTCTGGATTCCTGACAAAGACAAAAAGAGAATTAGATCTATCATTACTAGGGTTCAGCCGCCTCTCTATGGTCCGTTCTGCCGTCTTCGTAAAAGGAAAAGAAACCTGCCTCCCTCCCGTTCGCACACGAAGAACTCCGGCGAGCCAAGGACTACATCGACTAAGAAGAGCCGACCGGTTGCAAGCACACGAAGATCTCAAGCACCGGCCACAGATCGCTTGACGGAGGAATTGTCAAGAGGGAGATTTTAGTCTTTTAAATCCTTTAAAATTTTATTGTAATCTTTCTCTTTCTTTATATTTCTGTGGTGAGGGAAATCGACCAGGGAAGGTCATCAGAATCCATGGAGGATTCCATGAGAAATCATCCCGGGGAAAGGACGTCTAGATCGAGTGATCTAGTGGGGCTCTAAGACCCTTCCGTGTGTGAAGGTGAAGAGCCGTATCGAATACCTTTCTAGGAGGGAAAGGCAGAGAGCCAATCGGTCTGGGGAGGGGTCGGTATAGAAAACCAAAGCTTTTTTATTCACCGCCTTCGATCACTAGTATAACGGGGATCAAGATTTTGTAATTGTTAAAATAGTTATTGATTTAGTTTTTTTGATGAATTTCATTTCCTTCTTCTTTACTTGCGTGTACTACTGTGATTATTAGTTTGTGTTGTCCTAAAGAGTGCATAGTTCTCCAAGGGAGAATCTGCCCAGAAAAATGAGTTCTTAGACATACAGCCGCTCGTTAGCTACCTAACTCCCCGCAGTAGCATCCAGAACTAGGTTTTCTGGGTCAAAATAATTTGAATTTCTAATAAATGATGCAAACCTTATTCACCCCCTCTAAGGTTGGCCACTAGATCCAACAGATTCTATGTACACAAGATTTACAAAAATCGTCAACGATTTCATAATGCTTGGGAAGAATTTCTCCAACGGTGATTTATTTAGAAAGATTCTTTGATCGCTTCCCCCATAGTTCTATATGAAGATGACCACCATCTCGGAATCATACAATCTAAAGACTCTTCAACTTGAGAGCCTCATTGGGAATCTCAAAACTTATGAGGTGGAGTTAAAGGTTCAATAACAAGAGTTCAAGTTGGAGCCAAAGAAAAGGACATTGGCATTGAAGTTTAAAAAGGAAGAAGAGAGTGAAATTGATGAGCATGATGAAGAAGATAAGGAGAGACTTTTGTTAAGAAGTTTAAAATATTTATGGGAAATCCAGAGATGGGAAATTCATTCAATAGATACTTTAATAAGGAGTCTGGATTTGGGAAAGGAAAAGGAAAAAATCATTGTCAAAGATGATGAGGATCGTCTGACACCAGAGTGTTACCATTGTAGAAAGGTTGGACACATCCATGGTAAGTACGCAAAGTATCTGACATAGCAAAAAGAAAAAAAGGCACAAAAAGAAGAATAAGAAAAAGGTGTTGAAAGCAAAAAACTTAGGATGACTCCTCATCTAAGGATTCAAGTGGATCAAGTACAAACAATGACGAGGAGGCCAACATCTGCTTAATGGGAAAGTGCAACTCGCTATCCAATGATGAATGCATTGTCCAAAGCGATGCTGAGGTAAATCCTCCTACTTATGATGAATTGTATTATGATTTTTTATAAACATACAATTTTTTGATAAAAGTTTTAAAGATATTGATTTGCTAAAATTTGAAATTAAAGTTTTATTAAAAGAAAATTTAAAATTATCTATTGAATTAAAAGTACTAGAGGAGGAGAAGATGACTTGTTAAAAGTGCGATCACTCTTTGGCAATGATTCAAAATTTAGAAGAAGCTTTTGCTAAGTCTCAATCCAATATTGAAATTCTTACTAAGGAAAAAGGGGACTTAGAAAGTTCTCTCAAATTTTCTTGTTCTCAAATAGAAGAAGGCAAGAAGTCCTTTGCAAATTGGTGTATCATGCTAGTTACTGAAAATGCCACGTTGAATGCCTGGTTCCATGATTTGAATATGATAATTAAAAAACTTGTAATTGGCCAAAAATCACTGGAATGATTTTAGCTAGTCAGTGCCATATATCTGTAAAATTTAGGTTTAGTTATTGTTCTGGGAGCTATCACTCACCGGTATCCACTACCGTTGGTGACATCAAAAATTCCAAAAAACTGAAATGTAAAAATCAAAAAATTAATTACTCTACTGCTACTACTTTACTTCTTCTAGTAGGACTCCTCATAAAACATTAAAAGTGGTTTCATCTCCCTTTATAACGTGTGCCAAATGTAATAGGTTTAGACACACCGCTAACTCTTGCAGGAAGAAAGATCATTATTTATTTAAACAAGTCTGGGTGCCTAAGGTTTCCATCTATACTATGGGTGGAAGAACTTGGGTAACCCGATCTTTACTCTCATCTCCTTTCTAGGTGTGTTGGCAGGCTAAGGACAAATAAGACGTGTAGTACTTGGACTTGGGATGTTCAAAACACATAAAGGGCAATAAATCAAAGTTCTTTAGCCTAGAAATGAAGAAAGGAGGAGTGGTGACATTTAGTGACAACAGAAAAGGAAGGATCATGGGCATCAGTGTAGTGGGTAATGAATCTTTTATTATTTCGAATGTTTTATATGTAGATGATTTGAAACATAATTTAATTTTTATAAGTCAATTATTTGATAAAGGTCTAAATGTTTTATTTGAATAATCTACAAATTTATGCAAAAATATTGATTCAAAATCACATGAAATTATTCTTACTGCACCTAGATTTCATAATGTCTATATGATAGACTGTGGTTGTGTACAATTACCGCAGTCTATTCTACCCTGAACCTAAGAATAGACTGCGGTTTATGTATAAACCGCAGTCTATACTATCTATTTTAACGTGAGCCGTAAAAATCTAGTCTTACCCCGAGTTTTGGTTCTTCTTTTTACGGTCGCTGCGCTTTGCGAGAAACCCTAAAGGCGATTTAGTTCAAGTTTCTGCTCTCCTTTGCTTCGATTTGACGATTCTTCTTCGACAAAACTAATATTCTCACATAGGTATACTATTTCTTAATACCTTTCCTCTGTTTTGAACTTTTGATCTCTATGGTCTGTGCTAAACTGCCAATGTTTTTATTATTATTAGTTTATTACTTTATTAGTAGACTAGTAGTAGTACTGTAGTAGTAGTAAATTAGTAATGTAGTATAAAGTATAAACATTGTGTTCAAGTTTCTTCTCTCCTTGCTATTCTAAATGTATATGAAGTTATAAACAACACAATGTGCCGAAATATTGCAGTTTAACCCCTATTATACATGTCTAAACCTCCTGAGTAACATACTAATATAGTAATTAGTAATATATATTTATATGTGTGAATTGTGATTGTGTGGTAGTAACTAGTAGCTCAATATCATTGCGGTTTTGTGTGAATTTTGTTTAGGTTTTTTGTATGGTCTAGGATTTTTTTAGGGTTTTACAAGAAAATATCGGATAAGGGATCTTCATCGAGGTCAACAAGAGGCTTCACGAAAATGAATGAATTGAAAAAGCTTAGGCTAGAGGGGAAGAAGCTTATTATTTCTTTCCGTGATGATGACCGCATTATTCCCAGGCCTGAAACAAATAAATTGATGAGTTATATGGGATCTCTTGTGAAGTATTATGTGTCAATTACATATGTTGCATGAAAGGATGTTGATAAATAAATTAAAGATCAAATATGTGTAGAATTAAATGTATGTAACCTTGTTATCAGTGATTACATATCTTTGGTGTTTTAGTTAATTTTTAATTGATATTGTCTATTATTTTCAGATTTATTTTGATAATATTGAGGGTCATTAAAAGACATTAATGAAAAGCATGGGTGAAAGTTGGAGGACTTGGAAATCCAAACTTTTTATCAATTATGTAAAAAATGTAAATTTGGAGCATCGATACAATGTTCCTGTCAAGTATAGTTTTATTACTGCCGAAGACTGGAGAGTTTTTGTCGAGCATCGCACTACTACAGAATATATGGTTATGTGTTCTTAACTTCTTATTAAATTCAATGTTTTATATCATTCTTTAACTTTATAACTTATAAGCAAATTAAGTATTAACACATATTTATTTGTGTAGGAGAAAAGTAAGGTTAATACTGAGAGAGCAAAAACACGAAAGACCTTTCATACTACTTCCAGAATGAGTTATTCTGGATTAGAAAAAAGAATGGTATTAGCTCTCTACTTCTCTCTCACTTTTTGTATTTTAAAATTTGGTTTTCTCAATTATTTGTATGATAATTTATTTTCATTTTATTGTCAAGGTTGAATAAGGTGAAGCTGGACCAATTTCACATGCGGAGTTATGGAAAGTCGGTCATAAAAGAAAGACTGGTGAATATATAAGTAAAGATGTAACTGAGTTGGCATCTAAAATGGTAAGTGTAAATGTATCATTTTATCATTTGTAAATTATCAATAGTAATATTTTTTGAGAAGTATATTTTCTTATCTGCAATTCTATTCCAATATTTATAACGTTTTTTTAGGACGAGTTGTCTAGCCAAGAGTCTCAGAGTGCTGAAACAGTGTCACAGGGAAGAAATGACATCCTCGCATCTGTTTTAGGCCAAGAACATTCGGGCAGAGTTAGATATGGTGGCAAGTTTTCCACCATTACAAGTTTTTTCAAGAATGATAGGAGAAGCGAGAGGACACCAATAGCTCGTATTGAAGATGTTGAAGCTATAATACAAGAAAGATTGAGCCAACAACAAGAATTATGGATTCAAAAAGAACAAGCGCAACAATAATTATGGATACAAAAAGAACAAGCGCAACAAGAATTATGGAGCCAAAAAGAACAAGCACAACAAGCCGAGATTAGTAGTATGAAGAATCAAATTGAAGAACTTATGCACATGTTTAGTGCTGGAACTAGAACAAGTGTTGCACTTGCAGTTGCACAGGTATTATTATGTTTAAATATTTATACTTTTATGAAATGTTATGTTCTCTTTTTGTTGCGCAAGTAATTAACTATTTTTTTATTATTTTTGGTTTCTCAGTCGGAGCATGAATCCAGGTCACATGAACCTGAGAGTAGTCAGAGTAGACATGAGCTAATAACTTCTACGGTATTATAATTTATAATATTATTTTTGACTTTTATGTAATCAATGAATTCAATATTGATGTCCACATTCCACAATATTAATTCTTTTATTTCCACAGGCTAGTGAGACTATAAATGAATTCATTGATATCTTGTCCAGTTTCATAAATAAGATGGAGAATGAAGATAAAATAATATCTCTAGTATTAGATTCAATAGTATTTGAGAGTGTTGAATCAACATGTACATACTTTGAAAATTCATAGTTGTATGATTTTCTAAATATGAAAATGATTGGAGCTAACATCATATTAACATGCATTGGGTGAGTATTGTGTATCTGACTACTGAGTATCAAATATTACAAAATAAAGAATTTTTATTAATATATAAATTGATTTTGAATTTACATGTTTTTGCAGGTACATAGACTCACAATTAAAGAAATTTTCATACAATACCGGTGTATATTTTCATAATCCACATGCCATTTTTGCTATTGATGATGACTATGCCAAAGAACATTCAAAAACACGAGTTGAATATCTAAAAATTAGGCTTAGGATGCTTAGTCAACTCCAATCGCATTCTTTATTATTTGTGCTCTATAATAGATTGTAAGTATGAAAAATCTTTGTATCAAATCTCAATGATTATTACTATTTTTATTCTAATTAAGTTATTAATTTTTTCATTTGTTTCAAAGAGAACATTGGATGTTGTCTATTATTGATTATAATAATTATACATTTTATTGGCTTGATCCCATAAATAATGACATTCGTGATGATATTAAAAATATCATTACAAAGTAAGTTTATTAATGAGTTATTTACTTACTTTCCTATTTGGAATTTAGATTTTCCTATAAACTAATTCTTTTGATATTTTATGAAGAGTATTTAAAGATTTAGCAAAAGAGCGGCGTACCAGTTTTAAAAAACTAAAGGTTACAAAGTTGATTCCGGTAAGTTTTAGAATTTTAGCCTATATGAGTATATGTATTGTAATTTAAAAATTTGTAATTAAAATACTTATCAATTGTTTATTTGTGTAGTGCCTAAAATAACTAGATAATATTCAATGTGGGTATTATATCATGTGCTACATGATTGATATAGTTGATGCTCTTAAAATTAGGCCAATGCCATCATTGGTAAAGGTATGTGACTTATGTATACTGTCTAGTGCATGTAGATTGGTAATAATTATGTTGAATTGATTTTAATAATTTTTGTTTTATTGCAGATCTATCATGGAGTGACATAATTTTCGCAGGAGAAAATTGATAATATTAGAAATAAGATCTGTCATTATATAATCACTAATTGTGTTTTATGAATCATGATTTGATTGACAAATGACAAATGTATTTTTTTATTGCTAGATTTATCATGGAGTGTTTTGTCTATATTATAGAAGTAAACTCTTCTAAATGAGCATTTTTTATACTAATTGTGTTTTATGGTTTTGTAATTTTGTTGACTCTTCTAAATGAGCATGTCTTTGAGAGTTCTTTAAATTGTTCATTGTGATGATTTCTTTACATGTTATTTATTTCATTGTCCCGACCTAACTCTGCAATCTATAGGTCCTGTTTGTGAAAGATGGAAGACCAAAACAACAACACTCTTGATCCATCCATTGGTAGCAATGACCTTGATCCAAAAACAGATCCTAAACGAAAAGCAAAGTCAAATGATCCTGGTTGGAAGTATGGTTATTGGCCCAACCTAGAAGATAAAAATACAGTTAAATGTAATTTGTGTGATAGATTGATAAAGGGTGGTATCAAAAGGTTGAAGCAACACTTATGTGGCGGGTATGGAGATGTATCCAAGTATTTTAAGACTACTTCTGAAATAATAGCTGAGATGTATTCAGCTTTAAATGCTAAAAAAGGACAATGAGCATCTGACTGTTGATGATGACAATGAGAGTGACCAAGAAAGAGAGCCAACAGGGTCACAAAATGTCTCTCCAGCATTATCTACAGCTAAAACATCATTTGTCCCAAGTTCTGTGACAAGTGCCAAAAAGAGGAAAGTAATCCACTTGCCACAAAAAGGGGCCTATGGATGCTCATGTGAGGCGTGCTCCTGAAGATGTAGTAGATGATAAACGTGCGAAAAGTCCTGCACAAACTACTATCGAGAGATGTTTTAGAACACCTGAAGAGAAAAAAAGAGTTGATAGTTATGTTGCTGATTGGTTCTATGAATGTGAAATTCCATTCAATGCTGCAAAGGTACGAAGTTTTGAAGTCATGCTTGAAGCAGTTGGACAGTATGGGCCTGGTTATAAAGGCCCTAGTTATCATGATTTGAGAGTCTCATTGCTAAAAAATACAAAAGATAAAGTTATGGAGATGAAGACAAACTATCACGCGTACTGGATGAGATATGGTTGCACACTTATGTCAGATGGTTGGACAGACAGGAGAGGGAGACATTTGATTAATTTCCTCGTCAACTGTACAGAAGGATCCTATTTTATGGGTTCCGTAGATGCATCCAATCATATTCAAGATGCTACAATGTTATCAGAGTTGCTTGATAGTAAGATTAGAGAGATAGGAGTAGAGTGTGTTGTCCAGGTAATTTTTTTGGTTTCATTAATTTAGTAATTTTCATATTTCAAGTTTAATAGTCTGCAACTTTCAATAATTACAAAATTATGTTGTCTGCACTCTACAGGTGGTGACTGACAATGCTTCCAATTACAAGGCAGCTGGTAAAATTTTAATGGAAAAAGACCTACATTATTCTGGACTCCTTGTGCAGCTCATTGCATTGATCTCATGCTAGAGGATATAGGCAAGCTACAACAGAGCAAAACTGTGATAAGAAAGACAAGAATGATTACAAATTTCATCTACAGACACACTCGTTTACTTGATGCAATAAGGACTATTATAGGCGGTAATCTAGTGAGGCATTCGGTAACTAGATTTGCAACATCATTCATTACTCTACAAAGTGTGCTTAAGCATGAGGAGAAGCTGAAATTATTCTTTGTGTCGCCCTCGTGGAATGCCGCTAATTTGGCAAAAACTGAAGCCGAAAAACAGATTGTAGAAATAATACTTTCAACTAATTTTTGGAATGGAGTAAGAGATTGCCTAAAAGGAGGAAAACCACTGATTTCCATTTTGTGATTAGTAGATGGAGATGAAAGGCTGGCTATGCCTGAAGTTTATGTTGCAATAGAAGAAGCCAAATAAAAGATCAAACAACATTTTGATAACTAATCTCTATGGCAAAGCCCTAGCATGGTCCTTTCCTAGGAAATCTTCATCTAACAAGTCAAACTCCTTTGAGTCAACATCTCCCCTAGAAATAACTAAGGATCTAGCACAAAGGGAGAGGGTCGAAAACACACCTCGTTTCCGGCGGTTCCGGCCATGAATCTCGTTATCCTTCTTGGCAGCATGGCTCTTCTCCTTCAGTATTGTTTCCACGGAGAGGAAGATCGGCTCCGACGACTTCGGCCCTTCTCCAGAAAAATGACTCCAGCAACCCTTCTCGCCTTCCACTTCCGTCGGGGTGGTACAGTAATGCTCGACACAAACGACAGTGTGACGGCTAGGGTTTTCCACAAGTTTCTTTTATAATAGGAATTAGTGTTAACTGCTCTGTCACGTGTCGACCTAACATTGGATCGCATATTATAGCTTTAAATATTTCATATTGAAAAGACACGTCCAATGCAATCATTTTGGCGTAATTCCCAAAAATCTGGTTCAAACCGGGCACGTGACAGTAAGCAGACTGCAATAGAAATTCAGCCAAGTCAAAATCATTGAGTAAGCAGCTCTTACTCGACGAATCGTCGAGTATTATAGTCTTACTCGACGAATCGTCGTGATTTGTCGAGTCTACTCAAATCAATACATAGTCCAGCACTTCCCAAGTTCAAATCGTCGAGTATAACCTCTTTACTCGACGAATCATCGAGTGGCGTCGAGTGCACTCAACGCACTCGACTCCACAGTTTGCCGAATAATTCTGGGTAAAAGCGTTGAGTGGCGTCGAGTTCACTCAACGCACTCGACCACTTTCAACTAATGGTGTCGAATGAACTTAATGCCAACCATCCTAGATATTTTCTAAGTCAAATGGCGTTGAGTGGTGTCGAGTCCACTCTATGCTTCAACATAGGTCGTCAAATGACATCAAGTGCACTCAACGCACTCGGCGCCAGCAGTTTCCAGAAATGTTCTAAGGCAAATGGCGTTGAGTGGTGTCGATTCCATTCAACGCCTCAGCCAGTTTGTCAAATGGCGTTGAGTGCACTCGATGTACTCAACGCCGCGTTGAGTGCACTCAACACCCCATTTCCAAAAAAAAACCTCTTAGTCCATATTCGTCAAGTGGTGTTGAGTCCAATCAATGCCTAAGCCTAATCCGTCAAATGGCATCAAGTGCACTCAACACACTCGACGCCATGAGTCCAAGAAATATTCTAAGTCCAATTCTTCTTATATATTTGATGAATTCGTCAGATATTCGTGACAATATTCGACAAATGGTATTGGTCTCAACCCACAAGTCATACTCGACGAATTCGTCGGATATTCGACGAATTTTACTTGTCGAGTCTGTCACACCCAGAGACCGAGTCAACTCCCTTGAATCAAAACACTTGCGAGGGGTCTAGCATAAAATAGAATGTTACAAGCAGTAGTCCACTAAAGATATTTTTGATTTATTGCTGAGAAGAAGTTGGGCAGATTCAATCTCAGGCCAGGAATCTGATACAAAGATATTTCTCTAGTGTCAAACCATCTCAACCAAATTCATTTTGTAGGATCCAGTCTTGGATCTGAGTGTAGGATCTTTTAGATCTGAGTTGTAGGCCTGTATTATAAAGGTTGTGGGTAGGATTCTATCTTGAATCTGAGGTAGTGCTGGTAGCCTGAGTGTAGGATCATTTATTGATCTGAGTTGTAGGATTCTTTGGATCTGAGGTAGGTTTGTCCTTCTAGCCTGAGGTGTAGGGCATTTGTGCTTGAGGTAGGTGATTATTTAATCACTTAGTGGTAGGGCTTAGTGCCCGAATTGTAAGTCTTGAAGGAGACTAAGTATTTCTCGCGGGATCTAGTTGTAAGCTCTTAAGGAGCCGAGTTTTTGGGAAGAGCCTTATCTAACACAATATTAGAAATGCAGAGAGGGACAGAGGACGTACCCATAATCTGGGGAACCACTATAAATATATGCGTCTTTTGTGTGTATGTCTTGAAATATAGAATAATCAAAACAGTAAGCATAGTTTAATCGGGGTTAGGTCGAGATAATTTTAAAGAGGTCTAAAACCTATTCAACCCCCCCCCCCCCACTCTAGGTGTTAGTTATCTTGAAAACAAAGTCTTTCAACTATTAAAGGAGGGAAAGTTAAAGCATATGATAGCAAACAACGCTAGGGGAGCCCCTTCTCTGAAAAGGAAAGAGAAAGTGTATGTAGGTACAAGCACCTAGAGGTGTAGCAACATTGAGTAGGGTAGAAATGTTGGTCAAAGTATTAAGGAAGATGACTACGTGGAGATCATGGGTGTTGATATGGTAAGATATATCCACTACATCTATGGTCAAGTAAAAACAGAGTCCTCGTGGAGAGGAAGCCTAAAGAACCTCCAAGAAAGAGTTCGCTTTGGTATCATTGACACTGCCACTTTGGGGAGCGGTGACATTCTAGGAGGAAGATCTTCCTCAAACCACCAATCCTTTTCCTGACACAGTAGTAATCAAGGCAATTTTTGGCAACTTAACTGTAGCCCAGATTCTTATTGACATGGTTAGCTCCGTTAATGTACTATTTAAGCACGCCTTCGACGTGATGAAGATATACAAGCTCATGAAATACTGTGACAGCTCACTTTATGGTTTCTCTAGGGAGAGAAAGTAAGTAGAAGGAGGTATAGACCTCACTGTTGTCTTTTGCAAAATAGTGCGACAGGAATCCTTCCTGGTAATCAACGCATCGAGTAGTTACATAGCAATTTTTGGGAGTCCCCTACTTGATAACTTCCAAGCCATTGCATCCACCTATCACTAGGTACTTAAGTTCCCATTGGGAAGGAAACAGTTCAGGGTCCAGAGTGATCCCATGATAGTGCAGGAATACTACATCCGGTCGGTGAACTCGATCGATGAGTACATCCCCCTTTGAGTGAGAAATGACTGTTGAAACCAGAAATTTATCTCAAGAAGAGTTCAGACCCAAGGGGTGTAGTCTGCACCTACTTCTCCCGAGCTAGGACACTTGAATGGCGGCTTAGAACTAAGGAACATACCCAGAGCTACAGCGAGGAGGTCCCACCACACACTTGGAAGATCTAAGAGAGCATCCCTTCCTAAACCAATGTTAGAGAAAGGAACCTTGGAGGACACTAGAAGCCAACCAAAGCTAACTAGAAGAGTAAGAAGCCAAATAAATGAATCCTCTCCAAAGGTGCCCTTAAGGGTCTATTTATAGTTTTCCAAGACTAGCATTCACATAGCCAAATCCCGCCTTTTAGTTCTATTATACACGACAAAAAATGGCCTACTGACAACGTAACTCCGCTGTTTGAAAGGGATATTAGCAGGACAATAAGGGCATTCCGGTAAAAGCACTGCTAGGCGAGTGGTTCATGCAACTACTATTCGCCAGTGGTGGTGAGTGCCTGGTGAGGCCAACATTCACTGCCATTTCGGGGCTGAGGGTGAGTGCGGGCCTGTTTACCCCGCTGGCCTCTCCCTTGTTTTAGCCCTGGAGTGAGTGCGAGCCTATATGATCCACTTGCCCCCATATTGATGGCAGTTTGATCTTATGCGAGTTGGGGAATTCCTTCTCCACTCATCCAAACTGATTCACCGGAGCCTAAAACTGCTCTCTTTTCCTTGATCTTCTTCAAAGGGACTCACTCGGTGAATATGGAGTTATACACAATCCCTACTCTTTGTGAGATTGTACCAAGATCAGAAAGAAAAGTCTAACCCTAAGTGTTCGGCAAGTGATGGCTGATTTTGAGGGAATCTTTTGGTGGGCTCCACAACATGCTATATACATATGCCAACCTGGGGGTAGGGAACTCCATTGCCCTTTCATCTCCTCATTTTGATCTTTATTGCATGATGCCTCTCTCCAAGGAATTTCAGGATCGCATTGCTAAGATGAGAGAGTTAAACTCATCAGACACTGTCGAGCTCATGCCCTGGCTCTCGTACAGGTCCCCTAGTGAGCTGCTTTAGAGGAAGTCAGCCAAGAAAGTTAGGTGCGACTTGAAATCAGGCAAGCCTCCCCTCAACATACCTCCTTCAATGACCGGTCATGGACTCACACCTTCCGGCAAAATGCAGGTTCCAATGATTACTCTTGCTCGTGCTATGTAAAAAGTGTTGTGACGTGATCATCTCAAATACTTGCAGCGAGACCACCATAAAGATAAAGATGCCAAGGAGGTTTCGACAGTTCTTGTCATTCCATCTCACGGTGTTGCGAGTCACCAGTCGGTCTAGGCGAACCTCTCACTCGAGGGAATGCACCCTCAATCTATTACTAACAGTCATCCAAAAACTACTGGTAATTTGTCGACCTATTGATTTGCTTTACTTATCCACCCAACTCATCTCGCGCTGCTTTTATTGTAGTTCCTCCCTTTGGGGTCGTTGACATGGGCTCTTTGCCGCTGAATTCATCGGCTTGTGAGCCCGTGCATGATCTCTCCCTCATCTTAGCACCCGCAATGATAGGAGCCATAGACATCCCAGTTCCTTCCTCTGCTCTGATCCCTAATTAAGACACCTTCTACCTGGGTTATGGAAAGACGCCCACTATCACTCTCGAGCAACCATTCCAATGATAATCGAGCTCTTCTCGCCAGCAGCCCAACCCATGGACCACTGCTTTGCAGAGTTATTCAGAGTAATCACTCCCTCTTTACATTCTTGGTCATCCTTAACCTCTTTCAACTTCAATTTCTCTAGGTCCCCTCGGGGTCTTGGAGGCTGAAGAATCTTTTGGACAAGAGTTCTTCTCGCCACCTCCCTCCCCCGATATATTTGAAGATTTTCTAGGCAATCCAAACGACCTTGCGGAGATGAAGAGGCAGATGGCAGAGGTCCTCTGGAAGTATGGGCATATGCTGCAGGAACTCCAGAGGGAGAGGGTAGTCAGTGAGCAACGACTTCATGACCTTGAGCAAGGTTACACTAGGCTCGCCAATGAGGCGAGGTGTGGAGTGGGATATGAGATGACCTCTCCCGGACCACTCATCGGCCGGATCGAGGAAAACATACACCTCATGCATCTGGACCTCCAGTCCGTCTGTGAGTTCAATAACCCTTGCCGACCACCGGGGGCAGGGGTGCGAGGTTGGGGAAGATGGAAATGGTTCCATCTTTGAGCCAGGAGCACTCTCCCCCATAAAATGGCTGTTCTTCCACGTTTTCCTTTGTTGTCTATTGATTTTTATCTTTCTACGTTTGAGAACATTCAAAGAACTAGCTTATGTAATAGTTGATGTAATAATTATTGTTTACTTGTTTCGCGTGAGTGCGGGGTTTTACTTTTCTGACTCACTGTTTCATGATAAGAACACTTGTTCGACTCGCTCGATGGTAGAATAAATCTCAGGTGGTCGACGCCAGGGTTAACGAGTGGTCGTGAACTGGTTACACGCACATTACTAGCCTTTTGCTATAAATAGGACCCTACCCATTCTCTTATCCACATCATTTATTGTTTTTGTACCCCTTTCATTTCTTAACTCTCACCCTTGAGCACTCGCATATGTAGTCTAGTTGAGATGGGTAAGGCAAAAGCGGATGCGGATGGAAAGTCGAAATATGTGGGGCAATTTGCTGAGTACCCTTTCTTTGATGGGAATTTGACCGAGGAGGAATATCACGCATTCGCGGCTGACTACATCGTATCAAGGTTCGTTGTGCATCAACTGAAAAGATGCAAGGCGATAAATACCTTCCTTGATGGAGAACTCACCTTCCCTATCTCGCCCTTTGACGTGGTGATGCGACTTCCCCTCTGGCCGGAAGTATGCCAGGCTCTTAAGTACTTCGGGGTCGTCCCCGCACAACTCAACCCTAACGCAATCGCTATGTTGGTGGCGTTCGCGTGCTTCCTCCGCAAGGAACGGATCGAGCTCAACCCCACTATTTTTCGGATGCTCTTCATTTATCGGGCCACCAACGATGGCGTCGCCTTCTTCTCCAGCTCGCAGTTCAAGGTGTGTGAAAATGCCAACAAAAATCACTATTGGGTTATAAAGTTTGTCGACATCAAAGGGGACCTTGGGAAAATTCCCTACTTGCCCGTTTAGTGTCTCGAGGCGACATACCATGCGTCGACAATATTAGGCAATGATGCCAACCTCCATCGGTTCTATCTTCTTAAGGACTTAGAGGTCGTGTTTCTGAGGAGGGATCCCGACCTGCTCCCCAGGTACTTCCGGGCAAAGGTATTCTTACTCCTCACTCCCATTTGATTTTGTTGATGATGATTACTCCTCCTCTAAGAACGCTGAGACATCTCCTTGCAGGGGAAAGACTGATCTCGAAGCACCCACCTTATGCGGATGCTGGGATAGCCACTGACCTACTCTTACTAGAGAGGGCAGCCGCATTGGCATTCAGGAAGGAACCAGAATCATCTGCTCCCTCCAGTAGCAAGAAACAAACTGCATCCACCAACCCCGACTTTCCTCGCTCCACGCCATCACGCAAGAAGATCAAAAAAGTAATGGTGTCTTAGGGCAATCAAGTCCAAAAAGATCCGCAGGAAGAGGTTTGGGGCATGGGTGAACTGTCCAAACCATCTACCGGGACGGAGACCAAGGATCACAAGGAGGAGTTGTCGGATGCACATCATAGTTTCGGCCTAGGTGGGAAGGTCAAGGACCGCGCCGACGAGCCGATTGTCTTATAGGATGAGAAGGCCAATAGAATCATGGTCTCCTTGCTCCTTCCCTCCTGGTCGAAGCAGTGACCTTCCAGTAGGCACCCCTTCGCCCTCATCTTTGGGCTTTATAGGTGCGAGGACGTGAAGGCCTATGACAACATGACCATGAAAAAGCTTGTTGATGAGATCACGTGAGCCCAAATTTGTTCTTTGGATCTCGCACACATGGCTGTCCGCCACAACTTCACTCGCAATCGAAAGTGGAGTGATTCCAAAGAGGCATGAGCACTTGTGGAGGATGAGGTGAAGGACTTGATGCATAGGCTGGATATCGTCGAGGGCCTTCTTGAGAAAAACACCGGCGGGGTGGTGAGTGTTGATTCCCCCGGGCATCCACACAATTTGTTGGATCCCTAGTTTGATTTGGACTAGGTTCACTAAGTTACGATCATATGACCCATCATGTATAACAAGGGTCATGGATGTGTCCTAGAGTCTAGGCCAAGTCCTTAGAATCAACTTCACATGGGCCATCCTTCAACAGACTGCCAGAGACTCAAGCAATTCTGTCGACACCAGAAGCCAGATTATGTCGACACACATGACTTGTGTCGACACACAGAACATCTATCGACATCAACTGTGTCGACACCAGAAGCCAGATTATGTCGACACACAGGACTTGTGTCGACACACAGAACATCTGTCGACATCAACTGTGTCGACACCAGAAGCCAGATTGTGTAGACACACTGGACTTGTGTCGACACACAGAACTTCTATCGACAGCAATTGTGTCGACACACAGGACTTGTGTCGACACACTCCAAATTTCTGTCAAAACAACAAGTATGTCGAGATAAGAAGCAATTGTGTCAACACACAAGACTTGTGTCGAAACATTCCAACGAAACTAGTTCTCAGTTCGACGATTTCTAGATACTCTACTTCAGCATTTCATACCAGAAATATCTAAGTCCAAAAACACTTCACTGAACTCTGGTCGACGAAGTCAAATTCTCAGCTCGTCGAACTTGATGTGGAGAAATGACAAGGTTCTAGAGAATGCAGTTATCTGTTCTCAGCTCGACAATCTTAGAACCCAGCTCGACGAACAGAAGCCATCTTGTCGACAAACACAACTCCTCAGCTCGACGAACTGTGGACAAAGCTCGACGATTTCTGTTCTCTATTCGACGAATCCAGACTTGGTCATTTCCATCCTTCTGTCCCTTTCCTACTGTAATAATTCCTGAGTAATTAATGCTAAAATATTCTCTGAATATTACCGTTAGACGGAGCATTAATTATGGTCTTCTCTAGGATTATTGCTTGCCGTTTTTCTATGGGACAGTTGGGGAAACTCAATCAATGCAAAACATTCTCCAGGCCGTCAGCATTGAATGCAGAAGAATTTCAAATTTCAAAAGGAAGATAATATGGAATATACAAAAAGGGATTTTTCCATCTCCTTCTTGAACAGAAAGATAGACAGACAGTCAGTTTTGTGAATCAAGAATCTTCTGATGTTCTCTCTCTCGACAACACTCTGAGACAAAAAGAGATAGAAAGCGGATACAGAAATACAAGATCTAGAACAGAAGAATATCAGCAATCTGTAGAAGAAGAACATCAAATCAAAATCAAGAGTCTTCTTCCTTCTACACTCCAGGACACTTCAAAGGACAACAAATCCTCTATCTGTCAAGAAGTTCCTGTACTTTGTCTGGTCAAAGCTGAAAGACTGAAGGCCTATCACCCTGAAGCAAAGCTCCATCTTCCCGAACCATTCAACATCTCAGGGGGAGCCTTTTGCTAACATCATATCCACAAAAGTCTTCTCAGTTGTACATTGAGAAATAGAAGACAAAATCAATCTCTCACCCCCACTGTATAAAGGGTTCTTAACTACCTTCAAAAGTTATTCTTGGTTGTAATTCACCTGACCAAAAGATTTGAGGTTTGGTTTTTGAGCACTTGATCAAAAGCTCATTTGTGTCAGGCACCTGATCAAAAATCTGAGTGGATTCCTACCAGGGTGGTAGAAGAGTGGCTATACCCAGGTTGGGGAACCACTATAAATTTCTTGTGTTGTCTGGTTGCTCTTTTCTTTTGTTTCTTGCTATGGCGTCACCCCCCCTCTAGAGTATTCCAAATCTAACCCCCTCACTTTCAATTGGTATTAGAGCAGGATTCCCTTGGTTGTACAAGCTAACCATTGAACCAAATATCCTAAGTTAGATCTGTCTTTTCATTTCTATTAGATATTCACTCATAGCATGACACAGAACAAAGACTATACAAGCACCAGACCTCCAGTTTGCAACCTAAACAGGTTTGCCATCTAGAAGGCAAGAATCAAGTTATATATGAACTCTATTGATGAGGATATTTTTAATTCCATTGTGACTGGTCCTCCTCAACCATCTGCCTCCACGTCTATAGAACCATCCAACAACAATGCAGTTCCACCACCTGAGTGGACTGAGGCCTAGAAGAAGGCTAAAATTGTTGATGCCAAGGCCATGAATATTCTGGCCCAAATAATGTCAGATGACATCTTTTAAAAAATAGCTGAATGCACATAAGACAAAGCCATCTGGGATTCCCTCAATCAAATGGTGGCTGGATCTGCTGATGAAGAAAAGGATAGGAGATCCAATCTCATATCCCAATATGAGAACTTAGCAGACATGTATAATAGGTTGAGCTCAATTATCAATGAGCTGAAAACCTTGGACAAGGACATCACCATCACAGAGGTGAATGATAAAATCCTTATGTGCTTCCCAAGCTCATAGGATTCAAGGATCTGGCCCATCAAGGAGGCCAGGAGCCTGAATGAGATTTCCACTGAATCTCTTTTAGGAAAGCTTAAGTCCTATGAGCAGCTTATCAAATCCAGAGAAGCAGCTGAGCAAAGAACACCTCCACCAGCAAGGAAGGAGCACAACATTGCATTCAAGGCTGCTGAGGAGATAGAAGCACCAACAATAAATGAAGAGCTGATGGGTCTACTTGCCAAAAGATTTTACAAGCTGGCAAGGAAAGACTTCAGAAGAAAGTCATCCAGGATGGATGACAGGCCAAGGTATGATAAAACCCCCACTAAAAAAGTGGTCTGCTTTGGTTGCAGGAAACCTGGACACTTCATCTCAGAGTGTCCAGAAAATCAAAAGAAGGATAAGAGAAGAGAGAAGGATACCAGAAGACAACACAGCTTAAGACCTTCCTCCAGCATATACAAGAAGAAGGAGAAAGGATTTGTGGCTGAATCCTGGAGTGAAACTGAAGATGAATCAACATCCTCCAGCTCCAGTGAAGAAGAAGAAGAGGCAAGGGCTAAAGAAGTCTGCCTCATGGTAATTGATGCTTCCAGAACTCCTTCAGATGAAGAAGAGTCCGAAAATGAAGAAGCTTCAGAATCTGAAGCTGATCAGGTATTTTCTTCTTTTGATTATAACTCTGATTCATTCAAATCTGAATTTAAAATTATGTGCATAGATCAAATAAATTCAGAAAAAGAAATTAAGACACATAGGGAAAAACTAGGAAACCAAGAAAATGTTATTTCTGAAAATAATAGGTTAAAGGAAGAATTAAATCAAGCAAATGAACAGATTAACTCTTTAAAAACTGAACTATGTGAGGCTAAACAACTTGAGGAATCTCTCAATGGGAGAAGCCTCAAGCTGATGGATATTACAAGCACTGTAAATGCCAGACTGAATGGAAAGCTGGGCTTGGGTGCTTCAACAAGTTTACCCCCCAATCACAAGAAGAATATTTTGTCAACCCCCATTAAGTTTGTTTCTGCTAAAGGCAAAGAGATAATAACTAATAAACAAATCACAGAAGAAATGCCAAACCTTAAAAATCAAAATAACAAAAACCAGAAAACAAGTAAAAACAAAGTTCAGCAGATTTCGTCGAACCCAGATCGACGAAATGTGGCCAGTTCGTCGAACTCTAGTTGACGAACTCTGAACGCAAACTTAAGCTCTAATTATTCGTCTAACTGCGATCGACGAACTTTATATGGTTCGTCGAGCAGAGATCGACGAACGTGGGGCACAGAAAATGAACATGTTCATTCTCATGGGCAAAGATCGACGATCTCATACCAATTCGTCGAACACTGGTCAACGAACTCATAATAATTCGTCGAACCCAGAAAGACTTAACAAAAATTTTAATTGTAAGAGCAACCCTAATAAACCTTGGAAACCGTTCAATCCATTAGCTGACTGGATAATTCCACCAAGAAGATATCATCCTTTAGGATACAAATCTCAACCAGAATTCTCTGTAATATCTAGTTTTTCATATCAACAATATAAAGGACACAAGGTAACCTGGGTCAAGAACAACTAACTATTTTTACTTCAAGAAAAGAGCTGTCCATTGAATAATCAAACTTGGTACCTGGACAGTGGATGCTCCAAACACATGACTAGCAGCAAGGACAAACTAATCAACTATAAGTCCAAGGTGGGGCCAAAGGTAATATTTGGTGATTAAAAATGTGGCCAGTCAGAAGGTTATGGAGAAGTTAAAATTGGAGCAGACACCTTCAAGGAAGTGACTTATGTAAGGGGACTCAAACATAACCTCATCTCTATAAGCCAATTATCTGATGAAGGTTATCAGGTACATTTCAACTCAACTTCTTGTATTATTTCTAATAAAGAAAAACAAAAATTTTTAATTGGAAATAGACAAGGAAATATATATTTAGTTGATTTCTATTCTGCCAATTCAGACATTTGTTTGCTTAATATTGTTTGCAATCAAAATGAGCTTTGGCATAAAAGGCTAGGTCATGTTAACATGAAAAATATTGCTAGGTTATCTAAAGACAGTCTTGTAAGAGGCTTACCTTCGGGTCCCTACAAGAAGGAAGTCCTTTGCAGGGCTTGTCAACTAAGCAAGCAAACTAAAACTAGCTTTAAGTCAGTTAATAAAAGTGATTCACCTAGGATTTTGTATTTGCTACACATGGATCTCTTTGGACCCATTACTGTACAAATCCTCGGAGGGAAATCCTACACTTTTGTTATTGTAGATGACTTCTCAAGGTTCACTTGGGTGTCCTTTCTGAGATCTAAGTCAGATACCTTTAAAGTTCTTACAGATTTTCTCAGGACCATACATATTGAGTACTCTACTCATGTTACATTGATCAGAAGTGATCATGGTACAGAGTTTGAGTCTCTTCTTATGCATGAGTTCTGTGAGAAGGAAGGTATAAGGCACTGCTTCTCAGCTCCTAGAACTCCCCAACAAAATGGGGTAGCTGAAAGGAAAAATAGGACCCTAATTGAAGCTGCAAGTACATTACTTGCAGATGCTTACATGCCACTAACCTTTTGGGCAGAGGCTGTAAGCACAGCAAACTATGTCCTGAACAGAAGCTTGATACATAAACTGAAGAATAGGACTCTGTTGGGTACATTGATCTAAATGTACGTGATTTGAAGAAGCCTCACCCAACTCAATGATATACATCAAAATGTATTTGATGTATTTTGAGTTACTTGTGCAGGTTAAGTATTTGCAGGACTGAAGCAAAAGTTTCTAAGTCCATGTGTCGACACCCAGAGGGAAAGTGTCGACACTTAAGAAGACTTGTGTCGACACCCAAGCAAGCAGTGTCGACACTTGGAGTCATTGTGTCGACACCTGGGATGCAGAGTCGACACCAGACACAAAGTGTCGACACAAGGAGCTGTGTCGACACTCAATGAATAAAAGCCAGTAAAGCTGTGTCGACACTTAACAGTTGTGTCGACACCCAGTGAAGCTGTGTCTACACCAGAAAGTGTCGACACTTGGAGCTGTGTCGACACTCAGCAAAAGTCTGCAGAGACTAAGTACAAGTGTCGACACCCAGCACAATGTGTCGACACTTAGCAGAAGAGTCAGCACTTGAAGTAAGTGTCGACACCAAGAACAATGTGTCGACACTCAACAGAAGACTCAACACTTGAAGAAAGTGTCGACACAAGGAGCTGTGTCGACACTTAGTGAAGAACAGCAAGATCAACAAATTATTCTAAGTACAAGTGTCGACACTATGGGAATGTGTCGACACTCAGCTGAAGTCTCAACATGAAGGAGCAGTTTCGACACAAGGAGCTGTGTCAACACTCATCAAGTATCAACACTGAAGACTATGTGTCGACACCAAGAAGCAGTGTCGACACTTAACAGATTCAACATATGAAGATGTGTCGACACAAAGGAGATGTGTCGATACTTAGAAGAATTCCGCAAAAGATAGAAGATCAAGTACTTGTGTCGACACTCAATTTCAGTGTCGACACTTGAAGAAGAAACTGTGTCGAGACATAAAATCTACAACACAAGGTATGTGTCGACACCTTGTAGACTTGTGTCGACACTTACACAACTTGTGTCGACACTTGGTCTATAAGTGTCGACACTTAAAAACAGAAAGTCTCGACACTTTCAGACAGTTAGAGAACTTTCAAGAATTGACTGGATGACTTGACAGTTGCCGTTCCAGCCGGTCTACAGCACCTGTCAGAGATGTCAGAAGACAGTTATGAACCGGACCAGCCAGTTACCATGAAGAAGGCCTATAAATAGGCTCATACAGTCTACAGAAATTGTTGTTGAAGAAGTTGCTGAAGCAATTCAAAAAGTGGTTCACAGAGTTGTTTGATCAAGCATCAAATCAAGAAGATCTAGCTGTCCAAGTGCAGATCTAAGAAGTTGGAGAGAGAGGGCTCCATCCAAGAAATCAGCCGTTGGAACTAGGCTGAGAAGAAGGATTCAGATTCATTCTGGATCTTAAGAAGCAGAGGTCAAGGATCAACTGCAGAAGGAGACAATCTAATTGAGTTCTACTTTCAAGAAGCTTTGAAGAAAGCTAAGTCAGATTGAATCCAGCTGAGTTCTTCCAAGAACTCATCAAGAAACTCTCAACTCCCCTCTGTTGTTTCTGAGTTGCTGAGTTATCATTTGTAAATTCATTTTTATCTCGTAGGATCCTTTGGATCTGAGTGATTGTAAGCCTGTAATTATAAAGGCTGAGTGTAGGGCTAGAGAGCCTGAGTGTAGGAGATTGAAATCTCTGAGTGTAGGCCTTGTTGGCTGAGTGTAGGCCTTTGTGGCTGAGTGTAGGCTTTGTGGAAAAGCTGAGTTGTAATGCTTTGGGCCTGAGGTGTAGGAACCAGTTTGGGTTCTGAGACAGTGGTGAAGTTTGGCCGAATCTAGTACACTGCTAGATAGGCGAAGGGGGAAAGTGGATGTACCCAAAGCTTGGGGAACCACTATAAAAACTCTCTGTCTGCTGTGTTGTGATTGTAATTTGCTATGTATGCTGTGTGATTGCTGTGCAATAGTAGAGTAGATTCTGTGATATAACTGTTTGCTGCCATTAAAGTTTAAAAAGGATTAGGTCACCTATTCACCCCCCCTCTAGGTGTTTAGGTACTATATCTTTCAAGTGGTATCAGAGGGAGGTTCCTCAAAAAGGACTAACAGTCTAAGGAGATCCTGATTGACAGATTCAGTCTAAGACAAGTTACAGATTCAAGAAAATCAAGAACCATGGGTTCCTCTGAGAATCACAAGGAATTGGGTTCCATGAAATTACCTATATGCAGAAAGGAAATCTTTGGGATTTGGAAGGAAAGGGTAAGGCTGTTTATGGAGGCCTCAGACCCTAGAATCTACATCACAGTAAAGGAAGGGCCTTATGTGCACATGAAGATATCAGTTCTAGATGCAAATCAGAGAACCCCAAAGGATTTCTCTGAAATGACTAAGGATGAGATTGTCCTAGCCACCATGGACAAAAGGGCACAAAACATTATAGTGAGTGTCATAGATGATGCAACATTTCAGAATCTTATACACTGTAAGACAGCCAAAGAGATGTGGGACACTCTTATTGTGTATATGGAGGGTTCTGAAGAAGTTAGATAAGATAGAAAATTCTTGCTAAATCAGGAGTATGAAAGTTTTAGACAAAGTAAGGGTGATAGCATAACTGAGTGCTATAAGAAGTTCTACAGAATAGTGAATGAACTCATGTCTTATGGAAGAGAGTTCAGCAATTATGAACTAAATGACAAGTTCCTAAGGTCCCTAACTAAAGATTGGGACACAAAGATTTGTGCCATTAGAGAAATGGCTAAGTTGGGAGAAATTCCTCCACCTACACTGTTTGGCAAGTTATTGTCTTATGAAATGCAGTTGACAGTGAGGAAAGAGGAAGAGAAATCAACAAGAACTGAACACAAGGAAAGAATAGTAGCTTTCAAGACAGAAGCCTCCAGAAGTGCAGGAATAAGTCATCAACACCACCTCCAAAGGTAGTTGAATCAGAGTCAGATGAGTCAGTCAGCACAAAATCTGAAAGCAGCGAAAGTGATGAAGACTTTGCTGCCTTCACTAGACATTTTCAGAAATTCTTGAAGAAGAAACAGTGGAGGTCAAGGCCTTCTACTTCAAAAGGAACAGAAGATTTTTATCAGGATAAAAAGGCTTCAAAGAAGGACAGGAAGAGGACTAAATCTAGCAAGGCAACTGTTTCTAAAATAGTGTGCTATTGCTGCAATAGACAAGGCCATGTTGTTGCAGATTGTCCTGAAAAGAGAAAGGAGTCTAGTGACAAGAAGAAGACTCATTTCAAAGGCAAGAAAGAGAAGTCTTTTGTTGCCAAGAAAGAGAAGACTCTATCAGATATCTCTTCTTCAGAAACTGAGTCTGATGCTGAGACATACATAGGGCTGTTTGCTGAAGAAGAAGAAGAAGAATTCATGCAGATAATGGAGTCTATTTATGAACAAGAAGACTGTCAGTGCCAAGGACTGATGGCATTGACTGAGAGTGACAAAATCCTGGAGCAGCCAGGACCCAGTAAGGTACAAAGTTCAACTCTAAGTTCAGTTTCTTGTTCCAGTACAGAATCAGATTCATCATCATCTAGTGATGAGAGTGTATCTGAGTCTGAGGAAGATATTCATCAGCTTATAGATGAATATAAAGTACTGTTGCAAGCTTACAAGAAAAGCAAGTCCCTAGCCAAAAGTCAGGCAAAGGAAATTGCTGATCTTAAAGCTGCTGCAACAGATTCTGAGAAGCTATTTGATCAAAAGCTTAATGAGATAGCCAGGCTGAAGCACATTACAGTGATTCAGATGGGGACTATCACCTTTAAGAATGCTCAAATCAAGAGTCTGGAGATAAATCTTCAGAAGGAGAGAGAGCTTGTTGCTAGGTTTTCTAAACCTAAGTCAGTGTTACCCATAATTGATGAATTTGTTCATCACAAGGGTAAGGCTGGACTGGGTTTTATTAAACTTGCAAGGACTGAGCAGTCCAAGTCCAAGTCCAAGGGCAAAGCCTCAACATTCAACAAGTCTGCTGTAGATAAGACAACAAAGACAGTACCTAAGCAAAGGTACAATAAGTTTGAATGTTGGTGTTGTGGCAAAGTTGGCCATTTTGCAATGGATTGTTGGCACAATGCTAGTGCCAAAGTGAGTACCAAACTACCTGTTGGAAAGCCAGTAGGTAGCTTTGTCAAGTTGCAAACTAACAAGTACCAAGGACCCAAGAATACTTTGGGTTCTAAGGTTCATTAATTTGTTTTGCAGGTGAGTCCAAGTGGCCATACCCCAACATGGTACTTGGACAGTGGATGTTCCAGACATATGACTGGAACTAGAGGATTACTAAGGGACTACATTCCAATCAAAGATGGTCCAAAAGTAACCTTTGGTGGTTCTGAAAAAGGAATCATCAAAGGATTTGGTAACATTTCTAGTAACTTGGTTACCATTACTCAAGTGGCTTATGTTAAAGGGTTGAAACACAACCTAATAAGTATAAGTCAATTAAGTGATGTAGGGTATGACATCTCATTTGTTAAAAATGGTTGTCATATCAAGAGGTCAAGTGATCAAGAGATCATTTTGACTGGCTATAGGAAGAGGAATGTCTACTGCTTAGACATTATGATTGAGAATAGTGGTTCTCCAGTATGTCTTGTAGCTGATGAGACAGTCTCTCATTGTGTCAAATGGCACAAGAGGCTTGCCCATCTTAACTACAAGACTATTGGCAAACTCTTTAGCAAAGAGTTAGTGAGGAATGGTCCTCAAGTTAAGTGTGTTAAAGATGGTATTTGCTCAGCTTGTCAAAAGGGCAAGCAGACTAAATCCACCTTTAGAAGCATAGAAAATAAAGATGATGTGAGGTGTTTATACCTCTTGCACTTGGATCTCTTTGGTCCAATGCCAGTTCACAGCTTAGGTAGGAAGGTCTATACCTTTGTAGTTGTAGATGACTACTCAAGGTTTTCCTGGGTGTTCTTCTTAAGACAGAAATCTGAAACACCTAGTGTCTTCCATAGCTTTGTCAAGCAGATTCAGAATGAACTAGACAGTACAGTGGTCAACATTAGAAGTGACCATGGTACTGAATTTCAGTCTGAAAGCATGACAAAACTATGTGAATAATTTGGGATATTTCAAGAATTCTCTTCACCTAGAACACCTCAGCAAAATGGCATTGCTGAGAGGAAGAATAGGACCTTGATAGAGGCTGGTAGGACCCTATTAAGTGATATCACTGCCAGAGTATTTCTGGGCTGAAGCAGTTAACACTGCATGTCATGTTATAAATAGGGCTACTATCACTAAAGGCCTCAACAAGACCCCCTATGAAGTTGTGAAAGGCAGGAAACCAAACCTATCCTATTTCAGGATCTTTGGTTGCAAATGCTTCATACTTAACAATGGGAAGTCTTACTTGACTAAGTTTGCTGCCAAGTC
Organism: Platanthera guangdongensis; assembly: GCA_039583875.1. Taxonomy (NCBI): domain Eukaryota; kingdom Viridiplantae; phylum Streptophyta; class Magnoliopsida; order Asparagales; family Orchidaceae; genus Platanthera; species Platanthera guangdongensis. The sequence continues at coordinate 35,906,671 of CM077148.1, read as the reverse complement.
CCAAGAGGGAATTTTTGTTGGGTACAGCAACAACAGTAAGGCTTATAGAGTCTACAACTTGACTACACAAGTTGTAGAAGAATCTGTGCATGTAGTTTTTGATGAGACTAAACTTATTAATAATGAGTTGTCTAGTAGTGTATGCAGCCCCACAGGTTTAACAAAGAAGATGGACAAGCTTACAATAGAAGAGGTACCTGATGCAAGACAGCAAGTAGAAGACAGTAGCTGTTGTCTAGGGGGAGAACTACATGTACCAATTGCTGATGAAGTTCAAGGTATACAGCATGATGGAGATGCTGAAGTGGTTCAACCAGAAGTTAGGATGCCTCCAGCCAATAGGCATCTTAGAGATCATCCAATAGAGCAGATTATTGGAGATCCAAGACAAGGAGTACAAACAAGGAGCAGAAACCTGAATGCAGCAATCTACTCCAGTTTTCTATCTCAAGTTGAACCTAAGAAGTTTGAAGAAGCCATACTAGATCCACAATCGACTGAAGCAATGCAAGAAGAGCTTAATCAGTTCAAGAGGTGCAAGGTCTGGGAACTTGTTCCTAAACCTAAAGACCACAATATAATAGGAACCAAGTGGATCTACAGGAATAAGATGGATGAACAAGGGGTCATCATTAAGAATAAAGCTAGATTGGTTGCTAAAGGATATAGGCAAGAAGAAGGTATTGACTTTGATCAAACCTTTGCTCCAGTAGCCAGACTGGAAGCCATAAGGATGTTCTTGGCCTATGCAACCTATCAAGGATTCAAGGTTTACCAAATGGATGTCAAGTCAGCATTCCTGAATGGTAATCTTAAGGAAGAAGTCTATGTGGAACAGCCTTCAGGTTTTGTTGATCCAACTTTACCTCATCATGTCTATAGCCTTAGGAAAGCTTTATATGGGTTAAAGCAAGCCCCTAGGGCTTGGTATGAAACCCTATCTAGTTTCCTCATTGAGAACAAGTTCTCAAGGGGGAAAATAGATAAGACTCTATTTCTTAGGGAATCTAGAGGCAAAGTTATACTTGTCCAAATATATGTAGATGACATTATATTTGGGTCTACTGAAAGCAGCCTTTGCAAAAAGTTTGCAAAACTGATGCAAGGTCAATTTGAGATGAGTAGTATGGGAGAGCTGAAGTTTTTCTTGGGTCTCCAAGTTAAACAGACTGAGAGTGGTTTATCCATATGTCAGTCCAAGTTCATCCTAGAACTCATAAGGAAGTATGGTATGGATTCATCCAGTACCATGAAGACTCCAATGGGGTCAAGTATGTCTCTTAGCAAGGATGATGCAGGGAAACCTGTGGATGAAACCTTGTATAAAGGGATAGTTGGCTCCCTATTATACTTGACTGCTAGTAGACCAGACATCATGTACGCTACATGTGTTTGTGCAAGGTATCAAGCCTGCCCTAAAGAGTCTCATTTGACAGCAGTCAAAAGAATATTGAGATATCTAAAGGGCACTCCCTATCTAGGCCTCTGGTACCCTAGGAATGGAGATTTTGAACTAACAGGTTATTCAGATGCAGACTTTGCAGGATGCAAAGAAGATAGAAAAAGCACTACTGGAACCTGTCAATTCCTAGGTGGGAGACTAATTTCATGGAGTAGCAAAAAGCAAACCAGTGTGGCTATCTCCACTGCAGAGTCAGAGTATGTGGCTGCAGGAAGTTGCTGTGCTCAACTTCTGTGGATACAACATCAGCTAGAGGACTATGGATTTCAGGTAAGTAGAACTCCACTCTTTTGTGATTCTACAAGTGCTATTTCAATAGCTAATAATCATGTATCCCATAGTAGAACAAAACATATTGAAATTAAATATCATTTTCTTAGGGAGCATGTAGAAAGAGAAGATATTTTATTAGAATATGTTAAAACTGATAATCAAGTAGCTGATATGTATACTAAGCCACTAAAAGAAGCTAAGTTCAATAGATTTAAAATTGAACTAGGAATGATAAACTTAGAGTAAGTTTACAGAATTGAAATTGGCTAAGTAAAAAGGTGTCGACACATAGACAAGTCTATGTCGACACAGAATAGTGGTGTCGACACTTCAGGAAATAGGTGTCGACACATCTAGGAAGTTGGTGTCGACACTTCAGAATATTAGTGTCGACACATGCCAAGTAGGTGTCGACACATCCAAAGTGGTGTCGACACTTAGTATTTACTCAGAATTTTCTAAGTAAAGTCTCGACAATGTGTCGAGTTATGTTGTGTCGACACATAACCAAGTGTCGACACATAAAATCTGTTGACTAAACTTGTGTCGACACATATGTGTCGAGACATTATAAGTCAGTGTCGACACTTATTGCCAGTGTCGACACATTTTAAGTTAGCTGTCCCGCCTGTTCATCTTCAAAATTAGAAAGGTATAAATAGGGTTTTGTCTTTGTTTATCGACACGCTTTCAAAGTTTCGAGACCAAACTTCTATGTTGACACCTCTCTTCTCTCAAGACAAATTCTACAAACCCTAATGACACCTAAGCTTGAGGAGAACGTCAACGAAGGATATGAGCTGGTGCGCGGCGCTTTCGAAGATGCTGATCAAGAAATCACGTCTGTCGTAACCCTAGTAGCTAATTCCGGGTTAGAATATCTAGTTTTTGAACCCACAAAGATATGGAAGAAAGAGGTACTCGAATTCCTCAATGGAGCCAAGGTGGATGAATCTGGATACAAAATCAAATCCAGAGTTCATGGAGCAAGGGTTAAGGTATCCCCTAAAAGTCTGAGGAAGATTCTCCAGCTACCAAGAACTCAAGAAGAAGATGAGGTTACAGCTTCAAAGACCAGGGAAGCTCTAACCTGGTATGGACTAGACTCTAAGATGAAGATTGGTTCTGTCTTCAATAGAAAGGGCATGAACAATCAAGGCAAATTCATGTCTGAGATAGTTGGAAAGGTAATACTCAGCAAGCCAGGAGGGCATGACAGAGTGTCTGCCTATATGTTTGGTATAATGACCAGGATAATCTTCACTCTAAAAACTGACTGGTCTCTGATAGTTTATGAGAAGATTAAAGAAAGCTTGAAGAAGCCCAATCTGGGCAGAATCATTAGTCTATACCTAGCTGGTGTGATTCCAGAGGTAATGAGTACTGCTGCTGGAAGCAAAATAAATCACATGAGGAAGATGGATCTGAGAATATTCTCAAGATGGGACAGGGTGTTGACTAAAGAGATGTCAACCCCTGAGAAGATAGTTGCTGAGAAAGACATTCCTCCACAGAAGAAAAGGAAAACTGCTCCAGTGGCACAAGAGTCCACTAGTAGTTCTGACAGTGAAAAATAGGTTGTCTTCACTCCAGATGAAAATGAGGAAGAACCTGCTGTAAAGACTCCTGCTCCTCAAGAGGTTGCTGAGATCCAGGGGGAGCTACCTCAAGATAGCCCCATCCACAAGGATCACAGCCCGGGGGAGCTTCCAGTTGTAGATGAACCCTCTACACTGGAAAGTGAGCAAGCTACCACCATTATACTAGAGGTAATCACTGATCTAAACACTTTAGATTTTTCTTTGGAAGATACTGATTTGTCTGATGATCATCAGCAAACTCAGCTGAATAGTCAAGTTCCAGATGCTGTTATAGAAGACCCATCTGCTGTTGTTCAAGTGGTTCCTGATCCAGTGGTTGAAGAACCTAGAATTACTCCAGCTCCTTCACCACAGGAATTCACCATGGAAGATTTATTTTTAAATCTGGATCAAGTGGATTTTGACAAAGAACCTACTGCTGCTGAAGGAGAGAATGCTGCTGCTGAGGGGGAGCAAGTGCAAGTTCATGAAGAGCCTGTGAGGCAAGAAACTGAGAAGGCACCTGATGTGTAAGCTGAAAGGCCTTCAAGCCCTAAGGAGAGGGTGGAAATAGCCAGCTCCTCAGCATCTGAAGATGAGGAGGCTGCCAGGGAAAAGAAAAAGAAACTTTATGTCTTCAAGAGAAGAAGCCAGAGTTATAAGAAGGCTCTACAAACTGTTGCTCCACAGCCTATAGTACAGCCAGCACCTACTTTTGATCATAATGCACTGATGGTTGCTATGCAGATCAAGCTAGATGAGCATAGAAAAGCAATAGAAACTTATGTTGATGAAGGGCAGAAATCATTGCAATTTGATCTGGCCCAAGATATCAAGTCTATAAGGTTTGAAATGAACCTTAACAAGAAAGAAATGACTGACTGCTTCCACAAGGGTGGCAATGCAGTGGTGTACTTGGCAACACACCAGGAGAAGATAAAAGCACAAGTGGATGACATTGCTGTGAAGCAAAGTTATGTTCTTGAAAATCAGCTAAGAATGAATGACAACCTTACTGAATCCCACAATGCAATAGTCACAGAACTAAAGAATCTGGCTGTAGGGCAGACTCCAGCTATAGCAAAGGCAGTTTTTGACAAAGTATTCCAGGAAGAACTCACTGCTGTTAAGACTGCAATTCAAGAATCTCAGAAGATCATCTCTGAAAAACTCCAAAGGTTAAGACCTTTCTACAGGGATGGAATTAATTATCTCAATGCTCAAGTGAGATTTCAAAAGGATGACTTAAGGGATCATATTGAAAGAGAAGTCATAAAGGGGGAGAGAGTGTTAGTCAAGGCAAGCTCTGATCATACCAAATGGATATCAAATTCTATCAGAGCTACACTGGGTTATCCTCCTCTTTGTGATGATGACAATGTGGCAGAATCTGGAATTCACCCTACATATCTAGGAGGAGAGCAACCTGAAGTGGCTCAAGTCATATACCCTCCTCCAGATTTTGACATGATACATGCTGATGTACAGTCTATGTACAGCCCACCTGGGGGCAAGGACAATGTTATAATTGAAAAGGTTGTTCAGCCTGTCTCTGAAGCTTTACAGGAAGCCATCCTAAAGGAGCAAGCTGAAGAGGAAACCAGATTATCTAAGAAGAGGTTTAGGGAACAAGCAGAGCAAAGACCAGATTTTGAGCAATGGAGCCCTACCTCTAGAAACATTATATTAACTGCCTGGAAAGCTGCCAAGGATAACATTCAAGACAGGAACAAATGGTTTTCTGAAACTGAATGGAGAAAACATGAAACCAGACAGGAGGCAATAGTTCAATATAGAAGGAAGGCAAAGATGGGAAAGCTACCTCCTACTGCCCAGGAGCCTAGCAAGTACTTTCCTAAGCCATACCATTATTTTGAAAGACAGAAGATCAAAGCTGAAGAGCTTAAGAAGAAAGATCTGAAAGGCAAGAAGCCTGCTGATGCTGAAACTGCTGATTCTCCTGTCCAAGCTAAAGTTCAAGCTGGCAAAAGGATAGTTATTAAAGAGCCTGAACAAAAATAGATTTAGAATTTTCTTGAAGTTTATTTTGTACTCTTTTGGATGTAAAACATTTTGTGAACTTCTGAAAATGTATAAGACAGATATTAGAACAATATGTTATATGATTAATCTATTTCATGTTTGTTCTGTGATAATGTATATGTCTATTTCTTATTTGTTCTGAGATGATGAATTTGTATACATGTGAAATTAATACATGTTTATGTTTACCCTGCTGTACATTATCCTGCTTTACATCATTTTGTAATTTTATTATGAATGGTGTATATCATTGACTAAGGGTTATGACTTCTCCAAATAGGGGGAGATTGTTGGGTACATTGATCTAAATGTACCTGATTTGAAGAAGCCTCACCCAACTCAATGATATACATCAAAATGTATTTGATGTATTTTGAGTTACTTGTGCAGGTTAAGTATTTGCAGGACTGAAGCAAAAGTTTCTAAGTCCATGTGTCGACACCCAGAGGGAAAGTGTCGACACTTAAGAAGACTTGTGTCGACACCCAGGCAAGCAGTGTCGACACTTGGAGTCATTGTGTCGACACCTGGGATGCAGAGTCGACACCAGACACAAAGTGTCGACACAAGGAGCTGTGTCGACACTCAATGAAGAAAAGCCAGTAAAGCTGTGTCGACACTTAACAGTTGTGTCGACACCCAGTGAAGCTGTGTCTACACCGGAAAATGTCGACACTTGGAGTTGTGTCGACACTCAGCAAAAGTTTGCAGAGACTAAGTACAAGTGTCGACACCCAGCACAATGTGTCGACACTTAGCAGAAGAGTCAGCACTTGAAGTAAGTGTCGACACCAAGAACAATGTGTCGACACTCAACAAAAGACTCAACACTTGAAGAAAGTGTCGACATAAGGAGCTGTGTCGACACTTAGTGAAGAACAGCAAGATCAACAAATTATTCTAAGTACAAGTGTCGACACTATGAGAATGTGTCGACACTCAGCTGAAGTCTCAACATGAAGGAGCAGTGTCGACACAAGGAGCTGTGTCAACACTCATCAAGTATCAACACTGAAGACTATGTGTCGACACCAAGAAGCAGTGTCGACACTTAACAGATTCAACACATGAAGATGTGTCGACACAAAGGAGATGTGTCGATACTTAGAAGAATTCCGCAAAAGATAGAAGATCAAGTACTTGTGTCGACACTCAATTTCAGTGTCGACACTTGAAGAAGAAACTGTGTCGAGACATAGAATCTACAACACAAGGTATGTGTCGACACCTTGTAGACTTGTGTCGACACTTACACAACTTGTGTCGACACTTGGTCTATAAGTGTCGACACTTAAAGACAGAAAGTCTCGACACTTTCAGACAGTTAGAGAACTTTCAAGAATTGACTGGATGGCTTGACAGCTGCCGTTCCAGCCGGTCTACAGCACCTGTCAGAGATGTCAGAAGACAGTTATGAACCGGACCAGCCGGTTACCATGAAGAAGGCCTATAAATTGGCTCATACAGTCTACAGAAACTGTTGTTGAAGAAGTTGCTGAAGCAATTCAAAAAGTGGTTCACAGAGTTGTTTGATCAAGCATCAAATCAAGAAGATCTAGCTATCCAAGTGCAGATCTAAGAAGTTGGAGAGAGAGGGCTCCATCCAAGAAATCAGCCGTTGGAACTAGGCTGAGAAGAAGGATTCAGATTCATTCTGGATCTTAAGAAGCAGAGGTCAAGGATCAACTGCAGAAGGAGACAATCTAATTGAGTTCTACTTTCAAGATGCTTTGAAGAAAGCTAAGTCAGATTGAATCCAGCTGAGTTCTTCCAAGAACTCATTAAGAAACTCTCAACTCCCCTCTGTTGTTTCTGAGTTGCTGAGTTATCATTTGTAAATTCATTTTTATCTTGTAGGATCCTTTGGATCTGAGTGATTGTAAGCCTGTAATTATAAAGGCCGAGTGTAGGGCTAGAGAGCCTGAGTGTAGGAGATTGAAATTTCTGAGTGTAGGCCTTGTTGGCTGAGTGTAGGCCTTTGTGGCTGAGTGTAGGATTTGTGGAAAAGCTGAGTTGTAGGGCTTTGGGCCTGAGGTGTAGGAACCAGTTTGGGTTCTGAGACAGTGGTGAAGTTTGGCCGAATCTAGTACACTGCTAGATAGGCAAAGGGGGAAAGTGGATGTACCCAAAGCTTGGGGAACCACTATAAAAACTCCGTGTCTGCTGTGCTGTGATTGTAATTTGCTGTGTATGCTGTGTGATTGCTGTGCAATAGTAGAGTAGATTCTGTGATATAACTGTTTGCTGCCATTAAAGTTTAAAAAGGATTAGGTCACCTATTCACCCCCCCTCTAGGTGTTTAGGTACTATATCTTTCAGACTCCCTATGAATTACTTAAAGGGAAGAAACCTAAAATCTACTATTTTAAAGTATTTGATTGTATATGCTATATACATAATAACAATAAGAAATACATTAGAAAGTTGAAGCTAAGGCTGAAGAGGGAATTTTTCTAGGATATTCCCAAGTAAGCAAATCTTATAAGGTATTCAATAAATCATCTTTAAAAATAGAAGAATCTATTCATGTTACTTTTGATGAGGCTAATATGTCTTGCAAGGAGAAAGAGAATTCTACCAGCAATCCTTTGCAGGTACCTCACTTGTGTGAGAACTTGGATGGACTAAGCCTCACCCAAGAGGCTCCAACACATCCTTCTCCACAAGATGAAGAAGAAAGTGAAGAAGAAGGAACTGAAGTGGCTGAACCTCATCCAACAGCAAATATAATTCCACAAGAGGAATTAATTCAAAATGCTGTTGTTGAACCAACTCCACCAAATTATCTTATCACGCTAATGGATCACCCTAGATCTCAAGTAATTGGAGACATGTCAGCAGGTGAACAGACAAGGCATCAACTCAACCAAGACTTGATGTAGCTTAATTGAGCCTTCTTCCAGAAGATAGTACTAAGCCATCTTTGACTATAATCCCATACACCAAACCAATAAGCCGCAAAGTTGCCAAGCAACTCAAGGCAATCTTTGCTACTCCAGAGTCCCCAGCCATCTCATCTCCACCTAAGGATGACTCAATCATCATTTCATCCCCTCCAGAAACCATTTCTGCTCTAGTTTTTATAATGGATGATTCCCTCATGCCTGATCTGGATGAACAGATCAAGGATGATATACAAGAGGAAAATAAGTCAGTTACTGAAAGCACTGAAGTATACAGCTCTCCAGCTCTTGCTCCAGCCCCAGTCCCAGCTCTTCCTCGAGCTACTACTCAGGCTAAAAAGCAAATTGACAAATCAGTACTAAAGTCCATTGATGCCTTATATGATGCTCCTCCAGTATTTGATGATGAAGATGAAGACTCAGATGAGGAACCTAAGAAAAAGAAAGTTTCTAAAAAGAGGAAAGCACCTCCACCTCCTACTCCAAAGCTCAATCCAGCAAATGACACCCCCTACTAAATCCTCCATAAGATCACTCCTTATAAGGGAATGCCTGCTTGGATGTGGTTATCTAAAAATGAACAGAAAGAAAGAAAGAGAAGTATAAGATATTCTCCACCTCCACAAAGATTCAGGAAGAATCCTCCTCCACCTCCTCCTCCAGCTGCTGGTACTTCAGGTACAACATCTCAAAGGACTACTCAGTTTCAAACTTATAAAAGGAATCAGGGTAGGTCCTCATCCTCAGGAAGCAGCCAATAGAGATACTACTCTTCAGGCAAGCAGCACCAACCTCAACAGCAGCAGCATCAACAACAACTACAACAACAACTCTCTAACCATCAAAAAGCTGAAAGCCCCAAGAGACCTGCTTCCCCACCTGTACCATATGAAGATCCTGAAACAACAACAACAGCTAGGATGGCCAGGTTCCAAGAACTGGTTGGCCTCTCTATGATCAACAAAGCCAAAGCTGAAGGGAAGGATCCGTCATAATATACTACTATGTCAAAATACAGGAAGGAAGAGCTCAACAGGTTTGAAAAAGCTAATAAATTTTTCAATGTTGACGACTACATGAAACTGCATCCAGAAGCAGTGGTCCCAAGGACAACATCTCTAAATATCATAGGGGCTTCTGACATGACTATGACAAAGGTGCAAGCTATAAAGCCCAACAAGGAAATTATATTTACTAAGCCCGGTGAAAGAGCTAAAGAGGATAAGCACAAGGAGAAGAAGAAGAGGAAGTGAAACCTGAACTGATAAGTTTGTGTTGTTTTGAAACTACTTATTAATTTCTTGATACAAAGCTTACTGTGTATATATATATCTGCTGCATGTGTCTATCTTTCCTGCCAGATATATATTTTCATGCTTTGTAAATTTTTTGATTTTATTATGAGTCTGTAATTAGTGACCTTACCCAAGTAGGGGGAGATTGTTGGATCCCTAGTTTGATTTGGGCTAGGTTCACTAAGTTAGGATAATATGACCCATCATGTATAGCCAGGGTCATGGATGTGTCCTAGAGTCTAGGCCAAGTCCTTAGAATCAACATCACATGGACTAGCCTTCAACAGACTTCCAGAGACTCAAGCAATTGTGTCTACACCAGAAGCCAGATTGTGTCGACACACAGGACTTGTGTCGACACACAGAACATCTGTCGACATCAATTGTGTCGACAGCAGAAGATAGATTGTGTCGACACACAGGACTTGTGTCGGCACACAGAATATCTGTCGACATCAACTGTGTCGACACTAGAAGCTAGATTGTATCGACACACAGGACTTGTGTCGACACACAGAACATCTGTCAACAGCAATTGTGTCGACACATAGGACTTGTGTCGACACACTCCAGATTTCTGTCAAAATAACAACTATGTCGAGACAAGAAGCAATTGTGTCAACATACAGGACTTGTGTCGACACATTCCAACGAAACTAGTTCTCAGTTCGACGAACCCAGTTCTCAGGTCGACGATTTCTGGATTCTCTACTTCAGCATTTCATTCCAGAAATATCTAAGTCCAAAAACACTTCACTGAACTCTGGTCGACGAAGTCAAATTCTCAGCTCAACGAACTTGATGTGCAGAAAAGGCAAGGTTCTAGAGAATACAGTTATCTATTCTCAGCTCGACGATCTTGGAACTCAGCTCGATGAACAGAATCCATCTGGTCGACGAACACAACTCCTCAGCTCGACGAACTGTGCACTCAGCTTGACGATTTCTATTCTCTATTCGACGAATCCAGACTTGGTCATTTCCATCGTTCTGTCCCTTTCCTACTATAATAATTCTTGAGTAATTAATGCTAAAATATTCTCTGAATATTATCGTTAGACGGAGCAGTAATTATGGTCTTCTCCTGGATTATTGCTTGTCATTTTTCCATGAGACAGTTGGGGAAACTCAATCAATGCAAAACATTCTCCAGGCCGTCAGCATTGAATGCAGAAGAATTTCAAATTTAAAAAGGAAGATAATATAGAATATAAAAAAAGGGATTTTTTCCATCTCCTTCTTGAACAGAAAGACACACAGACAGACAGACAGTCAGTTTTGTGAATCAAAAATCAAGAATCTTCTGTTGCTCTGTCTCTCTCGACAACACTCTGAGACAAAAAGAGATAGAAAGCAGATACAGAAATACAAGATCTAGACCAGAAGAATATCAACAATCTGTAGAAGAAGAACATCAAATCAAAATCAAGAGTCTTCTTCCTTCTACACTCCAAGACACTTCAAAGGACAACAAATCCTCTATCTGTCAAGAAGTTCCTGTACTTTGTCTGGTCAAAGCTGAAATACTGAAGGGCTATCACCCGGAAGCAAAGCTCCATCTTCCTGAACCATTCAACATCTCAGTGGGAGCCTTTTGCTAACATCATATCCACAAAAGTCTTCTCAATTTTACATTGAGAAAGAGAAGACAAAATCAATCTCTCACCCCCACTGTATAAAGGGTTCTTAACTCCCTTCAAAAGTTATTCCTGGTTGCAAGTCACCTGACCAAAAGAGTTGAGGTTTGGCTTTTGAGCACCTGATCAAAAGCTCATTGGTGTCAGACACCTAATCAAAAATCTGAGTGGATTCCTACCAGGGTGGTAGAATAGTGGATGTACCCAGGTTGGGGAACCACTATAAATTTCTTGTGTTGTCTGGTTGCTCCTTTCTTTTGTTTCTTGTTGTCGCTGTGATAGTTAGGATTGTTGTGTTTGTGCTTTAATTTTATTCCTACAGCACTAGGACTAGATTGAAGTAGTTAGAAAATTTTTTAAAAACCTAAATACTCTATTCACCACCCCTCTAGAGTATTCCAGATCTAACCCCTCACTTTCACAATTATTTTTAACCCTTATTCTAATCCTCTAACTCTTGCAGGGTGCCGAGACCGCCGACCAAAGGCGCGCTTGTCGCAGACCAGGAGGAATAGAACAAATATCTCTAGGTTGAACTCAATTGCCTGGTTGATACCATCATACCTCTAGCTCACGGCGAATCGACCACCTGGGGAGGTAGGCCACAGATGTAGAACTAGTTGAAGGTAATGAGATGATGAGGGTCAACACCATCAAGGCCGCTGATCATACGCTCAAGATGATGCAGGAACTCAAGGTACTGACGGGCGACTGCGAGAGGATTACTACCAAAGAACTGGTCCCTGAAATGTTTCGTTACGTCGTTAAATCCGATGAGGAGGATGAGTTTGACCCGCTATACGGCGACCAAGATGATGATCACGATAATTAATCAGGATGGGCCGACTAGGAAGGATCTTTTTTCTTTTTTCTTTTCTTTTTACCTTGCAACATTTTGTGCTTTTTTTGTACACTCGCCTGCAAGGTGTGTAACATCCCATTTCCAATTAGGCCCCTCAACTTAGATTGGGTTAGGCATGTGGTGGGTGATAAGGATTTTAGCTAGGTTTGACCTTAGAAGGTGGGGTGTAGCCATTTGGGGCCCACTATAGGGCCCAAGTCAAACTAGGTTAAACTAGCCTAAATAGGAACCCTAGCCACACCATGACCCCCACCACGTTGCCCTAACCCTAAGAGCACTCTAAGTGAACCTTAAAGCATGCCATTAGGTCACCCATTGACCCCAATTTGACCAAGTCAACCCTAAACCTTAATTTGGTCAAACCCACACCTAAAGGCCCAAATAGTCCAAGTTGGCCACAACCATGGCCCAACCCAAGTTGGGTGGTGTCATAGGGTCCATGACCTTCAGGTGGGGTCAGTCCACTCATCATGTTGACCAAGTCAACTCTAAAAGTCAACTTGGTCAAACATGTGGCCTAAAGAGGAAAATGAGGGTCAAGCCCATTCCCATTGGGCAAAGCCCACTAACCATGGCCATGATCAGCCAAAGTGGTCAAAGACAACTCCTAACCCCCTAAATCAGGAGAGAGAGTACATGCAAAGGGGTAGAAAAGGAATTTGGAGAGGAAAGAGGAGAGAGAAGAGGAATGAAGTGGAAGGTGGCCACATGGCCACTTATTCTGCTGCCTAAGCCTGCTGGCCAGCCTCCTCAGGTAATTCCAGAGGAATTTGGAGCATGGTGGCCACTTGGCACCATGGGTGGAGCAACCAAAGCTCAACCCGACCCCCCCTGGACTTATCTCCCCACACACCCCCTCTCAGCCCAATCCAGCCACACCATCAGCTTCAGAGATGGGAAATGACTGGAGAATGAGTCCTAGTACAAGGAATTTGCTGGAGAATCGAGGAAACGAGGAGTTGCCTGAGCAAGCTCGGCCATGGCTCACCGCCGCCAAACTCGCTGCCAAGCCTCAATTCAGGTTCGTTTCACCTCACCTCTACCCGTACTAGGATCCTAGACTTTTAGGGGAGATATCGGGCTCAATTGAGCCCAATGCCATGTGAGCATGGAGTGAATTTCTCGAGTTTTTCTTCTTGCTCGGGATAGCAGGAGGAGCTGCCTCCGACCGCCTCACCGCCGGGAAACGCTAGCCCCACCTCAACGGAGGTGGTGGCAACAATCGCCTGCGGTGGAGCCGGCCCAGGTGGCCGGAAATGCGAAATAAAGGTAACCCATCCAGGCTCAATCTCAGCCGTTGCTGATCGGGGACGATGAACGGATGCCGTCCAATTTATTCAAATCAAACTATAGGTTGTATTAATTTTATTCAATTCTTGTCACATATTTACAGTAATATTGCATGATTAATTTAGCCTACTTAGATGCATTTTCAGAGGTGGTAGTTAATATCAAAATTGTAGGCTTTACTCTTAACTTTCATTTTCCACCCTAAAGTTCAAATTTTAGACAGTAGAACTCCCTGTAGGGCTGTTCTACTAGGACTGGTCCTAGGCAATGGTAGAAATTCAAATGCATGCCCATGCCAAACCAGAAGTCCACATAACCCAACATTTTGTACATGTGCTTTACTAGGATAAACATAAACTCTATCCAAAAATTGGTATTTTTGGGAACATGTTTCTATAGTATTTGTGAAAATACACAAAAGCAAATTAATGAAATATTTGGAGTAATATGACTCCAAATGGCCCCAAATTTTGGTGGCATGTCCTTGGGTTCATTATTGGCCCATGATAAAAATTTCAATCACTTTTGACTTCTGCATGATGGGTATTCCCTCTTGCATGTGAAGGGTTAATATAGGCTTGGGGTGCATATAGCCATAATTACCAAAATGTGAATTACCCCTTATTAAACATGGTATGACTACAAAACTCTGGACATGAGTTCCTAGGGATGGAGTTTACCCCTCATAGAAATATTGGGATTTTTGAAAGCAAAAATCCCATTATTTGGAATTTTTGAAAATTAGGTCATTTATATACAAAAATTTGAAAATAGGGATATTGTTGATTTTAAAACCTTAGATTTTTTCACAAGCTCAAGGGTGTCAAATTTAATCCCTGGAAAATTTATGGCCCTGATTAATTGACTTTATAATGATTTTATGTAGTTTTGACCATTTTGCCCTTTTGAGAAATTATTTATCTAAGGTGGAAATTACAATACCAATATTCTGCAAAACTTCATAGTGATGTATTTTTGAGGTAGTGACATGGTGTAATTATCTTAGAATTTTTGAATACCTCATTAAATTTAAAACTCAAGGAATGACATTTTAGTGATATTTTCATATGAGAACATGAAGGATCAAATTACTGTTTAAAGTTATTAATTTTGGTACTTAGTATTATTTTGGTGATTTACATATGCAGTAAAGATTATGGAATTTTAAGTAACTTATTTCTTGTACTTCATTTGGAAAGTGTCTGATTAATAGATTTAACAATAAATAGAATTAAATAGAAATATATATGGGAAAATCACAATTCATGATATCCAGCCATAATTAACCTAGAGGATCCTCAAGAAAATTACTAGACCCATAACACCATTTGTCATTGTATCTCATGCATAAAGTGACATAGACCACTTAATTAAAGGATTTAATTTAGGGTCTTTATGACTTAGAAAAATAGTGAAAACTCCATATAGTCAATATCATATATCATACCATCAATGATAAATGATTAGGGTCACTTGGCCAAGAAAATTGGAAGTCGTACTTTATGGGTGGTACTAGGTCATGGGTAGTGACTAACACAGTTAGCCTAATCCACTAGGACCACATGGGGATATGATTAACCATTGAGGTGAGAATTGCATTAGAGGAATAAGCCCTGACTGGTCTCCAATAGGTCACTATCGGATCACGAGGGGTGGAGTGCAAATCATAAGGACAGTGGTTAAAATGGAGATCGATGGAAGACCGCCGATTTCCCGGTAATTTCTTAAGTCATTAGGTTTGTTCCAAAGCAACAATGAGAGCTGGGGGTGAATTATGGGTAGTCATCAACTAAAGTAAATATCCTTGAGAAAGGGTGCTTTGGGCATAATCCCATCGTAGTTCCTAGTACCCCCGAGAGCCCTTTACCGGGTATACCCTGGGCAGTCCTGAGATTAACCTTAAATCACTAAGTATAATAACCCGTAGACAAGAGTAGTCTAATAAGATAATCAACGTAACATAATTCTCACCCGTATAGCGTTGGAGGGCTTGTGGTAACATTCTCACCCATATAGGGTTGGAGGGATTCAGGACGGGTTGGTTTTGCGAGCTGGAGGCTCGGGTTGGAATATCTTGCATGTGCATAAACTTTTGGCGGGTCATGCGGTACTGGGCCAATCGTCACACAGATGGCAATACGGTGGCTCTGGCGAGGTGTGATGGTTTGAGGGGCCAGTGGGTTGTTTTACACTGCGGTCTAGAGGACGATCCACGAAAACACACACTCGACGAAAAAGACTGGTGGGTAGCCAGCAATTAGTACGCAGAGACTCTAGAGTGCACCTAGGACGTGTACAGAGGCGTATGGTGTAATGCCCCGAAGCTCAAAGGAGCGACGGGGGACGTTTCGGGCCAGTTTTGGGTTCTGGCTGAAGGCACACGGCCTGGGACACGGGCGTATCCCAGGGCGTGTCAAGCTTGTGTCGACACTTAGCCGGGAAGTCGACATTTTGATCTCGATAGTGTGTCGAGACTGGGCACACGGCCTGCGATACGGGCGTGTCGCAGGGCGTGTCGACCCGTGTCGACACTTAGCCCGCGAAGTCGACACTCTGCATTCGACGAAGTGTCGAGACATGGCACACGGCCTGTGACACGGGCGTGTCATAGGGCGTGTCGACCCATGTCGACACTCGTCCCGGGAAGTCGACACTCTGCTCGATGATGTGTCGAGATAAGGCACACGGCCTAGGAAACGGGCGTGTCCAAGGCCGTGTCATCAGGTCGACGATCTTCGCTCGACGAAGTGTCGAGTGTCGAGACCGTGTACACGGCCTGGAGCACAGGCGTGTTGAGGTGACACGGGCAAGGACACGGGCGTGTCCTAGAACTCGTGTAGTGCTCGGGTTGTTTTCGGGGAAAAATGATGGGGGTACACGGCCGGCCACACGGCCGTGTCAGGTGGAACACGGGCGTGTCAGGTCGAACACGGGCGTGTTCGTTACCCGTGTGTTGTTCCAGGCGAGCCGATTTTGACGGCGAATGAGGCACACGGCCCTGGACACGGGCGTGTGCCAGACCGTGTTCGGTCCAGATTGGCATTTCAGTCTCTAATAAAAGCCGTTCATTTCTTTAATTGATGATCCAACGGCTGGGGGTTGTGATGGCGATGACCATCATGATGGAGATTACGACGATGGCGGCCTAATTGGTAAAGATGACGGCGATGACGACGATGGTGGCGATGACAACGATGGCGCACGTGGTGTTCTTGGCGATCGCGGGATATTGGCGGAAGATGAAGATGATGATCCACCGGCCAAGGATTTGCGGCGCCGCAGCGGCCATGGCTACAATCTTCGCCAACGGAAATAGACTTATTATCATTAATAATTTTAATTTGCTAGTTTATGAGTTTTTAATAATTGACATTTTTATGCTGGTGTGCGTTTAGCCACTGTTTTGGGCTGCTTATAGTTTTTGTTTGATGTAAGCCTTATAAAAGGCCATGACTATTGTTTTTATCATTAGTTTTTATGAATGAATTGAAAACCTAAATTCCTCCAACCTAATTTCTCTCCTTCCTCCCTCTTAGCCGCCGCCTCCCTTAGGGGTTATTCTTCTCCAAAGCTCTTGGCCGCCCCTCCTTCTCTCTTCTTTTCCTCTTCTTTCATCTACTCCATTTCCCCCACTCTCCAATACCTCCATCATCGTGTTTCTCCTCCACGGTTTCTTCACCTCCCATCAATCTTCGGCCTCCTTCGGTTTGGGGAGTCAAGTGCAAGGAAGAAGAGGCCATCGTGGACTTCTACGGCGAAAGGCGGGGAAGACGATCGAGTTTTCTCATCATTGGTGCATATCCCGTCGCGTCCAAGGAAAGCGATCGTTCTTGTTTGTGGATCCAACATCTCGGATGTACTATTCCGAGCGGGGTAACGAAACCATCTACCCAAGAGATTTCTTTCTTAGTTAGTTCTTGTGGTGGCGACTTTTGCGTGGAATTTGAATCGTTGAATTTTCGCGGTACTACTTTTAATAGTTGTCATTTTCGTTTGGTTTTCCGAAGATCCTTCGAGAGGAGTGGCGATCCTCGCTTCTTTGTTTTAGTTGGGATAGATCCTACCATTTTCCGAATTCGTGATTTATTTCTTGGTGGATCTATTTTGGTACAACTCCAAGCTCGTCGGAATAAATATTATTCCCTTTAGCCGGAAAGGATTTTGGCATATAGCCATTCTCCATTCCTTTAACGGATCGGCTATCCGTATGTTAGCGCGAGAGATAAATTAAATCATTGTGACGGCTGCGTTTCATAGTGTGCGGGTTAGAGAGCGTTGAGAGTTGCGAGCGTCGTCGTCACGCCGTCCGTGTAGGATCTTTTAGGACGGGGCCTACATCAATTTGGTATCAGAGGGAGGTTCACGTCAATTTCTTAATTGACACCCTCCCCCTTTTATTTGCACGTCGGCACGCACTTTTCTTGTTCACTTTCGAGTCAAGAAAAATTCAAAAAAAAAATTTCTTGTTGGTCTGCCAATAGCGGCCTAGATTTCTTATTTTTCAACAAAATTTAAAAACATTTTTTTTTAATAAACCTGATCTTTTTTCCAGCAAGAAAATCTATTTTATATAATTATAATCTTAGTGGCTAAGCGGGAACAATTCTATCTTTCCTAGAATTAGTTGTTCAGGTACCCTTTCTTTGCATTCGCATAAAATCCGGTTCACACTGAAATGACTTTCGACGTTAACGCTTTCAATCGTCCCCTGACTTATCTACACACTAATATTTTTACCTATGATGGTTATGGGGATCCCAAGTATTTTAGATACTAGCTTGAGGGGGTAGAAACCTATTTTGATTATAACAAATTGGGCGACTACCAAAAGGTTAATGTAGTCCGAGAGCGGTTAAGAGGTCGAGCCCGTGTGTTTTGGCTGAACGAAGAGCGTGGAGTTGGTAGCTATCCATATGCCTGGCCCCACATGCGAAGAATACTCTCGGAGAAATTTGATTCCCCCTACTGCCTTACTACTAGCCCGACATCCACTAACCAGTATAGTTATGGCACCTTATCCAAGCCTGATCATAGGGGTGACCTATTCACCCAGGACAGATCTTTTCCCAGGGCTGGGGGAGCTACCCATAGCACACCTGCACCTACCTATAGAGGAAAGGAAATAGTGAGGTCCCCTATCTTGAGTTCGGTACATGTGACTGCTAGGACTGTCATGAGCCCGCGGGGTGAGAGTAGTCCTATCTGTAGGGGCAGACAGACGACTACGACTTGTGAGTCTAGCGGCGTATCCGACCATGACTATATTGAGTATCCTACCCTGATTACGGCCATAGACGCTTTTAAGTCTTTCCCCGAGTTGCCTGAATTAGTCGTTGACTCTCCTGTTGAGTCTGAGGCGGTGTCTAGGACTGTGCCTGTCACTGAGGACAAGGTTGAATACGCTGGCGATTTGAGTGACGATGAGGAGATTGGTTACCCTAGTGACCTGGACGAGGATTTCTCCTCTGAGGAATCGTCTCCTTTTCCTTTCGGCGATGTTTCTAAGGTGTCTCCCTTGATATTTATGGTGTCTTCTGATGACCTTGAGTCAGAAGACATTCCGGCTGAGTCACCCTATGTTGAGAGCTTACCTGTAGGTGATGACCTGCTAGAACACGAGCTAGTTCCTTCTATCCGGAACATATTGAGGTGCCCATTTATTTAGCTGCCCTGTTAGATCAATCCAGTCAGATAAGTGCGAGTGAGGATCACAATATTATAATGATTGATCCAGGATTGGTAGATGTTTCAACGGTGTTGGAAGAGTCACCTTGGGATGGATGTTTATCTTGGGATAATCTTAGTGGTGTACATCCGGGAGATAGTTCATTGATATTATCATCTTTGCTTGAGGGTCATACTAATTTAGATTCTCCCCGGGATTCGATTTGCCCAACCCTCCATCATGATTTAGACAATGTACCTACTTCGTGGGAAGATTTGGTTAGCGAAGGATGTGACATTCTGGAAGATTTACCCTTTGTGGGAAGGCTATTTGTAGATGATGGTAGCACTGAGGACCCGATAGACATTTCTTTGATGTTAGATCCTTCGCCAGAAGTCCGAAATGGATTCGAAATTTTGTCGAGTACGATTTTGCCTACTTTTGAGACCAATACTTATTCTGATTTGGACGAATTATCTAGTAGGTTGGAAGACATGTCAGCTGAGTTGGTAGAGTCACCCCATGATGAATGTTTATCTGATAGTGAGTTAGATGATGACGATCCAGCTGAGTTTTCGGTAAGGACGAATCTACTGTTTGATTTTTCCTTTGATTTTGATGGCTTGCACCCGGAGGATTTTTCTTGGACGTTAAATCCATGTTTTGACGGTGAGTATAATTTAGTTCCTCCTCTGGAATCGCCCATGTCGACTCCTCCTCCGGTTCACTTGATTCGATTAGATGACTTGTTAGGGAACGAGCTTGTCATTTCTAGCCCGAGATATCTAGAGATGTTTATTTATCCAACTTCCCAATTAGACTTACCCAGACGGGTTTGTGTGAGCGATTTGTTAGTTGTCGCGTTCGGTCTTTCCACTACTGTTCATAGATCTGACTATGCTGTTCCTAGGATGGACCGTTCATCTGACCGTTTGCCGTTGGGTAAGGCTTCGTTTTGGACCGCTAGTGATTCCATGGCGATGTTACGTTTTGATGCGGTGTCCCCCAAACACAATTATTTTCCAAGCCCGGTCACTTGCATTTATCCTCCGCCTTTTGATGATCTGTGCATGCACACGTTAGTGAACGTAGTTGGGTATGTGTAGTTGTGTCTCCCGCACTACCTTTCAACTCCGAGAGCATCCAACTATATAGTTGGAGATGAGCGTTTTCCACAGGCATTTCTTTGTGAAATTTTTAAATCAAAATTTAAATCTAAATTTAAAACTACGACGTTGGACTCCACGGAAATCGTTAATGAATGTAGAGCACCCGTGCCACCAGACTTAGTCCCGTTATTTTCTACTGTTAACTCAAGTCATGTTGCACATGGGTTCACCCCTCATGGAGGTACGTGGGACCTTGTTCTTCCGCATGCTCAATTAGCGTATAATAATTCTAAGAATAGGTCCACCGGTTTATCTCCGAATGAGATAGTGCATGGATATAAGGCGCCCGTGCCTCTTGACTTGATTCCGTTCCCTCATCCTTTAAATCTAGTCAATTTGCACAGGACTTCTCCTCACACGTTCACGCTCTCCATGAGCACATTGGTAAGACGTTAGCTACACAATATGATACTTATCAATCGAATGCTAACGTACATAGGCGAGCAGTCCACTTGAATATTGGTGATTTGGTAATGGTTCGACTTATCCCTGAATGGCTTCCTTCGGGCACCATAAAGAAATTAGCGAATAAGAGAGCCGGTCCTTTTCGGGTTTTAAAGAAGATAGGTGAAAATACATATTTATTAAAGTTACCCGCTGATTGGGGAATCTCTCCTGTTTTAAACATTTCAGATTTAACGCTTTATGTCGCTCCACCACCTGAACTTTTTGTCTCTCCGTTTAATATTTCCACTATATCATCTCATGGGGTGGGGGTGAGATTGTTTTTGGATCGCTTCCTCCTTCGGATTCTCCGGGAGGTATGTTACCTACTGATGATGTAACTGGTTTTTCTTCTTCGCCTAACGCTTTTCCAAGGTTCCCCCGGACCAATTTCTTTCCTGACAGGATATTACAGGACGCGGTGTTTCCCACCCCAGACGGTGACATTCACAGGTTTTTGATCAGATGGCGTGGTCGTCCTGCTTCGGACGATTCTTGGCTCTCAGCTGCACAGGTGGATCTTCTAGATGCGGATCTCTTGCGCTGTTACTTTCCCGCCCACTCATCGGTGATGAGTCCTTTTGAGCGGGGGAGGATTGATGGCGACGGCCATCATGATGGCGATTACGACGATGGCGGCCTAATTGGTAAAGATGACGGCGATGACGACGATGGCGGCGATGACGACGATGGCGCATGTGGTGTTCTTGGCGATCGCGGGATATTGGCGGAAGATGAAGATGATGATCCACCGGCCAAGGATTTGCGGCGCCGCAGCGGCCATGGCTACAATCTTCTCCAACGGAAATAGACTTATTATCATTAATAATTTTAATTTGCTAGTTTATGAGTTTTTAATAATTGACATTTTTATGCTGGTGTGCGTTTAGCCACTATTTTGGGCTGCTTATAGTTTTGTTTGATGTAAGCCTTATAAAAGGCCATGACTATTGTTTTTATCATTAGTTTTTATGAATGAATTGAAAACCTAAATTCCTCCAACCTAATTTCTCTCCTTCCTCCCTCTTAGCCGCCGCCTCCCTTAGGGGTTCTTCTTCTCCAAAGCTCTTGGCCGCCCCTCCTTCTCTCTTCTTTTCCTCTTCTTTCATCTACTCCCTTTACCCCACTCTCCAATACCTCCATCATCGTGTTTCTCCTCCACGGTTTCTTCACCTCCCATCAATCTTCGGCCTCCTTCGGTTTGGGGAGTCAAGTGCAAGGAAGAAGAGGCCATCGTGGACTTCTACGACAAAAGGCGGGGAAGACGATCGAGTTTTCTCATCATTGGTGCATCTCCCGTCGCGTCCAAGGAAAGCGATCGTTCTTGTTTGTGGATCCAACATCTCGTATCTACTATTCCGAGCGGGGTAACGAAACCATTTACCCAAGAGATTTCTTTCTTAGTTAGTTCTTGTGGTGGCGACTTTTGCGTGGAATTTGAATCGTTGAATTTTTGCGGTACTACTTTTAATAGTTGTCATTTTCGTTTGGTTTTCCGAAGATCCTTCGAGAGGAGTGGCGATCCTCGCTTCTTTGTTTTAGTTGGGATAGATCCTACCATTTTACGAATTCATGATTTATTTCTTGGTGGATCTATTTTGGTACAACTCCAAGCTCGTCGGAATAAATATTATTCCCTTTAGCTGGAAAGGATTTTGGCCTATAGCCATTCTCCATTCCTTTAACGGATCGGCTATCCGTATGTTAGCGCGAGAGATAAATTAAATCATTGTGACGGCTGTGTTTCATAGTGTGCGGGTTAGAGAGCGTTGAGAGTTGCGAGCGTCGTCGTCACGCCGTCCGTGTAGGATCTTTTAGGACAGGGCCTACATCAGATTGTTCCTGAAGGGATATACCCGGGATTGGACTTAGAAACCCTCACTTTTCATAAGTTG
This sequence comes from Platanthera guangdongensis, assembly GCA_039583875.1. Classification (NCBI taxonomy): domain Eukaryota; kingdom Viridiplantae; phylum Streptophyta; class Magnoliopsida; order Asparagales; family Orchidaceae; genus Platanthera; species Platanthera guangdongensis. The sequence continues at coordinate 35,884,153 of CM077148.1, read as the reverse complement.
TTATCTTTCTAAAAGCTTAGAGAGAGAGGAGAGCAAAGGAGGGAAGAAGGAGCTAGATCCGGCCATTGGAGGAGCTTCAAAGCTCTAAATCGCGAGCCGACTTCGGATCCACGGAGGCAAAGCTAGTGCGGTGCTTTTCATCCGCTTACTTTTCCATGGCGCCAAAGATGAACGCTAGGGTAACGATTCTCTTCTTGAGCATGAGTAGCTCTCCTTCTTTGCATAGGAAGCCCGCTCTCGCGAGTTTGCGGAGAGTTGGAGGCGTTCCTTCGGGTAGATATGTGAAGTACCCGTTGTTTAGAGTCCGTAAGCGAGAACGGACATAGGCATGCTGTGTGAAGCCTACCCGGACATGTTGGTATGGATCGGTGATGTTGCATTACATTAATGCCGGGGAAGACTCCGTGCTATTGGTTGTTTTTCGGGTTTTCTACGCGGTAGATTGCAACAGGGAGCCTTGGGGATTAACCCAAAGGTGTACCCGAAAAACTGGGCGGATGCGTGATCTTGACAACTTGGTGGCCTGAGAGCCTACTTGAACATAACCGGGTTATGTGAATTGTGATGGAAATGGGACTCAGTGGAAGTTTGACCCACGCAAATGGCTTAAATTGTCGTTGCGATGTGAGCATGGATTAGATGGAACCGTACCCGTTCTATGTCGTTCGGTTAAAGAGACCTAAGGGTACGTGGCACTTGCCGTTGGCATAGATTAGGGTCTTCGGCGGTCGATGGCTTAAATTGTCGTGACCCAGGCCAGGAAGACAAAATGCTCATAGGTTTGGCCGTCAAAGTGGCGGTGGTGAGTTTGGAATGTCTATGGCTTTAATTGACGTGACATCGACCGGTTCACCGAGAATGTGCCCTGAGAGCACGGGGCGTGTGGCCGTGCGAGCCAACGTCTGTGATGAAATGAATATTGTTATATATTGCTCGCTTATGCTGATGAAATGCAGGAAAGGAGCATCGCCGCCCCGAGTTGGGGGCGGGATCGTTATAATTTGGTCAGCATTGCTGACCGTTGCCTTGTTTTGCCACCGTGCGGTGGTTTGTTGCTTGCAGGTGCTGCTGGACCAAGCGGTCAATAGCGGGCTAAAGCCCAATTTTGCGAAGCTGGCCCTCGAAGGCCCAATTGGAAGTTTTTACTACTTTATTCATGTGTGACCGGCCTGCGTGCCGTGGTTTGTAAAACATGTAATATGAAGTGAACAATTTTTGTAAGGCCTTAAGGCTTGTACTGGTGTATTTTGTAACATTCCTATTTGGTATTAGTGGACATTCATGCTTTAGTGTTGGGTTCTTAATTGCAACTTTTATAAACTGCTTCCGCTAGAATGCTCTGTGTAGGACGTTGATTGGTTGGATGGTTTCTATAAGTAACCACCCGGTCTGTCTGTGGCATACGACGTCGGGCCCCGGCCGGACCTACTGCTATATGCTATGCGACGGATAGGGAAGGTTACAATTTGGTATCAGACTACTGGTTTTTGTCGGGCTTAAGATGAATTCGTGGGCGAATTGTTTTTAAGGGGTGGTGAGCACATTGTGTGCGTCATCGTTATAACAGTAAAAGAACCCATGAATGTCCACTTAGGAATGAAAATACTCGTGTTTGAGGAACCTGCGTGTTCCTATAATTGTTGTTTGCAATTTATTTGGTCGCTTAACGTGTTTTGTACCACTATAGGTGACCAGAAGTGGTGTTGGGCTGTCGGAACGTCGAGTTTCTGAGGCTAGTAGTGCACCGGATGTTGCTCCTGCAACACCTCTATCGGCTGAGAACATACGATTGGTGGCTGAAGCGGTGTTGGCCGTGATAAATGCGCAGCCTGCAAGGCAAACGCATCAGCCCGCTCCTGCGATGGAGCAGGAACCTCTTCAAGAGGCTGATCCGAGGAGAGTGGAGCAAGTGGTTGTGGAACCGGTGGTGCCAAGGAGGGCAACGAGAGGCAGCTTAAGCATGTAATGAGCTTTAACCCTCCGGTATTCTCGGGGTTGGGAACCCCATCTCAGGCTGAAGACTGGCTCTCCAGGGTGAAGAGAGTCATGACAGCAACGGAGACGGAGGAGTGGAAAATGACCACTATCGCTACGTTCCTTCTAGACGGTGAAGCGAGAATGTGGTGGGAAGGATTGGAGCTGCACTTATTGAGAGGTAGGCAACTTGGTGATGTCTCGATGGAAGAGTTCTCGAGATTGTTCTTGGCTAGATACCTCCCTTCGACGCAGAAGATAGCGCTGGAGAATGAGTTTCTGAAGTTAGTTCAGGGTGAGAGGAGTGTGGATGAATATCTCCACGAGTTTACTCGTCTGAGTCGTTATGCTAGCTCCACCATCGCGGATGAGGAGCGCAAAACGAATCGATTCTACGAAGGCTTGAGAGATGAGTTGAGATTACTACTCTCGGGGCCGATGACGCAGGGTTTCTTAACCTTGGTCAACACTGCCCGGTCCTTGGAGAAGGACATGAAGAATGTACAAGCAAAGAAAAGCTTGGGTGAGAAGAAATCTGAATTCAAAGTGCCAACTACTTCAAAGTCCGGCTATCGGAGGACTTTCAAGAAGCATAGGACTTCGGGTCCAGCTCCTTTTAGTGCTTCTGGGGCGACTACGAGTCAGACCCCGGGCGCATGTTTTACTTGCGGAAAGACGGGACACTTTGCCCGTGACTCTTGGAGCGGACGTCCTAAGTTCGAGAGAAGGCCGGGAGCGACTTATGAAGAGAAGGGAAAGGCGGTGGAGTCGACTGCGTCCCACTATGCTCCGGCCCAACCGAGGGTGTATAATCTTGGCCAACAGGAGGCCATCAAACAGGCTGATGTGGTGACAGGTATGGTTTAATTTATAGCAAGTCAATTTCTTTAAATACTTGTTATGCACATGTTACCTTACCACTGCTTGTTTAGGATTTGTATTGATTTGTGAAAATCCGGCATGAGCACTCTTCGATACGGGAGCTTCACACTCCTTCTTGTCCGAAGGATTTATATCATGCATCGGAGTCCCTTCTTCGATGGCGAAGGATAAGTTGGATGTGTTGTTGCCCAATGGGTGTTCGATGCGAGCGGATAGGATCTGCGATGTTAAGATTCGTATTGGGAATCAGGAGTTTGACCTGCAAGCGTCTTTACTTCCGTTGGTGGAGTTCGACGTCATATTTGACATGGACTGGCTCTCGGAGCAGCATGCCCATATAGATTGCGGTAGCAAGGAAGTCAAGCTGGGAGCAAGCCGTGAAATGACTTTTACGGGCTTAAAGGGGTCGAGCAAGACGTTGATGTCTGCTATTCAGGTGGTGAAGGCGGTTCGTGCCGGTGCAGAACTGTTCTTTACACTAGTGGAGGTTGCGAAGCCGAAGCCCGCGTTGGATTGTATTTCAGTGGTATCAGAATACCCTGATGTGTTCCCCGCAGATCTTCCTGGAGCCCCGCCTCAACGGGAGATAGATTTTACGATTGAGCTAGTGCCAGGTGCAAAGCTTGTGTCACGATCTCCTTATCAGCTAGCGCCTAAGGAAATGGTGGAGATGAAAGTTCAACTGCAAGAGTTGTTGGAGCAAGGGTATGTGCGCCCGAGTTCTTCGCCTTGGAGCGAACCGGTCCTCTTTGTTAAGAAGAAGGACGGAAGCTTGAGGCTATGTATTGATTATCGGGAGCTCAACAAGCTGACAGAGAAGAACAAGTACCCGATCCCCCGGATTGATGATCTTTTTGATCAGTTGGTAGGGTCGACGGTGTACTCGAAGTTGGATCTCAAGGTTGGGTACTATCAGCTGCGAATAAGGGAGAGTGATATCCCGAAGACAGCGTTTAGTACGAGATACGGGCATTATGAGTTTACGGTCATGCCGTTTGGGCTGACTAATGCGCCGTCAGTGTTCATGGATTTGATGAACAATACTTTCAGGGAGTACTTGGACCATTTCGTGATCGTCTTCATCGACGATATTTTGGTGTACTCGCAAAGTGAGGAAGATCACTTCAAGCATCTTCATTTGGTTCTGGAGACGCTAAGGAGAAATCAGTTGTATGCCAAGTTCTCGAAGTGCGAGTTTTGGCTATCCTCAGTGGCGTTCCTCGGTCATATAGTGAGTGGAGAGGGTATTGCTGTGGATCCGGCGAAAATTATTGCGATACGGGAGTGGCCTGAGCTTGCTATGGTAGCGGAAGTCCGGAGTTTTCTGGGGCTTGCCGGCTATTATAGGCGCTTCGTAGAGAACTTCTCGCGGATAGCGTTACCTCTCACTACTTTGACGAGGAAGGAGCATAAGTTCGTTTGGACGCCGGAGTGCACGCGAGCTTTGGAGGAGTTAAGTGTCGGTTGACCACGGCGCCTGTGCTGAGTTCGCCATGTGGTAACTGAAGGCTATGAGATTTATAGTGATGCTTCGGGCAGCGGTTTGGGTTACGTACTACTGCAACACGGAAGTGTAATAGCTTATGGCTCAAGACAGCTAAAAGTGCATGAAAGGAACTATCCGGTCCATGACTTGGAGTTAGCGGCCGTGATTTTTGCCATGAAGCTGTGGAGGCACTATTTGTACGGTGTGAAGATTGATATCTACACCGATCATAAGAGCCTGAAATATCTGATTGATCAGAAGCATCTAAATATGCGGCAGCGTAGATGGATGGAGTTCCTGGGGGACTATACATTTAAGATCCACTACGTGCTTGGTAAAGGGAATGCGGTTGTGGACACGTTGAGTCACCGAGCCCCAGCTCAAGCCAATTGGCTATCGGTGCATGATGAGCGGTTGGTGCGGGAGTTGGAGGCGTTGGAGATTATTTGTGTGGATAGCCAATCAAGTGCTGAAGCAGTTCTGAATTGGACTGAAGTCCAATATGACCTGGCTGATCGTATTCGGCAGGCTTTGGATATGGATGCTCATATGAAGCAGTTCATGGTGGAGGCTCTGGATGGGTCAAATTCCCAATTCGTCGTGGAGAACGGATTACTTTGGAAGGACGGTCGTCTGTGCGTCCCAAGTGTGGGTAATTTGCAGGTGGAGTTGTTGTACGAGGCACACCATACCAAGTACTCGATTCACCCGGGAGCACGAAGATGTACCGTGATGTGAAGAAACTGTTTTGGTGGCCGGGTTTGAAGAAGGATGTGGCGCTATACGTAGCGAAGTGCCAAACTTGCGCCTTGGTGAAGGCGGAGTGCCAAAAGCTGGGAGGATTTCTTAAGTCCTTGCCTATTCCGGAGTGGAAATTTGACGACATCTCTATGGACTTTGTGCACGGTTTGCCAAGGTCGCAAAAGGGGAACGATGCCATTTGGGTGGTTGTTGATCGGTTAACGAAGGTGTCGCATTTTATTCCGCATAGGAAGGATGACCCGGTGGAGAAGTTGGCAAAGCTTTATGTGGATAACATAGTGCGGCTTCATGGCGTGCCCCGCAGCATCGTGAGTGACCGAGATGGGCGGTTCACGCCCAATGATTGGAGGCTTGTGCAGCAAATGTTGGGAACAAAGCTGAAATTCAGCACAGCCTTCCATCCGCAAACGGACGGGCAGACCGAGAGGGTCAATAGAACCATGGAAGACATGCTCCGCATGTGAGTCTTGGATTTTGGAAAGCAGTGGGAAGACCACCTGTATTTGGTGGAGTTCGCATACAACAATAACTACCAAGCGAGTATTCAGATGGCGCCTTTCGAGGCCCTATATGGTAGAAAATGTCGCACGCCGTTGTCTTGGTTAGAAACGGGTGAGTCAAAGTTGTATAAGCGATCGGAAGTGGAGGATGCTACTTCTTTGGTGAGAACCATTCGGGAGAGGTTGCTTATCGCTCAGGACCAGCAAGCGAAGTACTATAATGCCAAGCACAGGAACGTGGAGTTCACTGTGGGCGACTATGTGTACTTAAAGATCAAGCCGTTCAAGGGTGTCTCGCGGGTGCGGCGACTAAAAAAGCTAAGCCCGAGGGTCCTTGGGCTGTTTGAGGTTCTGGAGCGAGTCGGTGAAGCGGCCTATCGGTTGGAGCTTTCAGTGGAGCTTAGTGGTTTACATGATGTATTCCATATTTCGGTGCTCCGGAAGGCGGTGCAAGAGCCTACGCAAGTGATCGCGGTTGATCAAGTGCCGGTGGATAGTGGGCTGACGACAAAGGTCAAGCCCGTGCGGATTGAGGACTCGGAGGTCAAGTGGCTACGCAATAGAGAGATCAGGATGGTCAAGGTCCGGTGGGACAATTGCGGTCGTGAGGAGCTCTCTTTGGAGCGAGAGCAGACTATGCTTGACGAGTATCCGGAGTTGTTCTGCTCAGGTACAAATTTTGGTTTTGTACATGTTTTTCCTTTATATAATTTCGAGGACGAAATTCTTTTAAGAGGGGGAGAGTTGTAATGCCCCGAAGCTCAAAGGAGCGACGGGGGACGTTTTGGGCCAGTTTTGGGTTCTGGCTGAAGGCACACGGCCTGGGACACGGGCGTGTCCCAGGGCGTGTCAAGCTTGTGTCGACACTCAGCCGGGAAGTAGACATTTTGATCTCGACAGTGTGTTGAGACTGGGAACACGGCCTGCGACACGGGCGTGTCGCAGGGCGTGTCGACCCGTGTCGACACTTAGCCCGCGAAGTCGACACTCTGCATTCGACGAAGTGTCGAGACATGGCACACGGCCTGCGACCAGGGCGTGTCGCAGGGCGTGTCGACCCGTGTCTACACTCGTCCCGGGAAGTCGACACTCTGCTCGACGATGTGTCGAGACAAGACACACGGCCTAGGACACAGGCGTGTCCAAGGCCGTGTCATCAGGTCGACGATCTTCGCTCGACGAAGTGTCAAGTGTCGAGACCGTGTACACGCCCTGGAGCCCAGGCGTGTTGAGGTGACACGGGCAAGGATACGGGCGTGTCCTAGAACCCGTGTAGTGCTCGGGTTGTTTTCGGGGAAAAATGATGGGGGTACACAGCCGGCCACACGGCCGTGTCAGGTGGAACACGGGCAGGTTAGGTCGAACACGGGCGTGTTCGATACCCGTGTGTTGTTCCAGGCGAGCCGATTTTGACGGCGAATGAGGCACACGGCCCTGGACACGGGCGTGTGCCAGGCCGTGTTCGGTCCAGATTGGGCATTTCAGTCCCGAATCAAAGCCGTTCATTTCTTTAATTGATGATCCAACGGCTGGGGGTTGTTCCTGAAGGGATATACCTGGGATTGGACTTAGAAACCCTCACTTTTCATAAGTTGTTATCTTTCTAAAAGCTTAGAGAGAGAGGAGAGCCAAGGAAGGAAGAAGGAGCTAGATCCGGCCATTGGAGGAGCTTCGAAGCTCTAAATCGCGAGCCGACTCCGGATCCACGGAGGCAAAGCTAGTGCGGTGCTTTTCATCCGCTTACTTTTACATGGCGCCAAAGAGGAACGCTAGGGTAATGATTCTCTTCTTGAGCATGAGTAGCTCTCCTTCTTTGCATAGGAAGCCCGCTCTCACGAGTTTGCGGAGAGTTGGAGGCGTTCCTTCGGGTAGATATGTGAAGTCCCCGTTGTTTAGAGTCCGTAAGCGAGAACAGGCATAGGCATGATGTGTGAAGCCTACCCGGACATGTTGGTCTGGATCGGTGATGTTGCATTGCATAAATGCCGGGGAAGACTCCGTGCTATTGGTTGTTTTTCGGGTTTTCTACGCGGTAGATTGCAACAAGGAGCCTTGGGGATTAACCCAAAAGTGCACCCGGAAAACTGGGCGGATGCGTGATCTTGCCAACTTTGTGGCCTGAGAGCCAACTTGAACATAACCGGGTTATGTGAATTGTGATGGAAATGAGACTCGGTGGAAGTTTGACCCGTGCAAATGGCTTAAATTGTCATTGCGATGTGAGCACGGGTTAGATGGAACCGTACCCGTTCTATGTCATTTGGTTAAAGAGACCTAAGGGTACGTGGCACTTGATGTTGGCATAGATTAGGGTCTTCGGCGGTCGATGGCTTAAATTGTCGTGACCGAGGCCAGGAAGACAAAATGCTCATAGGTTTGGCCGTCAAAGTGGCGGTGGTGAGTACGGAATGTCTATGGCTTTAATTGACGTGACATCGACCGGTTCACTGAGAATGTGCCCTGAGAGCACGGTGCGTGTGGCCGTGCGAGCCAACGTCTGTGATGAAATGAATATTGTTATATATTGCTCGATTATGCTAATGAAATGCAGGGAAGGAGCATTGCCGCCCCGAGTTGGGGGCGGGATCGTTATAATTTGGTCAGCATTGCTGATCGTTGCCTTGTTTTGCCACCGTGCGGTGGTTTGTTGCTTGCAGGTGCTGCTGGGCCAAGCAGTCAATAGTGGGCTAAAGCCCAATTTTGCGAAGCCGGCCCTCGAAGGCCCAATTGGAAGTGTTTACTGCTTTATTCATGTGTGACCGGCCTGCGTGTCGTGGTTTGTAAAACATGTAATATGAAGTGAACAATTTTTGTAAGGCCTTAAGGCTTGTACTGGTGTATTTTGTAACATTCCTATTTGGTATTAGTGGACATTCATGCTTTAGTGCTGGGTTCTTTATTGTAACTTTTATAAACTGCTTCCGCTAGAATGCTCTGTGTAGGACGTTGATTGGTTGGATGGTTTCTATAAGTAACCACCCGGTCTGTCTGTGGCATACGACGTCGGGCCCCGGCCGAACCTACTGCTATATGCTATGCGACGGATAGGGAGTGTTACATATGGGAGGTCTAGGCCTGGTAGTGTGATACCCGCCTAGGAGTGGAGATGCCCACTCCACTGCTGCCGTAGCCACAATGGTGGTACCAGAGAGTGTTACTAGCTCCGAAAAGTGGGAACTAAAGGTCTATGATCACAGAGTCGTTGTGTGTGAGTTGCACTTGCATGACTCATAAATAACTGCATGCATTCATTCATATTAGGGCATACGCTTCATGGATCTTTATCATATAGATTAGTATGGACTCTTTTATATGATAAGTTAATTTTGGAAACTCTAACTTATATGTTTGTATGAGCACTCATATAAGTTAGGGTACATCTGTGATGTATATTAACAGTAGATTTATTATATTTTATTTACTGCACTTACTTATTTCCAGTTTTACTTACTCTTGCACTATACATGCTTATACATTTGGACTATATACATAGAACTGCTAGTGTAGAATTACTGTTTACATTCATACTTGGTAGCATAGATTCCTTGTCACCTGCTTCCCTTTTTGTTACCCCTTGTTGTCCTCCGTTTCATCCTCCCGCACAGTGCCTAGGAGTTACGGGGCGAGGTGCGGAGGAAACGACTTTGTCTTTTGACTAATAGTCGGTGACCAAACTATTTTTAGGAGCTCGAGGAGATGGAGCACCAGCACGACCGACAGGACGAGGTGACAGGACGTGAGGAGTTGATACCACCACCACCTTCTACGTCTACTGCAGCCCGACGTCAGGTGGGACGAGTTATCTGAGGATAGTTTTGCTTCCGCATTTATTTGTGTGAGGAGAGTTGATATTCATGTACAGGGCATAAGCCCCTTTTACTCTTTTTATTATTGCTACTCATTGTGGACTGGATGTACTTTCATTTTATTATTTAATATGTACTGTGACTGTGGACTGGTTTGTAGTTCATTTCTACATTACTGCTATACTTCTTACTCTCTTTTGGCCAACAGGTTATGTGATCGTTCTAGCCACCAGAATCGGCATGTTGCGGTGTCGACTAACTCATGTGTTAGTGCCATCGTAATACGACGGTTCTGGGCATAAGACCGGGTGCCTCTTTGGTAAGGGGAGGGGTCTTACAAACTAAAATCACTTGAACAAACGATCATATGAGAAAGAAGTCTGCAACACTGGACCACCCCGCTCGAGTATTAGTTTGCGGACAAACTATGCAGCGGAAGCAATGGTCTGCCTATGTGTAAAAAGTCACATAAAACAGTCCACATAAGCAATGAGTTAGGCCAAGTCTAATATAAACCTTACCTTTGTATAGCCTCCCAGGGTCGCCGTACCGCAGAGTGTGGCTCCTTCCCCTCCGGATCCCACTCCCTTTCTACAGACAGAGATGGGCCGGACCTTGACGGCCATCCTTGAGGCCTTCAGGGCCTAGCAGATTCCGACACCGCTGCCAAATCCAGGATCAAATTGGCTGAGTGTGTTCAAGAGTTTATCCACGCCCATGTACCACGGGACGGAGAACGCAGTAAAATGGAGGACTGGCTCGAGGCTATACATGAGATGCTGGCGGGCATCAGCTGCCCTGTCAGCATGGCAGTTCATTTGGCGACTACAACACTGGATGCCCATGCGAAGAGGTGGTGGAAGTCCATGATGGACTCCACCTATGCAGATAGAGATCTATTAGAAATATCTTGGGAAGAGTTCGGCGAAGTTTTCTTGGACAATTTTGTGTCGACCACGGATCGTGATGAATTAGAAGAGAGGTTCTTGAACCTCAAGCAGGGGACTAAATCGGTGATTGAGTACCAGAGGGAGTTTTTCCATCTTGCCAGATTAGCAGGGGTACAGGATACATACAACAAGAGGTATGCCAAGAGATTCTATCGGGTCCTCAGAGACAATTTGAGGTAGGCCCTATTGTTCATCTCTCACGGCACATCAGCCCAGATCATCGATATGGCCAAGAAGCTGGAGGCAGACCAGCAGATGGTTCAGAACAGAGGAAAGAGACCACAAGATGGGCCATTCTTTTGGGAGAATAGCCGGAGCATGCAGAGAGGCAGAGTCATTAGGCACAGGAGAGGTGGGGGACGTCATCGTCCCTACTACAGGAAAGAGCAGGGACCCCCTGCAATACCAGCTCCTCCACCACCACAGATGCATGGCTAGATGAGGCAGGATGATCGTGGTCAGCGACTGATAGTTTGCTTCGCATGCCATCAGCCGGGTCATATTAGATCAGAGTGCCCGCTTCAGTTTCGTCCACTCCCTCCTCCACCTCCTCCACCTCCGGTGGCCCCTCCAGTATAGCAGGGCCGAGGTCGAGGACGCGGTCGAGGTCGAGGTCGAGGCCGAGGACCATATGGCCGAGGCAGGGGACAGGAGCAAATGTATGCATTGGACCTCGCTGAGCCGAGGAACCCGGAGGAAGTCATCACAGGTATATAATTTATGTTATGAAATTGAGGCATTTTCCCTATTATTACTATTTTACATAATCTTGACCATGAAGAATGACTACCCATTTGAAACCCAATCCACCTCAGGCATAGTCTTCATCAGCGGCAAGCCCGCTCATACTCTATTCGATATGGGTGCTTCACACTCATTCGTGTCAGAAGACTTCGTTGAAGGATTGGACGACGTCGAATGATTCACGGGCACTATGATGAGAGTGAGGCTACCTGATGGATCGGTACTACTATCATCTGCCAAGTGCAATATGGAGGCGTAAATCGGCGGGAAGACTTTTGAAGCGCCTGTGACGATTCTGAAGATGCCAGATTTCGACTTGATCTTGGGCATGACGTGGTTACATTGGAACCATTCCCAGATCTACTGCCCATCGAGGAGGATCACCCTGAGGCACAGAGACTCCCAGGTCATCGTCGAAGGTATTAGACTTGTCTCCCATCTATTATTATCATCTGTATAGGCTGTCAAGGCCCATCATCAGGGAGAGTAGGTATACATTATATGCTTCGAGATGGCGGGGGCAGAAGCTTCCCTTGCTGACATTCCGGTGGTTCAGGATTTTCCCGATGTTTTCCCGGAGAAATTGCCCGGATTACCGCCAGTTAGGGATGTCGACTTCCGGATACAGCTAGTGCCAGGAGTGAGGCCCGTATCTCGAGCACCATCCAGGATGGCTCCAAAGGAGCTAGCAGATTTCAGGACCCAGCTGCAGGAGTTAGTAGAGTCGGGCTTCGTTCGACCCACCTCATCGCCGTGGGGAGCACCAGTATTGTTTGTCAAGAAGAAGGATGGCTCGCTGCGCCTCTGTATCGACTACCGAGTGCTGAATCGATTGACGGTCCGGAACACTTACCCATTGCCCCGGATCGATGAGCTATTGATCAGCTTCATGGAGCCTTCTGGTTCTCCAAGCTGGACTTATGATCAGGGTATTATCAGCTGTGGATTCAGGAGGAAGACATTCCGAAGACAGCATTCAGTTCCTGCTATGGACTGTACGAGTTCACGGTGATGCCTTTCGGGCTTACGAATGCACCTTCCGCATTCATGAGTCTGATGAACCATGTTTTCGAGCCTTACCTGGATAGATGTGTCATAGTATTTATTGATTATATCCTGAACTATTCTCGGACGAAAGAGGAGCATATGCAGCATTTGGCACAGGCACTGGAGAGATTGAGGGAGCACCAGTTGTATGCGAAGTTTTCCAAGTGCCAGTTCTGGCTACAAGAGGTGGCATTTCTGGGACACATTGTCAGTGGAGCCGGGTTGGCCGTAGATCCGGCCAAAGTACAGGCAGTGCGTGATTGGCCGTGGCCAAAGTCAGCATCGGACATACGCAGTTTCCTGGGGCTCGCAGGATATTATCGCAAGTTCATGGAGGGGTTCTCGAGGATAACACTCCCCTCACATCCTTGACGAAGAAGGAAGTAGCTTTTATATGGACGGATAAGTGCGAGGCGGTATTTCAGGAGTTAAAGGACAGGCTCACCTCTTCCCCCATCCTTTCACTTCCATCTGGGAAGGAAGAATTTCATATATACACAGATGCTTCATACCAAGGGATAGGTGCCGTCTTGATGCAGCACAGCCATGTTATTGCCTATGCCTCCAGGCAATTGAAGAAACATGAACAGAATTACCCGGTGCATGACCTAGAGCTCGGGGCGGTCGTATTCGCACTGAAGATATGGAGACACTACTTGTATGGGGTTCATTGTGATATCTACTCGGATCACAAGAATCTCAAATACGTCGACACGCAGAAAGATCTGAACCTTCGGCAGAGGAGATGGCTGGAGTTTCTCTGCGATTATGATTACAATTTACACTATCACCCGGGGAAAGTGAACACTGTGGCAGTTGCGTTGAGCAGGAGAGCCGGCACTACTGGACTGGAGCCCCGGGTGATGTCTATGGAGCTATTGCAGATGTTGCAAGATATGCACATTTCAGTCGTTTCCGAGTCCTAGCTAGAGTTCTACCGGGAGTATTTGAACTCCTTGATCGTGGAATGTGATATACGAGAGCACATCGGGGTACAGCAGAGGTTAGATGCAGCTTTGGTGCCAGTGTTCAGGGCCCTGGAAGGGGGCAGACCAGGTGATTATTCATTGCTTAATGGCCTTGTTCATTTCTGCGGTCGTGTTTATATACCCACGTGAGGTGGTATCCGAGAGTATATACTCAGGGAGGTACACAACACTCGGTACTCAGTGCACCCCGGTATCACGAAGATGACAGCGGATCTGCGGAGGAGCATGTACTGGCCAGGGATGAAGAGGGATATCATCTTTTATGTGACACACTACGAGACATGCCAGAGAGTAAATGCTGAATGAAAGAGCCCCGAAGGGTTGCTACAGTCTCTGTCGGTCCCTGAGTGGAAGTTTGAGGATATTGCCATGGATTTTGTGTATGGATTGCCTTACTCCCACTCGGGGCACGATTCAGTTTGGGTCATCGTCGACAGACTGACCAAGGTGGCCCGATTTATACCTATTAGGAAGGAGAGCCCAGTTACTATTTTGGTGAGGTTGTTCGTGGAGCAGTTCGTCAGGTACCACGGGGTCTCCAAGACGATTGTCTCGGACCGTGACTGTCGATTAAATTCCAGGGAGTGGAGAGCGGTGCAGGCGTACTTGGGTTCTCAGCATGCTTTTAGCACCGCTTTCCATCCACAGACCGACGGTCAGACAGAGCAGACCATCAGGACCATGGAGGATATGTTGCGAATGTGTATACTGGATACGGGGAGGCCCTGGGAGAGACTGTTGCCTCTAGTCGAGTTCTCCTACAACAACAGTCACCAGGCGAGTATTGCGATGGCACCTTATGAGGCTCTGTACGGGAGGAAGTGTCAGACTCCGCTATCTTGGGTTCAGGATGAAGACCCCATGGCACTTGGATCAGATTACATTGTGGATACAGACGCCCAGATACAATTGATCAGGGACCGGATGCTAGAGGCCCAGAATAGGCAGGCGAAGTACTACGATGCGCGGCATCGAAAGGTAAAGTTCCAGGTGGGGGACAAAGTATTCTTGAAGATACGTCCAGTGCACGGTATTTCTCGGGTGCGGAGGCATAGGAAGCTCAGCCCTCGATATATGGGGCCCTATTTGATTCTGGAGCGGATCGGCCCCTTGGCCTACAGGCTGGAGCTGCCAGTAGAGCTGGGAGCCTTCCACGATGTTTTCCACGTCTCCTCGCTACGGAGAGCTCTCCTTCGGCTAGAGCAGCATATCACCACTACAACAGGCCCACTAGCATCTGACAGATCAGTTCGTTTAGAGCCGCTCCGGATCGATGATACCGCGGTACGAGTGTTCCGGAAGAAGAGAGTTCCCCTAGTGAAGGTGTTGTGGTCCAATCTTGGATGGGAGGAGCACACTTGGGAGTCGAGGGATTTGATGCTAGAGCGGCACCCAGAGCTTTTTACATCAGGTAACATTTTAATTATTAGCTAAAATACCTAAATTTTCATGCTTGAAAACCCCGTAGACCCGAACTTAAATTTCGGGGACGAAATTATTTCTTTGTTTATTGGAATTTGTAACATCCCATTTCCAATTAGGCCCCTAAACTTAGATTGGGTTAGGCATGTGGTGGGTGATAAGGATTTTAGCTAAGTTTGACCCTAGAAGGTGGGGTGTGGCCATGTGGGGCCCACTATAGGGCCCAAGTCAAACTAGGTCAAACTAGCCTAAATAGAAAGCCTAGCCACACCATGACCCCCACCACATTGCCCTAACACTAACAACAATCTAAGTGAACCCTAAAGCATGTCATTAGGTCACCCATTGACCCCAATTTGACCAAGTCAACCCTAAACCTTAATTTGGTCAAACTCACACCTAAAGGCCCAAATAGTCTAATTGGGCAACCACCATGGCCCAACCCAAGTTGGGTGGTGTCATATGGTCCATGACCTTCAGGTGGGGTCAGCCCACTCATCAAGTTGAGCAAGTCAACTCTAAAGATCAACTTGGTCAAACATGTGGCCTAAAGAGGAAAATGAGGGTCAAGCCCATTCCCATTGGGCAAAGCCCACTAACCATGGCCCATGACCAGCCCAAGTGGTCAAAGACAACTCCTAACCCCCAAAATCAGGAGAGAGAGTACATGCAAAGGGGTAGAAAAAGAATTTGGAGAGGAAAGAGGAGAGAGAAGAGGAATGAAGAGGAAGGTGGCCACATGGCCACTTATTCAGCTGCCTAAGCCTGCTGGCCGGCCTTCTCAGGCAATTCCAGAGGAATTTGGAGCATGGTGGCCACTTGGCACCATGGGTGGAGCAACCAAAGCTCAACCCGACCCCACTGGACTTATCTCCCCATACACCCCCTCTCAGCCCAATCCAGCCACACCATCAGGTTCAGAGAGGGGAAACGACTGGAGAACGAGTCCTGGAACAAGGAATTTGCGGGAGAATCGAGGAAACGGGGAGGAGTTGCTGGAGCAAGCTCGGCCAAGGCTCACCGCCGCCAAACTTGCCGCCAAGCCTCAATTTGGGTTCGTTTCACCTCACCTCTACCCATACTAGGATCCTAGATCTTTTAGGGGAGATATCGAGCTCAATTGAGCCCGATTCCATGTGAGCATGGAGTGAAATTCTCGAGTTTTTCTTCTTGCTCGGGATCGTCGGAGGAGCCGCCTCCGACCGCCTCACCACCGGGAAATGCTAGCCCCCACCTCAACGGAGGTGGTGTCAACAATCGCCGGCAGTGGCGCCAGCCCAGGTGGCCGGAAATGAGAAATCAAGGTAACCCTGCTAGGCTCAATCTCAGCCAGTGCTGATCAGGGTCGATGAACGGATGTCGTCCAATTAATTCAAATCAAACTATAGGTTGTATTAATTTTATTCAATTCCTGTCACATATTTATAGTAATCTTGCATGATTAATTTAGCCTACATAGAGGCATTTTCAGAGGTTGTAGTTAAAATCAAAATTGTAGGCCTTGCTCTTAAATTTCATTTAACACCCTAAAGTTAAAATTTGGGACACTAGAACTCCCTGTAGGGCTGTTCTACTAGGACTGGTCTCATGCATGGGCAGAAATTCAAATGCATGCCCATGCCAAACCAGAAGTCCACATGACCCAAACTTTTGGACTTGTGCTTGACTAGGGTAAACCGAAACTCTGTCCAAAAATTAGAATTTTAAGGAAATATTTTTCTATAGTATTTGTGAAAATACACAAAAGTAAATTAATGAAATATTTGGAGTAATATGACTCCAAATAGCCCCAAATTTTGGTGTCATGTCCTTGGGTTCATTATTGGCCCATGATAAACACTTCAGTCACTTTTGACTTCTGCATGATGGGTATTCCCTCTTGCATGTGAAGGGTTAATATAAGCTTGGGGTGCATATAGCCATAATTACTAAAATGTGAATTTATTGGTAATTTCTTAAGTCATTAGGTTTGTTCCAAAGCAACAACGAAAGCTGGGGGTGAATTATGGGTAGTCATCAACTAAAGTAAATATCCTTAAGAAAGGGAGCTTTGGGCATAATCCCATCGTAGTTCCTAGTGCCCCCGAGAGCCCTTCACCGGGTATACCCTGTGCAGTCCTGGGATTATCCTTAAATCACTAAGTATAATAACTCGTAAACAAGAGTATTCTAATAAGATAAGCAACGTAACATCATTCTCACCTGGATAGGGTTGGAGGGCTTGTAGTAACATTCTCACCCATATAGGGCTGGAGGGATTCAGGACGGGTTGGTCTTGCGAGCTGGAGGCTCGGGTTGGAATATCATGCATGTGCATAAACTTGTGGCGGGTCATGCGATAATGGGCCAATCGTCACACCGATGGCAGTACGGTGGATCTGGCGAGGTGTGATGCTTTGAGGGTCCAGTGGGTTGTTTTACACTACGGTCTGGAGGACGATCCCCGAAAACGCACACTCGACCAAGAAGACTGGTGGGTAGCCAACAATTAGTACGCATAGACTCTAGAGTGCACCTAGGATGTGTATAGAGACATATGGGAGGTCTAGGCCTGGTAGTGTGATACCCGCCTAGGAGTGGAGTTGCCCGCTCCACTGCTGCCGTAGCCACAACGGTGGTACCAGAGAGTGATGCTAGCTCCGAAAAGTGGGAACTAAATGTCTGTGATCACAGAGTCGTTGTATGTTAATTGCACTTGCATGACTCATAAATAACTGTATGCATTCATTCATATTAGGGAATACGCTTCATGGATCCTTATCATATAAATTAGTATGGGCTCTTTTATATGATAAGTTAATTTTGGAAACTCTAACTTATATGTTTGTATGTGCACTCATATAAGTTAGGGTACTTCTGTGATGTATATTAGCAGTAGATTTATTATATTTTATTTACTGCACTTACTTATTTCCAGTTTTACTTACTCTTGCACTATACATGCTTATACATTTGGACTATATACATAGAACTGCTAGTGTAGAATTACTGTTAACATTCATACTTGGTAGCATAGATTCCTTGTCACCTGTTTCCCTTTTTGTTACCCCTTGTTGTCCTCCATTTCGTCCTCCCGCACGGTGCCTAGGAGTTACGGGGCGAGGTGCGGAGGAAACGACTTTGTCTTTTGACTAATGGTCGGTGACCAAACTATTTTTAGGAGCTCGATGAGATGGAGCACCAGCACGACCGACAGGACAAGGTGACAGGACGTGAGGAGTTGATACCACCACCACCTACTATGTCTACTGCAGCTCGACGTCAGGTGGGACGAGTTCTCTGAGGATAGTTTTGCTTCCATATTTATTTGTGTGAGCAGAGTTGATATTCATGTATAGGGCATAAGCCCCTTTTACTCTTCCCATTATTGCTACTCATTATCGACTGGATGTACTTTCATTTTATTATTTGATATGTACTGTGACCGTGGATTGGTTTGTAGTTCATTTCTACATTACTGCTATACTTCTTACTCTCTTTTGGCCAACAGGTTATGTGATCGTTTTAGCCGGTAGAATCGGCGTGTTGCGGTGTCGACTAACCCGTGTGTTAGTGCCACCGTAAGACGGCGGTTCTGGGCATAAGACCGGGGGCCTCCTTGGTAAGGGGAGGGGTCTTACATGGTGATCTCTTTGTAAGCAGTTATTACTTAATGGAAAAATATTCTTCTTTTTATTGTCTCATCATTTCCTGTATGCCTCCCTATCGAGTGCTTGATTCTCATTACTCTCCTCCCGATTCTAGACTCGTTTGTCGCGGACCCAAGCCGCTACTTCGTGATCGTGGTAATATTTTAGGAGTGCACCCTATTGCACTCGCACGTGCTGCTATAATTGTGGTATCACTGTTTTAGGGCAAAATCTGTTATACTAGCATGCATTATAGTTATACTGGCTCTAACAACTAACGTCCTCCATGTACTCGCTACTTGGAGATTACTCGTTCTCGCCCTCTTAGGGGCTGGATATGAGTGAAAAACTAGATCCCACTCACCTCTTGACTTGAAGGTATTTGATGACGACTCCTCGGGGGACAGACGAGTGCTCGGTCGACGAGATCTATTCTAAGGCAACCCACAAGCCTACTCATTCCTTCCAGCCTTCCAGCCCTACTAGCTAGTAGGAGTCTGAAAGTGTGATCTTCTTGGGGTCATTTTCCAACCATTACTTTCAACCTTCCACCGAGTGCCTTCCAGCCCAGCCATCCAGGGAGAGCCTGACAACAGGATCATCTCGAGATCATTTTTCTAACTATTATTTTCAACCTGCCAATGAGTGCCTTCCAGCCCTTCTAGATGGTGAGATCCTGACAATAGGATCTTTTTGGTGTCATTTTAATAACTTTTATTTTCAACCTGCCACCGAGTCCCTTCCAGCCCTGCCAGCTAGTGAGTGCCTGACAACAAGATCTTCTCAAGGTCATTTTTCCAACTATTATTTTCAACCTGCCAACAAGTGCCTTCCAGCCCTGCCAGCTAGTGAGAGCCTAACAGTAGGATCTTCTCGGGGTCATTTTTCCAACTATTATTTTCAACCTACCACCGAGTGACTTTCATCCCTATCAGCTAGTGAGAGTCTGGTAGCGAGATCTTCTCGGGGTCATTTTTCCAACTATTATTTTCAACCTGCCACCGAGTGCCTTCCAGCCCTGCTAGCTAGTGAGAGCCTGACAATGAGATCTTCTTGAGGTCATTTTTCTAACGATTATTTTCAACCACCAACCGAGTGCCTTCCAGCCTTGCCAACTAGTGAGAGCCTGACAACATGATCTTCTCAGGGTAATTTTTCTAACTATTATTTTCAACCTGCCACCAAGTGCCTTCCAACCCTGCCATCTAGTGAGAGCTTGACAACGGGATCTTCTCGGGATCATCTTTCCACTATTACTTTCAACCTATCACAGGATGCCTTCCAGTTTTACCAACTAGTGAGTTCCTGGAAGCGAGATCTTCTCGGGTCAACTGAAACACTTGTAATTTAAAAAAAAGGAATATAGAGAAAGAAAATTACTAAGATGATAAGTATTCATATTATTCAATTCATTGGTAAAAATGCTTCAAGTCATCACCACTCCAGGTGTGACCGACGAGTACCCCCTCCATATTTTAGAGGTGGTATCCCCCTGACTTCAATGCTTTCACTATTATATAAGGACGCTCCCAGTTGTGATTGAGCTCCCAATAGCTGCCGACCACCCGGCCGCATTGACCTTCTTCACGACTAGGTCTCCCTTTACAAACTGCTTGACCCAAACATTCTTATCAAAGTACCTGGTCATTCAGTGCTTGACCTTTTCTTGTCATATGACAACTAGATCACAGAGTTCTTCTATTAGGTCCAACGAGAGTCGTAACTCATCTTCATTCTCCACCCTCGACTCTTCTTTGCCTTCTCCCGCGGTGACTTGACCTCGAACTCTACTGGAAGTACAACCTCACAACTGTGGGAGATTTTGAGGGGGTCTCCCCTGTAGCTGTGTTGGGTGTAGTTCTCAGGGCCCAAAGAAGTGAAGGGAGATGTTCCAACCAGTTTCCCTTCAGGTTCTCCACTTTTTTATTCAACAATTTCACAATGACTTTGTTCACCACCTCCACCTGCTCGTTGATTCTAGGGTGATGGACTGATGCAAAACTGAGGTCTATCCCTAGCTAGCTGCAGAAGCTAATGAACTCCTCGTTGGCAAATTGTGGTCTGTTATCTGTGACAATGACTTGGGGTAGTCCATGCCGATAGATGATCTCTCCCCACACGAAGTTACGGTTCTCCTGAAAAGTCACCTTGGTCAGTGTCTTGACCTCCAACGACTTTGAGAAGTAGTCGATCATGACAAGGAGGAACCTCCTCTGCCCACTTTCTTGAGGGAAATATCCTACCAAACCCATTCCCCAAATCGCGAAGGGTCATGGTGTCGTGATGCTCTTAAGCCTCTGGATTGGTAAAAATGTAAATTAGTGCAAAGTGTTGACACTTTTGACACCTTTTTGCGAACTCAGCTGCATCTTTTCTCAAGGTAGGCCATAAGTACCCTAGCCCATCACCCTCCCTTCCAAGATCCTGCTTCCTGAATGACTGCTACACTCACCCGAGTGAACTTCCTCCAAGATCTTAGGGACTTCCTCTTCCTCCACGCACCTTTCTAGGAGCCCTGAAAGGGTCTTTCGGTATAGACTCCCCATGTGAAGTAGGTAATATGCTGACATATACCTGAACCTTTTTTGTCGGGCATCTCCCCTAGAAACTCTCTTGTGGTGAAGAAGGACACGAAGGGGTCTATCTACAAGGAGCAATTATTAACCTTCATTAGTTCTCCTTCTTCAATAGACGGGCAGAAAAAATCTATCAGGGTCCCTCTTGCCCGTGTACCGAACTTTGCCAGCTGATCCACGGGAGCACTCTCTTCCCGTGGCACATGTTCAATGGAGAACGTTCTAAACATACAGATGAGGCTCCTCACCTTTGCCAAATATCATATGAGTGTGGGTTCCCTTTCCTCAAACTCATCTCTAACCCGGCAGGCTACTACCGTTGAAATTTTTAGTACCTCCACATCCTACACCCCTAACTCATTGGCTAGTCGCAGCCCTATAATTACTGATTTATACTCCGCCTGGCTGTTAGTGCTGGGAAAATGTATCCCCACGACTTGCTCTATCTTCGTTCCCTAGTGGATTTCCAACACCCCCCTCCTAGAGATTGTCTTCCTGAAGCTTTATCTACCAGCATCTTCCAGGCAACCTGCTGAGGTCCTGCCCCTAGACCCTTACCATATAGTCTATTAAGAAGTCTGCCACTTCCCGAGCCTTCATCGATAGGCTACGTATAAATGAGATATCAAATTCACTTAACTCCATTAACTATTTGGCGAGTCTTCCTGAGTGCTCCACTCCTTCAAAAATATTGCAGAGTGGATGGTCAGTCACTACTCAGATCGAGTGTGCTTGAAAGTAAGGTCTGAGACCCTCCTAGCAGAGATGACCTAGGCAAATGCCAACTTCTACAGAATCGAATATCAGAGCTCTGCTTTTTTAAGACCTTGCTTACATAGTAGATCGGCAGTTACTGCTTTCACTCCTCTCGGACCAGTATGAAGCCTACTTCTTCCACTCCTACCCCGAGGTATAAAGTTAGGTCCTCCCCTCCTTGGGTCCTCGGAGAAGTGGAGCTTTAGTGAGTTGATTTTTCAAAGCTTGGAAGGCCTCCTCGCACTCCTTAAACCACTCAATTTTTTGATTGCCTCGCAAAACCTTGAAGAAAGGTGAGCACTTCTCTCCTGCCCAGGAGAGAAACCTGCTCAACCCTATGAGCTTCCTTGTTAGGTGCCGGACCTCCTTGCTATTTTGCGATGACTCCAACTCCATTATCACTTTCACCATATCAGGGTTAGGCTACACTCTCTCCGGGGTGAGGAGATAGCCCAGAAACTTCCCCCTGTTGGCACCAAAGATGCACTTCAAGGGATACAGCCTTATCTTGAACTTCCACAAGGTAGTTAAGGTTTCCTCTAGATCTCGGTGGTGGGAGCCCACGTCCTTGCTTTTCACCATTAGGTCTTCCATGTACACCTCTAGGTTTCTTCTTCTCTACTCTCAAATGACTCAGTCCATCATCCTTTGGTATGTTTCCTCTATATTTTTTAGCTCAAAGGGCATCATCTTTTAATGATAGCACTCATCTCTCAAGATGATGGAGACATCTTTGATATCTGTCGGATGCATCCTGATTTGATGATAACATGAAAAGGCATCTAAAAAACTCATCATAGAAAAACCAACAATTGAATCTACTAGCATGTAGATTCTAGGTAAAGAATAACAATCTTTAGAGCACACTTTATTAAGAAGGGAAAAATCCATACACAATCTCCATCTATCGTCACCCTTTCTAACCATTACTATATTGGAGACTCAACCTGGATACTGGATCCCCGATACAAAACCAACTCTGAGGAGCTTTTCCACCTCCTCCTAGATGGGCTCCTCCATCTTGTCAGCGGTAGCTCTCCTCTTCTGGCGGATGGGGCGAGCTTTTGGGTCGAGATTGAGATGATGACATGCTACGTCTACGTTGATGCATGACATGTATGTCGCGCTCTATGCAAAGACTTCTATGCTCTTATAGATGCATGCCAACACATTCCTCTGGCCTTCTGGGCTTAGGCCTCCGCTAACGCGCACCTTCTCAATCCTCCCTTCCTGGGTAAGTACTTCCATCTCCACCACCTCTTCCACCACCTCCAGCCGGGACTGCTCCTCCCGCTCGCCCCCGCCCTCTCCCCTTAGTCTAGTGCCTCTTCTTCCTCCTCCTCCACTATCTCCATTAGCTCAGCCTACTTCTCCAGCACTTCCACCATCCCCCTGACCTGGGAGAGGACCTCCTTATCCTCCACTCCTTCCACAGCCTCCTGCCTAGACAACTCCTCCATCATATTATCCATCTCCTCTGCTTCCTCTTTCCAGGAGATGGTGTTTACGACTATGACGTAGCACTACCTCGTCACCTTGGGATCTCCCCGGATCCGGACCTGGACTCCTCCACTATTGAACATGAGTCACTGGTGAAAAGATTAAGGTATGCAGCATAATGCAATGATGAGGGGTCGCCCGAAAATGGTGTTATAATATCTAGGAGCATCCACAATGATGAACCGATAATTCTTGTATTATCCCCCCAAAGCGATATGGAGTCCAACCCCTCCTTCTACCTCCTTTCTCTCCCTGATAATCTGAACAGGAATCCATCCGATGTTAGCATCCTCCTAGCCTCTACCATCATCTCATCAAAGTCTTTCTTGAAGATCACATTTACAAAACTCCCATTGTTAACCAGAATCCATGATACTGTGAAGTTTTTTATGGTCATATGGATCACCAAAGTGTCGCAGAATGGATCCTTATGGTCCAACATATCCTTTGACGAGAAGGTGATCCTCTCCTGGGGAGGTGCGATGTCGAAGCGATGTTTCTACTGAATATCGTTTGGAGGCTCCCCTTGCGAGTGGCCTCGATCCCCACTCCCCCATGGATCACCCTGATTCCTCATCGGACATCTACATCAGCCCGATCTTCATTTATGTACTCCCCTCATACTCTGGGTAGAACCTCTTCGATTCGCACCTGCTACTACTGTGGATGCTATGGAGGACCCCTCACTTCCCTCAACTCCAAGAAATCTGGGTAGGTGGTTGTTGCATGACATTCCTCCTGATGAAAGTCATAATAGGGCAATGCCACCCTGTCCCCTCTTCTACCCCTAGACCATTCCCCCGTCCTCTTCCTCTATCCTTGGCCAATCACTGTGGCATATTATGGTGGGGGTTGGAGAGCTCTTGGGCCCTATCTCCATCCCGGGGGTTGAAATATCCCTGCCCTTCGTGATAATTCCCCCCTCCCTAGAATCCTCTGCCATGACACTAAACGGGCCCTCCTTGCGGCCTCTAGGCCAGCCGATTGTTTGGCTCTTAGTGTCTTCATCCAAGTTGTTGTCCCTGAAACCCTTTCCCTTGGGGCTCTTATCTTCTCCTTTCCGCCTCCTGTTTCCTGTTTTCTCCATGCTCCTTCTCCACATATGCACCCAACCGAGCCAACTTTTTGGCGAATACCGGGTTCGCTGCCTCCCCTTAGATTTCCTTTTTCGCCCTCTCCATCAACTCCTCGAAGGATAGTGGTGGCACCCACTTCATCTCCATACTAAAGAACCCCTGAAGAAGTCCGAATTTGAAGGCTAGCATCAAGGTATATGTTGGGTATTGTATCCACAATAACCCAGATTTGGTGAAGTCACCCTTGAACTAAGATGAATTAAGTTGTATTTGATGTCTTGTTTGAGTTATGTGTTTGCAGGACTAAATTGCCAAGTGTAGACCAATGTCAGTCTACAATGGGTCAACAAACACAGGACCATACAATGTAAACCCTTATTGTGCGATCCACGGTGTTGACTCATGCGTAGCCTCTCTATTGGGATACACTTCATGTTTCATGCACTAGGATTGATTGGAGAAAGAAGTGTTGCTGATTTTATTGAAGAAAGGAAAATTCTCTTGAAGGAAAATTTTTATAAGTCTTTCACTCGAGTAGAAGTTTAAGTACTCGAGTTGAACACTTAGTAAATACTCGAGTAAGTCTATCCGAACTCGAGTAAGGGAAATGGCTCTCGAGTACTCTAAACATAGCTCTCGAGTGGCCAAGTCCATTACTAAAGTAGACCTTCTCTTATTCTCGGGTTATCAGATTTTCCTCTCAGAAAATATTCTAAGTCTTTTACTCGAGTAGTCATGTTAACCACTCGAGAAGATAAGTCTTTTGTCTCAAGTTACAGAAGGATAGTTCTCGTGTTATTTTTACCCCACTCGAGTAGTCAAGTTGATGTACTCAAGTAGTCTTTCTACTACTCTAGTAGCCTAGCTCCAATACTTGAGTGACCAGATTTTTATCTCTCAAAATTTTTCTAAGTCCTGCACTTGAGTAGTGTACAACCCCGTGTCCGGCGAGCAAGGTCACCAGGAGCCAGGCAAATCGGACTGAGGACAATAGGCGAGCTCGGCAGTAAAGAGGGCGAGCCCGAGCTCGGCATCCGTTGACCAGAGATCGACGATCGGCGACCCCGAGCTCGGCATTCGCCGAGCGACACGAAACTCGCATCCTCGTAGTGGAGCTCGGCAGCGGTAGGCGAGCATCACATGCTGAGGTGGCCAGAACTCCCCAGCTCGCCCGGATGTGTGAGGTACTTTTTACTGTTTTGCCCCTACTGGTCTGCCCATAGCCCTTCAAAACAGCGGAGTTTGGCTGTTAGCAGACACAACCAAGGGTTTTCTGGTAATTTCAGGTCAGTTCTTTTGGTTATTGGCAGTACGGATTTCAAAAGCTATAAATAGGACCCAAGGGGTACCCCAGAGAGCATGCTTCCTGTGCCTCCCTGCTCCAGTTTTCAAGTGCTTTCTGAGGGTACCTTAGCTCGGCCTCTGGCTAAGGAGGGGAAGCGCTCTGAGATCTTCCGGGTTTGTGGTGGGACCTCCCTGCCGAGCCCTTGGGTCTGTTTCTCCTTGTCCCCTTTGTTGTTTTTCTTGCAGGAGCAAAGTAGGTGCGAGACCACCCCTTCCCCAAGGGTCGAACTCCACAGGAGGTCGGATTCTGATTTCAACATTTTGGTGCGGTGAGCGTGGACAGTGGTCAGCGCAGAAAGGCTTCGGCGAGCTCAATGACGGGAGGACAAGGATCCGACAGGCCGGACTCGCCCCCCCCCCCCCCCCCCCCCCGCCACTCGTAACGGTGGGGATGTTTGAAGATTTCAGAAACGAGGTGCTGACTCTTGTTAAGTTCGCACTAGTCACGCGGGCCGAGTGCTCGACTCCGGCAGTCCAGATCGCGGCTGCCCCATCCTTGGGCGAGGACGCTCCCGGCAGGCGAGCTGGGAAGGAAGTGGCCGAGGAAGGTCGAGGGTGCGAGCTCCCCGGGCGCGAGCTTTTCCCTGGTTCAGCTGGCCGAGGTCGGTTCGGCGAGCTGGGCTCGCGAGACTCGCCAGCTCGCCCAGTGGGGGGAGGAAGTCCTTTCAGCGAGCTGGTCTCTTCAGCTCCAGTTCCAGATGGGTTCAGGGAACCCGAGATGTCCTATTACACCGGAAAGGGGGATCCGGTCCAGCATGTCCAATGGTTTGAGGACGTGGTCTCCATCCGTCAGATGTCGGACGGATTCAAGTGCCGACTCTTCGCCATCACCCTCCGGGAGAAGGCAAGGGAGTGGTTCCACCAGCTACCGGCCAGCTCCATCTACTGCTTCGAGGACCTGCGCCGAGGGTTCATGCTGAGGTTCACTACCTCCAAGAAGAGGAAGAAGGAGTCCGAGTCTTTGTTCCACATAAAGCAGGGGGTGAACGAGACGTTGGGGAGCTATGTGGACCGTTTCCAGGAGGAAGTTACTCAAGTCCAGGAAATGTCGGGCCATAGTCTGATGATGGCTTTTACCCTGGGCCTGCAACAGGGTTTCTTCCGGATGGAGCTGAAGAGAGTTCCCCCCCTCTCCTACGAAGAGTTGATGGAGAGGGCGGCGAGAGAGGTCGACGGAGAGGCGTCAAACCCGAAATTTGCAAGGAAGTTGGCGAGGTGGGCCACAGAGGAAGAGAAAGAGTCGAGAGGAGGAAAGGCACAGGAGGAGAGAAGAGGGGAGCCTAGGTAGAGGGAGCAAAGGCAGCTCCAGGGGCAGCAGCAGCCGAGGTGGGGGCGTCAGGAGCCCGACCGGCGGCTGGGATGGAGGCCTGAGTGGCAAGGGCAGGGGCTACAGAGAGGTTACTACGGAAGGGACCACTACCAGGGGAGGCAAGACCAGTTTCACCCCCCAGGCTGGAGGCAAGGCCAGAGGCCCCCGACTCCCCGATCAAGAAGAGGCCATGGACATAGCCCTGGGAGCAAGGAGGGGAGCGTGGAGGAGGAGAAGAAGAGAGTTCAGGGTGGAGCTGCCCTATTGCGACTTCCACCAGGAAGAGGGGCACGCCACGGCCACCTGTCCGGAGTTCCTCGAGATGAGAGGGAATAGGGAGCAGTAGCAGCAGCAGGGGCGGCAGGAAGTAAGAATTGAGGAGGTCCTGCCTCGGGCGGAGGAGGATCGGTGCGAAGACCGGGTGGATGTGGGGACCCGAGGAGGGATCGGAGTGATCCACGGGGGGGGGGGGGGGATTGGGGCTTCCCGCAAGGCAAGTCTCCACACCATGTATCGGCGGAGCGTCACCTCCACGTCCCAAGCCCCACCCCCGGAAGAGAGGATCACTTTCTCCAGGAGTGATATGCCAAACCACGAGGATCCGTTTTGTGATGCGCTAGTCATCAAGGCGGCCATCGAGAACTTCACCGTCTCTCGGATCCTCGTGGACAACGGGAGTTCCGTCAACGTCGTCTTCAAAAAGGCGTTCGACGCGATGAGGGTGGAGGCAAAGAGGGTGCTGGCCTCAGATGGCCCCTTGTTCGGGTTTTTAGGAGAAAGGAAGGAAGTAGAGGGAGGAGTTGGCCTCCATGTCACCTTGGGGGGGGGGGGGGCAGTCCCGAAACTGCAAGTTCGGCATTGTGGACGCCCCCAGCAGCTACAGCGCCATCTTCGGGAGGCCCCTGATTAGTGCCTTCTGCTGCGTCTCCTCATCTTTCCATCAGTGCTTGAAGTTCAACGCTGAGGGGGTCCAGGTCAGGGTTAGGGGGGACCCAAAGGTGGCGCGGGAGTGTTATGTCACCGCGGTGAACACCATCTCCTGGCAGGAGGGAGCTGAGGAGATGGCGCGAAGGATGGAGGAGGTCGAGCGGGAAGCAGGAAGGGAGGAGTTGGGAGTGAAAGACTGCGCAGAAAAGGCGACAGGAGGAGATCTGGAGGAGGTGGCCGAAGTGAGGGCCGTGGGAGGAGAGATGGAGGTAGAGGTCCCCGTTCCGGAGGAAGGGGATGCCGAGGGATGGGGGGAGCAATCCAGGCTGGAGGCAGCAGAGGAAGTGGTGGAGCTGGAGGTACTCACCCAAGGAGGAAGGATAGAGAAGATCCGCGTCAGCAGGGGGCTGACCCCGGAGGACCAAGGCAGGATGCTGGAGTGCATCCAGAAGAACGTGGACATCTTCGCCTGGAACGCCGCGGAGATGTCGGGGGTTGACGCGGATGTGGCTTGCCACCGCCTCAACCTGGACCCGGAACACGCCCCGTTCAGCAGAAGAAGAGGTCCACTGCGGACAAGCTGGCGGAGCCCATCGGGGAGGAGGTGGCGAAACTCCTCAAGGCCGGCTTCGTGTCTGAGATTCAGTACCCCGGCTGGGTATCCAATGTGGTTATGGTTAAAAAAGTGGATGGCCGATGGAGGATGTGTATCGACTTTTCCTTACTTAATAAAGCTTGTCCGAAGGACTGTTATCCTTTGCCACGGATCGACGCGCTAGTTGACTCAGCCGTCGGTTTTTTCTGTAATGAGTTTTTTAGATGCTTTTCAGGTTACCATCAGATCAGGATGCACCCTCCAGACATCAAGGATGTCTCGTTCATCACAGGGGATGGATGCTACTACTACAGGATGATGCCATTCGGGCTGAAGAATGCCGGGGCAATCTACCAGAAGATGATGGATAGGGTCTTTAAGGAGCAAAGGGAGAGGAATTTGGAGGTGTATGTAGATGACCTCATGATCAAAAGCCGGGACGTGGACTCCCACCTCCGGGACCTGGAGGAGACCTTCGCCACCCTGCGCAAATACAAGATGCGATTGAATCCCCTAAAATGTGTCTTTGGGCTAGCAGGGGAAAGTTCTTGGGGCACCTCCTCACCCCCGCGGGGTCGAGCAAAATCCAGATAAGGTCAAGGCTATCTTGGAGCTGGGGTCCCCGCGGAATGCAAAGGAGGTCCAACGACTGACGGGAAGCTAGCAGGGCTGAGCCGTTTCCTTTCACGGGCAGGGGAGAAGTGCTCCCCCTTCTTCAAGACGCTGAGGGTGGTCAGAAATTTGAATGGACCAAGGAATACGAGGAGGCGTTCCAGGCCCTCAAGGTGCAGTTGACACAGGCCCCGCTACTCCAAGGGCCGAAGGAGGGGGAGGACCTGTTCTTATATCTCGGGGTCGGGGCGGAGGCGTTGAGCTCCGTCTTGGTTCGCGAAGAAGGGAAGAGGCATCTCCCTTTTTATTACATAAGCCGGGTCCTGATTGTTGGGTACATTGGTCAAATGTACCTGATTTGAAGAAGCCTCACCTAACTCAATGATATACATCATAATGTATTTGATGTTTGTTTGAGTTACTTGTGCAGGTTAGGTACTCACTGGACTGAAGCTAAAAGTTTCTAAGTCCATGTGTCGACACCCAGAGGGAAAGTGTCGACACTTAAGAAAGCTTGTGTCGACACCCAGACAATCAGTGTCGACACTTGGAGTAATTGTGTCGACACCTGAGAAGAAGAGTCGACACCAGACAGAAAGTGTCGACACTTGGAGCTGTGTCGACACTCAGTGAAGAAGAATGCAGAAAAGCTGTGTCGACACTTAGCAGAAGTGTCGACACCTAGAAGAGCTGAGTCTACATCAGAAAGTGTCGACACTTGGTGTTGTGTCGACACTCAGCAAAATTCTGCAGAGACTAAGGACAAGTGTCGACACTCAACATAGTGTGTCGACACTCAATCAGCAGAGTCAACATATGAAGAATGTGTCGACACTCAGCACAATGTGTCGACACACACTCAAAGGAGTCAACATATAAAGTATGTGTCGACACTCAGCACAATGTGTCGACACACAACCAGAAGAGTCAACACTTGAAGAAAGTGTCGACACCCAGCACAATGTGTCGACACTCAGTTGAAGACTCTACACTTGAAGAAAGTGTCGACACAAAGGAGCTGTGTCGACACTTAGCAAAGAACAGAAAAGTTTACAAAATATTCTAAGTACAAGTGTCGACACTAAGGGAATGTGTCGACACTCAGCTGAAGAAATAAAATTGAAGACTTGTGTCGACACCAAGAAGCAGTGTCGACACTTGACAGTTTCAACACATGAAGATGTGTCGACACAAAGAAGATGTGTCGACACTTAGAAGAAGACAGTTAAAGAATGAAGAACAAGTACTTGTGTCGACACTTAATTCTAGTGTCGACACATGCAGAAGAATCTGGGTCGAGACATACAAGGAATTGTGTCGACATCTTGTAGACTTGTGTCGACACTTACACAACATGTGTCGACACTTGGTCTATAAGTGTCGACACTTAAGAACAGAAAGTCTCGACACTATCTGACAGTTAGAGAATTTCAAGAAGTGACGGGTTGACATGACAGCTGCCGATCCAGCCGGTCTACAGCAACTGTCAGAGAAATCAGAAGTCTGTTATGAACCGGACCAGCCGGTTACCATGAAGGAAGCCTATAAATAGGCACCCATTGTTTACAGAAGTAGGATTGATTGTTGTTATTACAAGTAGTGAGAATAATTGAAGTGTTTGATCAGATTAAATCAGAAAAGTGATACACAGAGGATCAACTCAAGAAGATCTGGCAGTCCAACTGCAGATCTAAGAAGTTGGAGAGAGAGAGCTCCAATCAAGAATTCAGTCTTTGGAACTAAGGCTGAGAAGAAGGATTCAGAAGCATCTGGATCTTAAGAAGCAGAGGTCAAGGAATAACTGCAGAAGATTCATACTTATTCAGTTCTACTCAAGAAGCTTTGAAGGAAGCTAAGTCAGTTTGGATCTAGCTGAGTTCTTCCAAGAACTCTTCAAGAAACTCTCAACTCCTCTCTTATTTTCTGAGTTGTAGAGTTAATTATTATATTTCAATTTTAACTTGTAGGATCCATTGGATCTGAGAGAATTGTAAGCCTATATTATAAAGGCTGAGGGTAGGGCTTGGTTGCCTGAGTGTAGGAGTTGAAGAACTCTGAGTGTAGGCCTTGATTGGCTGAGTGTAGGCCTGGGTGGCTGAGTGTAGGCCTTGGTGGCTGAGTGTAAGGCTTTGGGCCTGAGGTGTAGGAACCTTGTTGGGTTCTGAGATAGTGGAGAAGTTTGGCCGAATCTAGTACACTGCTAGATAGGCGAAGGGGGAAAGTGGATGTACCCAAAGATTGGGGAACCACTATAAATTTGTGTGTCTGCTGTGCTGTGCTGTGCTGTGGATTAACTGTTTATATTCTGTTGTTGCTGTTAACTGTATAAATCTGTGAGAAAACTGTCTTGCTGCCAACTAAGTTTTAAAAAGATTTAGGTCACCTATTCACCCCCCTCTAGGTGTTTAGGTACCATATCTTTCAAGTGGTATCAGAGGGAGGTTGCTCAAAACAAGGACTAACAGTCTAAGGAGATCCTGTTTGGCAGAAACAGTCTAAGTCAGAAAACAGATTCAAGAAACATGGGTTCTTATGAGAATCACAAAGAGTTGGGTTCCATGAAGTTACCCATATGCAGGAAGGAGATTTTTGGAATCTGGAAAGAAAGGGTTAGGCTATTTATGGAGGCCTCAGACCCAAGAATCTACATCACAGTTAAGGAAGGGCCTTATGTGCCAATGAAGATTTCAGTACTGGATGCAAATCAGAGGACTCCAAAGGATTTCTCTGAGATGACCAAGGATGAAATTGTCCTAGCCACTATGGACAAAAGAGCACAAAACATAATAGTAAGTGTCATTGATGATGCAACTTTTCAGAACCTAATTCACTGTAAAACAGCAAAAGAAATGTGGGATACCCTCATTGTCTATATGGAAGGTTCTGAAGAAGTTAGGCAAGATAGGAAGTCCTTGCTTAATCAAGAGTATGAGAGCTTTAGGCAAGGAAGAGGAGATAGCATCACTGAATGCTACAAAAAGTTCTATAGAATTGTTAATGAACTCATGTCCTATGGAAGAGAGTTCACTAACTATGAATTGAATGATAAGTTCTTAAGGTCCCTAACCAAAGATTGGGACACCAAGATCTGTGCCATCAGAGAAATGACAAAGTTGGGAGAAATTCCTCCTCCCACACTATTTGGCAAGTTGTTGTCTTATGAGATGCAGCTGTCAGTGAGAAAAGAGGAGGAAAAATCAACAAGGACTGAGCACAGGGAAAGGACTGTTGCCTTCAAGTCAGAAGTACCTAGAAAGGGCAGGACTAAGTCATCAACTCCTCCTCCAGAGGTAGTTGAATCAGAATCTGATGAGTCTGTTAGCACAAAGTCTACAAGTAGTGAAAGTGATGAAGATTTTGCTGCATTCACCAGACATTTTCAGAAATTCCTGAAGAAGAAACAGTGGAGGTCCAGACCTTCATTTTCCAAAGGGAAAGAAGTCCAATATCAGGAGAAGAAGCCTTCAAAGAAGGACAAGAAAAAGACAAAGACTAGCAAGGCAACTGGGTCTAAGATAGTATGTTACTGCTGCAATAGACAGGGTCATGTTATTGCAGATTGTCCTGAGAGAAGAAAAGAATGCAGTGACAAAAAGAAGACTCACTTCAAAGGAAAGAAGGAGAAGTCCTTTGTTGCAAAGAATGAGAAGACTCTTTCAGACATATCTTCTTCAGACACTGAGACAGATGCTGAAGCCTACATAGGGCTATTTGCTGAAGAAGAAGAAGAGTTTATGCAGATCATGGAATCAATCTATGAACAAGAAGAGTGTCAGTGCCAAGGACTGATGGCATTGACTGAAAGTACCAAAATCCTGGAGCAGCCAGGACCTAGTCAGGTACAAAGTCCAACTCAAAGTTCAGATTCCAGTTCTTGTTCAGAGTCAGATTCATCTTCATCAAGTGATGGAAGTGTTTCTGAATCTGGGGAGATATTCATCAGCTCTTAGATGAATATCAAGTACTGTTGCAAGCCTATAAGAAAAGCAAGTCCCTTGCCAAAAGTCAGGCAAAGGAAATTGCTGATCTAAAGGCAGCTGCAACAGACTTTGAGAAGGAATTTGATCAAAAGCTCAATGAGGTAGCCAGGCTGAAACACATTACTGTGATTCAGATGGGAACTATCACTTATAAAAATGATCAAATTAAGTTACTGGAGATCAATCTCCAGAAGGAAAGAGAGCTAGTTGCTAAGTTTTCAAAGCCTAAATCAGTTCTACCTTTGATTGATGATTTATTCATCACAAAGGCAAGGCTGGACTGGGTTTTGCTAGACCTGCAAGGACTAAGCAGTCCAAGTCTAAGCCTAAGGGCAAGGCCCCAACATTCAATAAGTCTGCTGTAGTCACGACAGCCAAGTCTGTACCTAAGCAAAGGTACAACAAGTTTGAATGCTGGTGCTGTGGCAAAGTTGGCCACTTTGCCTTGGACTGTTGGCACAATGCCAGTGCCAAGTTGAGTAGCAAGTTACCTGGTGGAAAGCCAGCAGGTAGCTATGTCAAGTTGCAAACTAACAATCACCAAGGACCCAAGTTTACTTTGGGTTCTAAGGTTCATTAATTTGTTTTGCAGGTGAATCCAAGTGGCCATACCCCAACATGGTACTTGGATAGTGGATGTTCCAGACATATGACTGGATCAAGGGGACTACTGAAGGACTACATTCCAATCAAAAATGGTCCTAAAGTGACCTTTGGTGGTTCTGAAAAAGGAATCATCAAAGGGTTTGGTAACATTTCTTCAAACCTTGTTACCATTACTCAAGTGACTTATGTTAAAGGGTTGAAACACAACCTTATAAGTATAAGTCAGTTAAGTGATGTAGGGTATGACATCTCATTTGTTAAAGATGGTTGTCATATCATGAGGTCAAGTGATCAAGAGATCATTTTGACAGGATTTAGAAAGAGAAATGTCTATTGTCTAGACATTATGGTTGAGAACAATAGTTCTCCAATTTATCTTGTAGCGGATGAGACAGTCTCTCAATGTGTCAAATGGTACAAGAGGCTTGCCCATATTAATTACAAGACTATTAGCAAACTCTTTAGCAAAGAGTTAGTGAGGAATGGTCCTCAAGTTAAGTGTGTTAAAGATGACATTTGCTCAGCTTGTCAAAAGGGCAAGCAGACCAAATCCACTTTTAAAAGCATTGAGAACAAAGATGCTGTGAGGTGCTTATACCTCTTGCATATGGATCTCTTTGGTCCAATGCCAGTTCACAGTTTAGGTAGGAAGGTCTATACCTTTGTAGTTGTTGATGACTACTCAAGGTTTTCCTGGGTGTTCTTCTTAAGGCAGAAATCTGAAACACCTAGTGTCTTCTACAGCTTTGTCAAGCAAATTCAGAATGAACTAAATAGTATTGTGGTCAAAATTAGAAGTGACCATGGTACTGAGTTTCAATCTGAAAGCATGACAAAACTATGTGAAGACTTTGGGATATTTCAAGAATTCTCTTCACCTAGAACACCTCAGCAAAATGGCATTGCTGAGAGGAAGAATAGAACCTTGATAGAGGCTGGTAGAACCCTACTTAGTGATACATCACTGCCTGAGTATTTCTGGGCTGAAGCAGTTAACACTACATGCCATGTGATAAATAGGGCTACCATCACTAAAAGGTTAAATAAGACCCCCTATGAAGTTGTGAAAGGCAGGAAACCAAATCTATCCTACTTTAGGATCTTTGGTTGTAAATGCTACATACTTAACAATGGAAAGTCTTACTTAACTAAGTTTGCTGCCAAGTCCCAAGAGGGAGTGTTTGTTGGGTACAGCAATAATAGTAAGGCTTATAGAGTCTACAACTTGACTACACAAGTTGTAGAGGAGTCTGTGCATGTAGTTTTTGATGAGACAAAACTTATTAACAATGAGTTATCTAGTAGTGTGTGCAGCCCCACAGGTCTTACTAAGAAGATGGACAAGCTAGCCATAGAAGATGTACCTGCTGCAAGACAGCAAGTAGAAGAAGATGGCTTATGTCCAGGGGGAGAACTACATGTACCAGGAGCTGAAGAAGTACAAGGAACTCAGCATGATGAAGATGCTGTAGAAGTACAACCAGAAGTAAGGATGCCTCCAGCCAATAGGCATCTAAGAGATCATCCAGTAGAGCTGATTATTGGAGATCCAAGACAAGGTGTTCAGACAAGGAGCAGAAATCAGAATGCTGTAGTATATTCAAGTTTTCTGTCTCAAATAGAACCAAAGAAATTTGAAGAAGCTATACAAGATCCACAGTGGACTGAAGCTATGCAAGAAGAACTTAATCAGTTCAAAAGGTGCAAGGTTTGGGAACTGGTTCCTAAACCTAAAGACCACAATGTTATAGGAACTAAGTGGATCTACAGAAATAAGTTAGATGAACAAGGGGTCATCATTAAGAATAAAGCAAGACTGGTTGCAAAAGGATATAGGCAAGAAGAAGGTATTGATTTTGATCAAACCTTTGCTGCAGTAGCCAGACTGGAAGCCATAAGGATGTTCTTGGCCTATGCAACCTATCAAGGATTCAAGGTATACCAAATGGATGTCAAGTCAGCATTCCTAAATGGTAATCTAAAGGAAGAAGTATATGTGGAGCAGCCTTCAGGATGCAAAGAAGATAGAAAGAGCACCACTGGATCCTGTCAATTCCTAGGTGGAAGACTCATTTCATGGAGCAGCAAAAAGCAGACTAGTGTGGCTATCTCCACAGCTGAGTCAGAATATGTAGCTGCAGGAAGTTGCTGTGCTCAACTTCTATGGATTCAGCATCAGCTAGAAGACTATGAATTTCAGGTAAGTAGAACTCCACTTTTCTGTGATTCTACAAGTGCTATTTCAATAGCTAATAATCCTGTATCACATAGTAGAACTAAACATATTGAGATTAAATATCACTTTCTTAGGGAGCATGTAGAAAGAAATGATATTGCACTTGAATATGTTAAAACTGATAATCAGATAGTTGATATGTTTACTAAGCCTTTAGAAGAAGCTAAGTTCAATAGGTTCAAAATTGAACTAGGTATGATAAACTTAGACTATGTTTACAGAACTAAAAATTGGCTAAGTAAAAAGGTGTCGACACATAGACAAGTCTATGTCGACACAGAATAGTAAGTGTCGACACTTCAGGAAAATGGTGTCGACACATCTAGGAAGTTGGTGTCGACACTTCAGAATGTTAGTGTCGACACATGTTGAGTTGGTGTCGACACATCCAATAAGGTGTCGACACTTAAGTTTTACTCAGAATTTTCTAAGTAAAGTCTCGACTACATGTCGAGTAGTGTGGTGTCGACACTTAACCAAGTGTCGACACATAAAATCTGATGACTTAAACTTATGTCGACACATGTGTGTCGAGACATTATAAGTCTGTGTCGACACTTATTGCCAGTGTCGACACATCTTTAGTAATCCATCCCGCCTGTTCGTCTTCAAACCAGAAAGGTATAAATTGGGTTCTGTCTTTGTTTGTCGACACGCTTTCAGAGTTTCGAGACCAAACTACTGTGTCGACATTTCTCTCTTCTAAAGACTAATTCTACAAACCCTAATGGCACCCAAGCTCGAGGAGAATGTCAATGAAGGCTATGAGCTGGTTCGTGGCGCATTCGACGATGGCGATCAAGAAATCAAATCGGTGATAACCCTAGTCACCGATTCTGGATTGGAGTACTTGGTTTCAGAACCAACAAAAATATGGAAGAAGGAAGTTCTCGAATTCCTTACTGGAGCTTCAGTAGATGACTCAGGTTACAAAATCAAATCAAGAGTGCATGGCACCAGGGTCAAGATTTCACCCAAATCTCTGAGAAAGGTACTTCAGCTACCTAAAATTCAAGAAGAAGAGGAAGTGACTACATCTAAGACCAAAGAAGCACTTACCTGGTGTGGTCTAGATCCTAAGCTGAAGATTGGATCTGTTTTCAACAGGAGAGGAATGAATACCCAAGGAAAATTCCTGTCAGAAATTGTGGGTAAAGTTATACTCAGCAAGACTGGAGGGCATGACAGGGTGTCAGCCTCCATGTTCAGTGTTATGACCAGAATTATCTTCAACCTCAAAACAGACTGGTCAATGGTTTTCTTTGAGAAAATAAAGGAAAGTCTAAAGAAGCCCAATCTGGGCAGAATACTAAGTCTCTACCTGGTTGGTATAATACCAGAGGTAATGAACAATGCTGTTGGTACTAAAATCAATCACATGAGAAGGATGGATATGAGGATATTTTCAAGATGGGAAAGAGTGCTGTCTAAGGAAGTTCCTACCCCAGAAAAGCAAGTTTCTAAGAAAGATTCCCCTCCAAAGAAGAAGAGGAAGATAGCTCCTATGACACAGGAGTCCTCCAGCAGTTCAGGTAGTGAAGAACTAGTTGTTTTCACTCCTGATAGTCATGAGGAAGAGGCAGTAGACAAGACCCCTGCTGCTAAAGATGTACCTGAGATTCAGGGGGAGCTGCCTCACACTAGCCCCATCCCTAGGGATCCAAGCTAGGGGGAGTCTCCAGCTGTAGAACAACCCTCTACACTGGAGAGTGAGCAAGCTACACTCATTATCCAAGAGGTACTTTCTGACCTCAATACTTTAGATTTTTCTGTAATAGATTCTGATTTGTCTGATGTCCATCAGCAAACTCAGTAAGCAAATCAAGAACCAGATGTTGTTCTCCAAGACACATCTGCTGTTGTGCAAAAAGTTCCTGATAAAGTAGTTGATGAACCCAGCACTTCTCCTGCACAATCTCCAGCAGAATACAAAATGGAAGATCTATTTCTTAATCTAGATCAAGAGGATTTTGACATGGACAAGCATGGTGCTGCTGAAGAGAAGGGTGCTGCTGTTGAGGGGGAGACACTGCAAGTTCAGGAAGAGCCTATAAGGCAGGAAAGTGAGAAAGCACTTGATGTGCAAGCTGACAAACCATCAAGCCCTAAGGATAGGCTGAATATAGCCAGTACTTCAGAGTCTGAGGAAGATGAGACTGAACAAGCCAAGAAGAAGCAATTCTTTGTATTCAAAAGAAGGAGTCAAAGCTATAAGAAGGCTCTACAAACTGTTGCTCAACACTCCCTAGTCCAACAAGCTCCATCAACTGATTACAGTGGCTTAATGGTAGCAATGCAAGTTAAGCTGGATGAGCACAGGAGGGCCATAGAGACGTATATTGATGAAGGCCACAAGTCTTTACAATTTGACTTAGCTCAAGACATTAAGTCAATAAGATTTGAGATGAACCTGAATAAAAAGGAAATGAATGAATGCTTCCACAAGGGTGGAAATGCAGTGGTATTTCTGGCAACTCATCAGGAAAAGATCAAGACTCAAGTAGATGATATAGCACTAAAGCAAGGCTATGTGCTGGAGAATCAATTAAGAATGAATGATAATTTAACTGCCTCCCACAATGCTATAGTCACAGAACTAAAGAATAAGACTGCTGAACCTTCAACATCATCTGCTGCTGCAAAGGCTGAATTTGATAAAGCATTTCAAGATGAAATTGCTGCTGTCAAGACTGCAATTAAGGATTCACAGAAGGTCATTTCTGAACAGCTTACAAAGCTTAGACCTTATTTTAAGGATGGCATCAGATATTTGGACAGCCAAATCAGGTTCCAGAAAGATGATGTAAGAGATCATGTTGAACAAGAAGTCATAAAGGGAGAGAGGGTGTTAGTCAAAGCTAGCTCTGACCATGCCAAATGGATTTCTAACTCCATCAGAGCTACACTGGGCTATCCTCCCCTATGTGATGATGATAATGTAGCTGAATCAGGTATTCAAAGTGCATATCTTGGAGGTGAGCAACAGGAAGTAGCTCAGGTGATCTATCCACCTCCAGATTTTGACATGGTTCATGCAGAAGTAAGCACAATGTATAGTCCAACTACTGGAAAGCCTAATGTTGTTCTGGAAAAGGTTGTTCAACCTGTTACAGCAGCTATGCAAGAGGCTATGGACAAAGAAGAAGAGACAAGGCTGTCAAAGAAGAAGTTCAGGGAACTAGCTGAGCAAAAACCTGATTTTGAACAGTGGAGCCCTACTTCTAGGAACATCATTCTCACAGCCTGGAAAGCAGCAAAGGACAATGTTCATGAAAGGAACAAATGGTTTTCAGAAGCAGAATGGAGGAAGCATGAGATTAGGCAGGAAGCCATTGTCCAGCATAGAAGGAAGGCTAAGTTAGGAAAGCTACCTCCTACAGCTGTAGAGCCTAGCAAGTACTTTCCTAAGCCCTATCATTACTTTGAGAGACAAAAGATCAAGGCTGATAAGCAAGATCTCAAAGGAAAGAAGACTGCTGATGCTGAGCCTGCTGCTGCTGCTGTAAAGGCCAAAGTACAAGCTGGGAAAGGCATAGTTATAAAAGAGCCTGATCAGAACTAGACTAAGATTAGACTAAGACACATTGTTGTAATCTTTTACATATGCAATATTTTTGTAAAACAATGGAAATGTATTAAAACAATGTAAGAACAATTTTTGATAAATATATCTCATGATTGTTCAGTAGAATGTGTCTAATTCTTGTTTGTTATGTAATGCTGAATGAGTATACATGTGTGCTTTATTACATGTTTAAGTTTACCCTGTTGATATATACCTGCTTTACATCATTCTCTAATTTTTAATTATGAGTGGTGTATATCATTGACTAAGGGTTATGACTTCTCCAAATAGGGGGAGATTGTTGGGTACATTGGTCAAATGTACCTGATTTGAAGAAGCCTCACCTAACTCAATGATATACATCATAATGTATTTGATGTTTGTTTGAGTTACTTGTGCAGGTTAGGTACTCACTGGACTGAAGCTAAAAGTTTCTAAGTCCATGTGTCGACACCCAGAGGGAAAGTGTCGACACTTGAGAAAGCTTGTGTCGACACCCAGACAATCAGTGTGACACTTGGAGTAATTGTGTCGACACCTGAGAAGAAGAGTCGACACCAGACAGAAAGTGTCGACACTTGGAGCTGTGTCGACACTCAGTGAAGAAGAATGCATAAAAGCTGTGTCGACACTTAGCAGAAGTGTCGACACCTAGAAGAGCTGAGTCTACATCAGAAAGTGTCGACACTTGGTGTTATGTCGACACTCAGCAAAATTCTGCAGAGACTAAGGACAAGTGTCGACACTCAACACAGTGTGTCGACACTCAATCAGCAGAGTCAACATATGAAGAATGTGTCGACACTCAGCACAATGTGTCGACACACACTCAAAGGAGTCAACATATAAAGTATGTGTCGACACTCAGCACAATGTGTCGACACACAACCAGAAGAGTCAACACTTGAAGAAAGTGTCGACACCCAGCACAATGTGTCGACACTCAGTTGAAGACTCTACACTTGAAGAAAGTGTCGACACAAAGGAGCTATGTCGACACTTAGCAAAGAACAGAAAAGTTTACAAAATATTCTAAGTACAAGTGTCGACACTAAGGGAATGTGTCGACACTCAGCTGAAGAAATAAAATTGAAGACTTGTGTCGACACCAAGAAGCAGTGTCGACACTTGACAGTTTCAACACATAAAGATGTGTCGACACAAAGAAGATGTGTCGACACTTAGAAGAATACAATTAAAGAATGAAGAACAAGTACTTGTGTCGACACTTAATTCCAGTGTCGACACATGCAGAAGAATCTGGGTCGAGACATACAAGGAATTGTGTCGACATCTTGTAGACTTGTGTCGACACTTACACAACATGTGTCGACACTTGGTCTATAAGTGTCGACACTTAAGAACAGAAAGTCTCGACACTATCTGACAGTTAGAGAATTTCAAGAAGTGACTGGTTGACATGACAGCTGCCGATCCAGCCGGTCTACAGCAACTGTCAGAGAAATCAGAAGTCTGTTATGAACCGGACCAGCCGGTTACCATGAAGGAAGCCTATAAATAGGCACCCATTGTTTACAGAAGTAGGATTGATTGTTGTTATTACAAGTAGTGAGAATAATTGAAGTGTTTGATCAGATTAAATCAGAAAAGTGATACACAGAGGATCAACTCAAGAAGATCTGGCAGTCCAACTGCAGATCTAAGAAGTTGGAGAGAGAGAGCTCCAATCAAGAATTCAGTCTTTGGAACTAAGGCTGAGAAGAAGGATTCAGAAGCATCTGGATCTTAAGAAGCAGAGGTCAAGGAACAACTGCAGAAGATTCATACTTATTCAGTTCTACTCAAGAAGCTTTGAAGGAAGCTAAGTCAGTTTGGATCTAGCTGAGTTCTTCCAAGAACTCTTCAAGAAACTCTCAACTCCTCTCTTATTTTCTGAGTTGTAGAGTTAATTATTATATTTCAATTTTAACTTGTAGGATCCATTGGATCTGAGAGAATTGTAAGCCTATATTATAAAGGCTGAGGGTAGGGCTTGGTTGCCTGAGTGTAGGAGTTGAAGAACTCTGAGTGTAGGCCTTGATTGGCTGAGTGTAGGCCTGGGTGGCTGAGTGTAGGCCTTGGTGGCTGAGTGTAAGGCTTTGGGCCTGAGGTGTAGGAACCTTGTTGGGTTCTGAGATAGTGGAGAAGTTTGGCCGAATCTAGTACACTGCTAGATAGGCGAAGGGGGAAAGTGGATGTACCCAAAGATTGGGGAACCACTATAAATTTGTGTGTCTGCTGTGCTGTGATGTGCTGTGGATTAACTGTTTATATTCTGTTGTTGCTGTTAACTGTATAAATCTGTGAGAAAACTGTCTTGCTGCCAACAAAGTTTTAAAAAGGTTTAGGTCACCTATTCACCCCCCCCCCCTCTAGGTGTTTAGGTACCATATCTTTCACTGAGGAAGGCCGAGCTCCGGTATCCGATTTTGGAGAAGCTAGCTTCGCCCTGATCATCTCGGCCAGAAGGCTGCGACTTTACTTCCAGGCGCACTCAATTCGGGTAGTAACCGACCATCCCCTCCGCAACATCTTTGAGGGGGTGGAGCATTCAGGTAGGCTGGCTAAGTGGTCGGTGTAACTGAGCGAGTTCGATGTCTCCTTCATTCCGCGGCTCTCGATCAAGGCTCAAGCTATGGCTGACTTCTTGGCCGACTACGTGGTTGAAGTAGTGGAGGAAGAGCTCACCCGCCCAACTCATTGGAAAGTGAGGGTGGACGGAGCCTCAGGGAGGCATTCCCTTGGAGTGGGGGTGATCCTAGAAAGCCCTCAAGGAACCCGAATCGAGCAGACTGTGGTGGTACACTTTCCCATTACCAACAACCAGGCCGAGTACGAGGCCGTGATAGCAGGGCTTCGCCTGGCTAGGGAGCTTGGGGTGTCGGATGTGGAGGTCCTCACTGACTCCATGGTAGTAACTTCCCAAATCAACGGGGAGTTCGAGTCAAGGGAGCCCGCCCTGCGATCATACTTGGCCAAGGTAAAGAGGGTCATTGGCACTTTTCAAACTTTCACCATCCGACACGTGCCTAGGGAAGAGAATGAACAACCCGATCAGCTAGCAAAGCATGGTCCCCAGGTGGGGGGCACCATCACCGACCTGTTCCGCCCCTCCATCGAAGAAGGGGAGCGCATGGAAATCGATCAGCAAGCTTCATGGATGGATCCAGTCGTGGTCTTCCTCTCCACAGGAGAGTATCCAGAGGGGGTAGATAAGAAGAAACTGAGGCATAAGTCAGCCTATTACCTCCTCCAGGACGGGCAGCTATACCGGAAGACCCTCTTAGGGATACTAGCCCGCTGCGTGACCGAGGGAGAAGAGCGAAGGATCTTGGAGGAAGTCCACTCCGGTGAATGTGGGAGTCACTCCGGGAGTCGGACCCTGGAGGGGAGGATAGTCAGGCAAGGGTATTTTTGGCCCACCCTGGGCCGAGACGCCGCTGAGTTCGCAAGAAGATGTCATAAGTGCCAGCTGTTTGCCCCTCTCCAGCTACAACCGGCCCAGCGACTCAGAAGTATCACGGCCCCATGGCCCTTCGCAATTTGGGGAATGGATTTGGTCGGGCCGTTCCCCCAGGCCAGCGGCCAGAGAAGGTTCCTCTTAGTGATGATTGACTACTTCTCAAAGTGGATGGAGGTGAAGGCGTTGGCCAAGGTGACCTCCCAGGTGATCAGGAATTTTGTTTGGGGGGGAGATCATCTGTCGTCATGGGCTGCCCCAGGCCATCGTCACGGACAACGGGCCCCAGTTCGCTAGTGCCGAGTTCACCAGCTTCTGCAAACAGCTTGGAATCGATCTCAGGTTCGCCTCGGTCCATCACCCCAGGAGTAACGGGCAGGTGGAGGCCGCAAACAAGATCATCGTCAACCTCCTCAAAAGAAGGTGGAGAACTTGAAAGGGAACTGGGTGGAGGAGCTTCCGGCGGTTCTTTGGGCCCTAAGGACCACCCCCAAAACAGCTACGGGAGAGACCCCCTTCAAACTCTCCCACGGGTGCAAGACAGTGCTCCCCATAGAGTTCGAAGTCCAAACACCGCGAGTCGTGGCAGCAAAAGAAGGCCGTGAGGAATGACAGGCAGAGAATGAAGAGGAACTGAGGCTTTCCCTCGACATGGTGGAAGAGGTGAGAGACCTTTCCGCTATCCGGCAGGAGGAGGTGAAAAGAAGAATGGCCAAGTACTTTGACAAGCATGTCAGGGTCAAGCAGTTCGTGGAGGGGGACTTGGTGCTGAAGAAAGTAGATGCGGCAGGGAGGTCAGCATCCGTAGGGAAGCTCAATCCCAGCTGGGAGGGGCCATTCATTGTAAAGGTAGCCTTGGGGTCAGGGGGCTATCGACTCCAAAATATAGAGGGCGAGACCCTGAGTCTCACCTGTAGTGGGGACGACCTCAAACGATTTTTCCCCTGAAACATGTAAGCAGCACTTTGATTATAATAAATTCCTTCAAGCTCTCTGATATTATCGTAACTAGCCTGCATGGTGGAATGTGACGTATTTTGGACCCCGAGCAGATCCCGCTGCCAGGCTCTCACCTAGCTGGCAGGGCTGGAAGTCACTCAGTGTCATCCTTAGTCTCGAGCAGATCCCGCTGTCAGGCTCTCACCTAGCTGACAGGGCTGGAAGTCACTCGATGGCGTTAGTAGTGGACCCCGAGCAGATCCCGCTGCCAGGCTCCCACCTAGCATGCAGGGCTGGAAGTCACTCGGTGTCATCCTTAGCCTCGAGCAGATCCCGCTGTCAGGCTCTCACCTAGCTGACAGGGCTGAAAGTCACTCGATGGTGTTAATAGTGGACCCCGAGCAGATCCTGCTGCCAGGCTCTCACCTAGCTGGCAGGGCTGTAAGTCACTCGGTGTCATCCTTAGCCTCGAGCAGATCCGCTGTCAGGCTCTCACCTAGCTGACAGGGCTGGAAGTCACTCGATGGCATTAGTAGTGGACCCTGAGCAGATCCCGCTGCCAGGCTCTCACCTAGCTGGCAGGGCTGGAAGTCACTCGGTGTCATCCTTAGCCTCGAGCAGATCCCGCTGTCAGGCTCTCACCTAGCTGACAGGGCTGGAAGTCACTCGATGGTGTTAGTAGTGGACCCCGAGCAGATCCCGCTGTCAGGCTCTCACCTAGCTGGCAGGGCTGGAAGTCACTCGGTGTCATCCTTAGCCTCGAGCAAATCCCGCTGTCAGGCTCTCACCTAGCTGACAGGGCCAGAGGTCACTCGATGGTGTCGACCTCGAAGTCGTCAGGTATGGGTCAAGGTCTCAGTGCCAGGGAGCAAGGAAAAAAAAAGGTGAAAGTCCACCTAGTGTCGGCTATGTGCACCTATGGGGGGGGGGGGGGGGATAGGTGACGTGTGGTTCTTTTGCGGAATTTACAGATGTACCTGCACAATAAAAACAACAGACACAGCACACAAAATACACAGCAAATATATAGTGGTTCCCCGACTTGGGTACATCCACTTTCCCCCTTCGACCTATCTCCCCAACAAGGGACGACTCGGTCACTTCACAACGGGATTGAAATCCAATCCCTGCACTAACGGAAGGAGCCCTTCCACACGTGAAAGTCAACACTCCCACAAACTGGGTTGCACCCAACCCTTACAACACGGAACAAAGGTTCCTTTACAACAAAAGTAAATATGGAATGTATATGAAATACAAACTTCTTTCGGAGACTACGGTGTTCCTCTTCGTTCGACAGCGTGTTCTCG
This sequence comes from Platanthera guangdongensis, assembly GCA_039583875.1. Lineage (NCBI taxonomy): Eukaryota > Viridiplantae > Streptophyta > Magnoliopsida > Asparagales > Orchidaceae > Platanthera > Platanthera guangdongensis. The sequence continues at coordinate 35,839,171 of CM077148.1, read as the reverse complement.
AGGTCGATGAGGAGTCTACAACCTTGGTCTCTCTTGGAGAGGATCTCCCGAAACCGGCGGCGGCAATCCGAGCGGCGGCTTGGGTGGGAGTTGGCGGCAACGAAGGTGAGCTGCTGCAGTGCTTTGAGATCCAAACTTCTTTGCGAAGCAAACTAGGTCTACCAACGGTCACTCTAGGATCGGTCGTCTCGATCGATTCGGACGGGGAAGTTTTCCCGGTCAACAAATCGAGAGACAAGAGATCTCTGGATAGACACGTGAGACGCAAGCTTTGCTAAGCTTCTATCGCCGAAGATCGGGAAGGAGAACGATCGGCAGCGGCGACGTATTAGCCCGAGCGCGACGGCGGCGGCGGAGAAGAGAGATCGCGCTTTTAGGGTTTTGTGCTCGGGTTTTCTCGTATCCTCTGATCAAAAAATACCTATGTATAAATACTGTAGGATTCTCAAATATGACCGTTTGTGGGACCCACAAATGAAATCTCCAAAATCCGGTTCAAACAAATCCAGAAGCAGAATCCGGTTCAGCAGCATTCTGAGAAAACGCCAAGTAAAAATCGGCGAGAATCGCAGACGATTCTCGACGAATCAGCGAGAATCACCAAGTGATTCTCGACGATTCGTCGAGAATCGTTTGTGATTCTCGTCGAATCACTTGTTGATTCTCAACGAATTTACTTTGTATCCATGGGCTGCTAGACCACTGGTTCGGCGGGAATTACAAGTGATTCTCGCCGAATCTTACTTGGCACCATTTTGAGATGGCCAGAAGGAGTCGGCGAGAATCACTGACGATTCTCGACGATTCGACGAGAATCACTTAGTGATTCTCGCCGATTCGGCGAGAATCACTTGGTGATTCTCGTCGAATTTGCCTTGGACGATTTTTCGTCTTCCACCTAGGAGCTGCTCCTTGATCCTCCATGCTCCTTGTCTTCTCTTGCTTATGAGCGGCCCTGTACTTGAAAGTAAGTGCACTCCAATAGAGAGAGTACACATAGGCCAACACACTGATCTGCTCAACGAGGGATTACGTCGTGCAGACCCGTGTATATTGACCTACTGCACCCTGACATTGGTGTGCACTTAGCGTGGAGAGACTGCAAGTACAACTTGAAAAAGTTTATCAAATACATAGTCTATTGACCTTAGCTTGTCCAGGGGCTTCTTCAAATCAGGTACATTGTGGATACAATACCCAACAATCTCCCCCTATTTGAAGAAACCTAAACCCTACAAGCTAAGGTGAATAGAGCAAATGAAAAGGAAAGCAACTGAAAGCCATAAACTTAACATCATTAAGTGGAGACATCCCTTACCAATACCGAGTGCTTGGGAGCAAGCTGGAGCCACCTTAGCCTTGACCCCGAGAGGGGTATCTCCCCCTTTTCGGCTTCGGCAAATCGGGGGTCAGTAACCTTTGGCCCTTAGCTCCCCCTCAGTTCTTGCAGCTGTACTCACGCTGGAGTTCCCGGCTCCCCCTCAGCTTATGCCTCTGTGGTCTTCATTCTTCATAATTGAGCATCCCCAATTCTGTCTTGAAAAGATTGAACTTTGCCTCGTCTAGGGGCTTTGTGAATATATCAGCAATCTGCTTGTCCGTGGGGACATAACAGAGAGAGATATCCTTGTTCTCCACGTGCTCCCGAATGAAGTGGTAGCGTACTTCAATATGCTTCGTTCTGCTGTGCGACACCAGATTGTTGGCAATGGCAATTGCACTGGAGGAGTCGCAGTACATTGGAACTTCCTTGAACTGAAGGTTGTAGTCGGCCAACTGATTTCGATCCAAAGGAGTTGTGCGCAACAGCTTCCTGCTGAGATATACTCTGACTCGGCTGTGGAGGTTGCAACACAATTTTGTTTCTTGCTGTTCCATGAGATAAGCCTCCTGCCGAGGAATTGACACGTCCCGGAGGTGCTTTTCCTGTCATCCCTGCTCCCTGCAAAATCAGCATCTGAAAAGCCTATTAGCTCGACATCATTGTTCCTCGGGTACCACAAGCCAAGATTAGGAGTACCTTTAAGGTATCTTAGAATTCGCTTTGCAGCGACATAGTGAGATTCCTTAGTGTTCACCTGATATCGGGCACATACACATGTGGAGAACATAATATCCGGTCTACTGGCAGTAAGGTAGAGCAGGGATCCAATGATGCTTCTGTATTTGGTTTCATCGAAAGGTTTACCTTTCTCATCCTTATCCAGAGACATGGTGGATCCCATTGGAGTCCTCATAGAGGTTGCACTCTCCATACCGAATTTCTTAAGGAGTTCATTTGTGAACTTCGTCTGAGAGATGAAGATTCCATCCTCAGACTGTTTCACTTGAAGGCCTAAGAAATACTTGAGCTCTCCCATACTGCTCATTTCAAACTTTCCTTGCATGAGTTTAGAAAACTTTTTGCAAAGATTGTTGTCTGTTGAGCCGAATATTATGTCATCAACATAGATTTGCACCAGCAAAATCTTGCCTTTGACTTCCCGGAGAAACAATGTTTTATCTATTTTACCTCTGGAGAACTTGTTCTCAAGAAGAAAACTAGATAAAGTCTCATACCAAGCTCGTGGAGCTTGTTTCAACCCATATAAAGCCTTATTAAGAAAATAAACGTGATTGGGATAAGTAGGGTCGACAAAACCTGGGGTTGAGCGACGTATACTTCCTCTTTCAGGTCTCCGTTCAGGAATGCCGATTTCACATCCATTTGGTAGACAGTGAATCCTTTGTGTGAAGCATATGCCAGGAACAACCGGATTGCCTCGAGCCTTGCGACTGGTGCGAAGGTTTGGTCGAAGTCAATCCCTTCCTCCTGTCTGTAACCTTGAGCCACCAGCCTGGCCTTGTTCTTTATGATGACACCATGTTCATCCAGCTTGTTTCTGAAAATCCACTTCGTGCCAATGACATTCTGCTTGTATGGTCTGGGAACCAGCGTCCAAACCTTGCAACGTTCGAATTGATGTAGTTCCTCTTGCATGGCCAGAATCCATGCCGCATCCTTGTTCGCCTCGTCGAACTTCTTTGGCTCTACCTGTGACAGGAAGCTGAGATGCAATACTTCGTTAGTTGTACCTCTTCGAGTTCTGACGCCTACACGAGGATCTCCGATGATCTGTTCTCTAGGATGATCCCTCACGTGACGGAGCTCTAGAAGTCTGGCGTCTGGAGCTTCAGCTACTTCTTGTGCTTCTCTTTCTTCTAAAAGATTTGTTCCATCTTGATCTTCAACATTTTCAGTTGACGTGGAGGTGGAAACTTTGATGTACTTGGGTGCGTCATCTTTAGGGGTCTCATCCAGATTCAGCTGGTCAAGTCTAGCACCTGCATCTTCAAGAAGACTACTGGAAGAATTGCAGTTAAGCAAACTTCCTTCATCAAATACAACATTTATTGATTCTTCTACCACTAGGGTTTTCTTATTGAAGACCCTATATGCCCGACTATGGGAACTATAGCCCATGAATATGCCTTCGAAGCATTTTTCACCGAATTTAGTACGCGGGTACTTTCCATTATTCAGTACATAGCATCTGCAACCAAAAATCCTCAAGTAGGACATGGTTGGTTTCCTGCCTTTCAGTAGCTCGTAGGGCGTCTTATGATGATGTTTGTTGATCAAAGCTCGGTTTTGTACATGACATGCCGTATTGACACCCTCTGCCCAGAAGTATTCCGGGAGAGAAGCATCTTTCAACATGGTCGTGCAGGCTTCAATGAGTGTTCGATTTCTCCTCTCCGCAACTCCATTTTGCTGAGGAGTGCGCGGGGAGGAAAACTCATGAAAGATACCTTGTTCTTCACAAAATTCTGTCATAGCACTAGATTCGAATTCTGTTCCATGGTCACTTCGGATTTTGACCACGGAGCAGTTAAATTCGTTCTGAACCTGCTTGACAAAATTAGTGAAGATGTCAAAAGTATCTGACTTTCGTTTCAAAAAGAACACCCATGTAAACCGTGAGTGATCATCAACTATCACTAGCGTATATGACTTGCCACCCAAGCTATGAACTTGCATTGGGCCAAACAAGTCCATATGTAGCAGGTAAAGACATCGGGAAGAGTCTTTGTTTGTAATGCTCTTAAAGGTAGCCCGTGTCTGTTTGCCCATCTGGCATGCATGACAGGGGCTATCCTTGATGCACTTGATACTGGGAGCATCTCTTACCAAATTCTTAGAAAATAGCATACTAATCGTCTTATAATTAATATGTGCCAATCTCTTGTGCCAATGTTCGCAAGAGAAGCACTGCCTGTTGCCACAAGGCATACGGGGGTAGATGAATCTATACTAAGAAAATCTAAGCAGAAGATATTTCTGCTCCTAATGCCTGATAATACCGTCTCAGAGGAGGTACGTGAAATTATCAGACATTTATCCTTGCAGAACTTAACGTCATAACCTTTATCACATAACTGACTTACACTGATCAGGTTATGATTTAACCCTTCAACATAAGCCACGTCGGTGATAGAGATTTTACCGTTGGAAATCATACCATAACCTCTGGTGACTCCTCGATCTGACCCTCCAAAGATGACTTTGGGTCCATTTTCGACTGGAGTGTAATCACGCAGCAGGCTTCTTGTCCCGGTCATATGCCGGGAGCATCCACTGTCCAAGTACCAGATTGGCGTTTTGGTGGCCTTTGGACATTCCTGCAAAACAAAATTAATTTGCCTTAGGAACCCAATCGAACTTGGGTCCTAGATTCCTGGTTAGCACACTCCCCCTCGGTTGGTTAACCCTACGAGTGGTCGGTCTCGCATTGTTAACATGGGGAGTCTCGTAGTTTCTTGGATTAAACCAACAATCCACGGCAAAGTGACCGACTCTGCCACAGCACCAACAGTCGAACCTGTTGTATCTCTTCCGAGGCTCCTGCCTTACCCTGGGAACAACGGGTACAGCTGGGGCCTTGGATCTAGAGGTGGAGGCCTCATGGTGACGGCAGTCACATGACTTTGTCACCTTCTGAATAACAGGCTTGACTTTTGGCGCCTGCTTTCCATTATGGCCGCTAGAGAACGGACCATAACTTCCTATGTGGATCTCCTCATAAGGTGCCTTGAGGGCACTCTCACCAAAGTTCCGGGGGAAGTTCCAACCGTCATACCGGCTATTAGGCTTTGCAACCGAGGGCCGGAAATGATGCCCAAATGTTGACTCAAAGTCATGTTGGTTGCAAGGAAAGCCAGGCTTTCTGAACGCAACAGGACTAAGAGGAGCCTTCCCTTTTCATCAGCAGAGGCCTTCTTGGCGGCCTTATTCTTCCTCTGGTTCTTGTTCCTCCTAGATGAAGAACCAGATGCCCCAATATGCCCCAAGCCAGCTCCTTTGGCCTGAGCAGAGAAGGTGTCAACGACTGGAAGCACTGTTTTTGGCATAGAGAAGCTCTGTACGATCTTCCTTTCTGCCGCAAGTAGTTCTTCCAATTTGTTGACTTCCTCCTGCTTGAGATCAAGGAGCTTCAAGGACTCTGAGTGCTTTGAAGTTAGGTCAAGGTGCTCCTGTCTGAGAGAGATCAAGCTAGTGACCTCTTCCCTTAGGGATACACACTCACCCTTAAGGAATTTTACTTCCTTCTTCTCAGCCTTCAGTCTCTTGCGGCACTCGTCGAAAGTGTTGAGCAGAAGCTCATACTTTTCGAGGAGTTCAGCTTCGCGGGCCGAAGGGCCATCCTCAGGTTCATCATCCTGAGACTCAGGATCAGAGTCGGAGTCGGAGAGGGGGTGTGAGCTTTTACCTTCCCAGTAAATGGGGGGCATTCTCCTTCTGAGTCCGAGTGACCCACCAGCCCGAAGTAGGCTTCCTCATCATCACTGGAGTCTGAGGAGTCAGACTCACTTAGTGTCTTTGGTCTTCTAGCGATGTAGCTCCGCTCCTTCTTATCTCTGGAGGATTTGAGCTCCTCTCCTTTCCCTTTATCTCTTTTGCTTTGATGGCAGTAGGCCACGACGTGACCTGGCTTATTGCATCCAAAACAAATGATATCAGAAGAACGATGTTTGTTAGGTTTAGATGCATACCTGTCAGAAGAGTAGTTTTTCTTCTGATGTCTGGAAGAGGAGCCGTCCCTTTTTCTTTGATTCCTCATCTTGAGGAATTTCTTGAACTCTCGAGTGATGAGGGAGAAATCCTCTTCCGACAGTTCTGAGCTGGAGGAGCATGGATCGGAGTCCTCCTCTTCTTCCTTATTTCTGGCACGGTATGACACCGCACCCTTCCCTTTTCTGGAGTGACTGGCTTTTAGGGCCTCAGTCTTTTCTTTAGCAGCAGTCTTCTCTGCTTCTTCCTCTGCCTTCCTGGTGTTCAGCTGAAGTTCATAGGACATCAGCTTCCCGAACAGGATTTGTGGATCAGTTTCTGCTAGTCTGCCAAATTCTCTGATGGCGCAGATCTTTGTGTCCCATTCCTTAGTAAGGGACCTAAGGAATTTGTCATTGAGTTCACCATTGGTGAACACTCTTCCATAGCCCTTGAGGGCGTTGACAATCTTCAGGAAGTTCTCGTATGTGACTCCGATCTCTTCCTTAGGCCCTTGCCGGAAGGCCTCATACTTCTGGTTCAGGAGGGATCTCCGATCATCCCTTACTTCATCTGTGCCCTCCATTAGAATGATCAGACACTGCCATATCTCCTGAGCTGTCCTGCAGTTGCTGAAGTTTTGCATCATCGAGTCATCAACTGCACTGACCAGGATGTTTTGTGCCTTCATGTCAAGGCCCACTAGGACCATCTCATCCTTATCCATTTCAGAGAGTGTCTTCGACACTTTCTTGGTGGGATCAATGGTGGAGGCCTTAGTGGGGACATAAGGTCCCTCCAGCACGATCATGAACAGTCGAGGGTCCACTGCTTCCATGTAGAACCTGATTCTTTCCTTCCAGATAGGAAAGTTGAGTCTGTTGCACACTGGGATCTTGCCGGAGTACTTGAGCCCGTCCATAGTAGATGTATGTCTCCTTGTTGACACTCGTGGCAGGATTCACCTCAAGGTGTTAGCCTTTTTGTTGAGGAACCTCCCTCTGATACCACTTGAAAGTCCACCTAGTGTCGGCTATGTGCACCTATGGGGGGGGGGGGGGATAGGTGACGTGTGGTTCTTTTGCGGAATTTACAGATGTACCTGCACAATAAAAACAACAGACACAGCACACAGAATACACAGCAAATTTATAGTGGTTCCCCGACTTGGGTACATCCACTTTCCCCCTTCGACCTATCTCCCCAACAAGGGACGACTCGGTCACTTCACCAACGGGATTGAAATCCAATCCCTGCACTAACGGAAGGAGCCCTTCCACACGTGAAAGTCAACACTCCCACAAACTGGGTTGCACCCAACCCTTACAACACGGAACAAAGTTCCTTTACAACAAAAGTAAATATGGAATGTATATGAAATACAAACTTCTTTCGGAGACTACGGTGTTCCTCTTCGTTCGACGACGTGTTCTCGAGGTCGATGAGGAGTCTACAACCTTGGTCTCTCTTGGAGAGGATCTCCCGAAACCGGCGGCGGCAATCCGAGCGGCGGCTTGGGTCGGAGTTGGCGGCGACGAAGGTGCGCTGCTGCAGTGCTTTGAGATCCAAACTTCTTTGCGAAGCAAACTAGGTCTACCAACGGTCACTCTAGGATCGGTCGTCTCGATCGATTCGGACGGGGAAGTTTTCCCGGTCAACAAATCGAGAGACAAGAGATCTCTGGATAGACACGTGAGACGCAAGCTTTGCTAAGCTTCTGTCGCCGAAGATCGGGAAGGAGAACGATCGGCAGCGGCGACGTATTAGCCCGAGCGCGACGGCGGCGGCGGAGAAGAGAGATCGCGCTTTTAGGGTTTTGTGCTCGGGTTTTCTCGTATCCTCTGATCAAAAAATACCTATGTATAAATACTGTAGGATTCTCAAATATGACCGTTTGTGGGACCCACAAATGAAATCCCCAAAATCCGGTTCAAACAAATCCAGAAGCAGAATCCGGTTCAGCAGCATTCTGAGAAAACGCCAAGTAAAAATCGGCGAGAATCGCAGACGATTCTCGACGAATCAGCGAGAATCACCAAGTGATTCTCGACGATTCGTCGAGAATCGTTTGTGATTCTCGTCGAATCACTTGTTGATTCTCAACGAATTTTACTTTGTATCCATGGGCTGCTAGACCACTGGTTCGGCGGGAATTACAAGTGATTCTCGCCGAATCTTACTTGGCACCATTTTGAGATGGCCAGAAGGAGTCGGCGAGAATCACTGACGATTCTCGACGATTCGACGAGAATCACTTAGTGATTCTCGCCGATTCGGCGAGAATCACTTGGTGATTCTCGTCGAATTTGCCTTGGACGATTTTTCGTCTTCCACCTAGGAGCTGCTCCTTGATCCTCCATGCTCCTTGTCTTCTCTTGCATATGAGCGGCCCTGTACTTGAAAGTAAGTGCACTCCAATAGAGAGAGTACACATAGGCCAACACACTGATCTGCTCAACGAGGGATTACGTCGTGCAGACCCGTGTATATTGACCTACTGCACCCTGACATTGGTGTGCACTTAGCGTGGAGAGACTGCAAGTACAACTTGAAAAAGTTTATCAAATACATAGTCTATTGACCTTAGCTTGTCCAGGGGCTTCTTCAAATCAGGTACATTGTGGATACAATACCCAACAAAAGGGTTCTGTCAGGGTGAGCTCGGGCTCGGCAAGCCCAGCTCGACAGGATCTAGCAGGCAAGCCAGGCTAGGGGACTCGGCATGAGCGAGTATGCACCCACCAACCCGGCTCGGCATGAGCGAGTGGGATGCGAGCCCGAGGCTCGCCAAAGGAGAGCAAACAGAACCGGGGCACCTCGCCCCCTTTGGCCATTGGACTTGGAGAAATTTTCTCCCGTTTTCGGGCTCAACCTGGATGGCTTGCGTGCGAGTTAGGTTAGCGTGACAAGGGCGGAGAGCAACTCGCCCCCGAATCGCTGGGGGGTCGGCGAACACTCAAAACGCGTCCACTCGCAGGCGCGCTCTCATACCGCTCTACTCGCGGAACCTGTCTCGGCGAAGTTGCGGGGAGAAGCACTCGCATAAATTCAGAGCACAACAAGCATAGTAAAGAAAGGAAAGGAAGTGAAACCGGTATGATCAAAAAACTTTCATTATATGCAAAAAGTAGTTACATGGGGGCTCGCCTCGGCGAGCGAACAAAGAACAAGGAAAAAAGAAAACAAAAGTGCCAGCTACCCTCAGGCCTCGCCCCCTCCGCCGGACTGATCCCCGCCGTCACCAGAAGGATCCTGGAAGCTCTTCCCGAACATAGTGTCCAGGCTGTCTTCCTTCTCGTTGGGCGGCATCGCCGGAAATAAGCTCGGCATCAGGTCCCGAGCCGAGATCCCCTCGCACCCCTCCACCAGCACCGCAGAATCTTTCATCATCTGGAGGGTGCACTCGGCAGCTTGGATGGAGTTGATCCGCAGTATCTCGGCAAGGTCAGCCTCGCCAAAGATCCGCGGGCTTTTGTAGGGGAGGTTAGGATCGATGTCGTGAGGCGGGAAGAAGATCTCGGCCTGGCGGCGCACCTCGCCAAGGAGGTGCTGGTTCTCCCCCTTCAGCTTTGTGTTCGCGCCCTCCAGCTCGGCAAGGCGTGCACGCAGCCGGCCGATCTCCTCCCCCTGCTCAGCGTTGCGAGCCTGGAGCTCCCCTGCAGCGTCGACATCCGCGGCCAGTAGTGCGCGCAGCTGACTGACCTCCTCCCCCAGCTCAGTGTTGAGAGCCTGAAGCTCGCCCGCCGCCTTGGCATCCTGGAAAAGAGTCCGTTTAGCAGCAGCACAAAAATTTTCTAAGTAAAAGAGAGGAGCAGCGCTTGGCGCTTACCAACCCGCCGGCGGCTTGAGCGAGTAGACCCTCCGCTATGCCGAGCCGCCTCGCCTGGTCGGTGACCTTGTCCTTGGCGAGGTCGCGAGCCTGCTCAGCCCTTTCAAGTTGGTGGCCGAGGTCGAAGCTGCGGTGCGCCAGCATGTGGTGCAGCTCCAGGGTCTGCAGGTGGGACTGCACACCCTCTTGGCCGAGCTGCCGGAGGGTCGTCTTCTTGTAGGCCTCGGCATCCTCCCGGCCATATAGGCCGAAGCCGAGGGCGTAGGCGTGACCAGTGGCAGGCTCGCGGTCGTGTTAGGAGGGATGAAGAGTGGAGACGGAGACTCGATGAGCGAGCTCGTCCCACTACAGCATGGGCTCGCCCGCCGAATCCTTCCAGCGCGCGCCGAAGTTGAAGAGGGGATGTTGCTTCGGTGGCGCGCGCTCGCGGGAAGTCTGCTTCGCAGATGGAGGAGGAGAGATCGCCGCCGTGGAAGAGGGGCCCTCGCCACTTTTCCGCCCCTTGCTGGTTATCTCCTTCAGCGGGCTCTCCGGCGACGCGTCAGGAGGGGTCGTCGACGAACTGATGTACTTGGGGCTGGGCTGTTGTTGTTGCCCCCGCGGAGCCAGAAGGGCCCTCCGCATCTTCTTTATCTGACGGTGGCCGGATGGCGGGTTCGATCCCGCGCCCTCAGGACGCCTCTTGCTAGAAGAGGGCTGCGAGAGGGCCGCCTCATCTCGGCAGGCCAGCGCCGCCGCCCTCTCGCGAGCAAGAGGGTCGGTGTGGAGCCCCGGATCCGCGAACAGCGGGTTCACGGGGATTATTCGCTCCCCTGCAGGAAAACACTTAAAAGAGTTAGGAATTCAGAGGTGATGTGTCGAGTTCAGCGGACAGGCGAGCTCGGCAAGATGAGAAGGGAAGCATACCTTCGCCGGGCAGAACGGGGGGGGGGGGGGGGAGCACGTCGAGGCCCCTCCGCAAGAAGGCGACCTCGAAATCTTTGTGGAGGAAGAATTTGTGAAGCTCGGCATCATTGCCGGACACGGCCGGCGGGCGGTACACCTCCTCGCCTTTTTGTTGTGGCGAGTAAGGGATGTTGCCGAGATCGCCCTTGATAAAGGCGATCTTGGTCATCCAGGTATGGTGCTTGTTCGCGATCTCGCGAACTTTGATCAAGGAGCCGCCAAAGTAGGCGACCTCATCCGGCGTCGCCTTGTAGGAGAAGAGTTTCCTGAACACCGTCAGGTTGAACTCGATCTTCTCCCGTCGGAGTTAGCTCGCGAACGCCACCATCATCGCAATGGCGTTGGAGTTCAGCTGCGCCAGGACGGCCCCGTAGTACTTCAAGATCTGCCGGATCTCCGGCCACAGGGGAAGGCGCAGCCCCACCTCGAAGGGCGAGATGGGGAAGGCGAGCTCATCTTCGTAAAAGGTGTTGATGGCCTCGCCCATCCTCGGCCTGCGCGCCTCGAAACCCGGCGGCACGCGCTCCGCCACGAATTCAGCGAGCTCCTCCTCGCTGGTGTGCCCCTCGAAGAAGCAGTAGTCCGTGAAGTGCTGCGCGCACTTGGAGCGGCCATCGGCATCTGGGTTGGTCTTGCCCATATTCGCGAGAAGAAAGCACTACGCGAGCAGGGAAAAAGGAGAGCACAGCGAAAGGGAAGCAAATCAATAAAGGCAGTACGGGGGGTAGGTGAGGGTGGGGGGCTATTTATAGGGAAAGGAATCTGGGGCGGGCCGTCAAATCAACTCAGCTCGCCGCCCCAGCTCGCCACCCCAACTCGCCACCCCAGCTCGCCGACTTCCGGCACATCCCGACCGAGGCTAAGTCGAACATCGCGGCATTTTATTCAGTAATATGATTGAGAATATTCTAAGATTTATTCATTACAGAAATAAAGTTCGGGATTTAAAGAAGCAGGGCACGCAAGCAAGGAGGGCATAGGGATGTGAGTGCCGGTCGGCTCGGCAAAGGAGCCCGCAGACTTACCTACCCCGGCCTCGCGACCCCCGCACCCCAGGCTGCCGCGTGCGGAGCAGCTCGCGGATCCTTCCGGAATTCCTCTGCGCAACCGAGAGGCCGTCGTCTATCTCGTCCAGGAGCCGGGAAGGGGACATCAGCTCGCCAGCTTGGCCGCGACGGACCTCGTCAGCAAGACGTTCGTAGTCGCGCTGCAGCGTCTCGTTGACCCCCTGAACCTCGCGCAGTCCGCACACCAGCTTTTTGAGGAGCTTGACCTCTCTCCTCGTCAACTCGCCTTGATCCACATCAGGACCCAGGTAAGAGTCCAGCGAGCTCGGGGAGGGGAGAGGAGAGTAGTGGGCTGCCCGCGAGGATTCCTCGGCAGCCGATTGACTGGGAAGAGCTGTAAAGACAGGTATTAGCAAAAAGAGCAAAAGCTTATGTAGCAAGGAGTCAAGCGAAGCTGACCTGAAGAGCTCGACGGTTCAAAAGAGATGCGGGGAGGCATGAAACTCAGATCCTTCCCGCGACCAGGGCCGCGAGCCCCCGGCGAGATGAGATCGAATCCTGGGGTGGGAATGTTCCCCAGACCCTCCCCCGCAGCCGCGTCAATTTGGCGAGGAGGGGGGGGGACCCGCAGGCGAATTTGTCCTCCGCGAGCTCACCGGCAGAATCCCAAAGAGAAGCGGCGGATCCCGGGGATGGATGTCCGGTGCCGATAATCGCGAGGTGGCGAGCGTGACCTCGCCTCGCGGCGCGGTGCCCCGCGGCAAACGTCGCCCTCGCCATCTGGTTGGCCGTCCAGGTCGTCGCCGACCACGACGATCTCCCTATCCTTCTCCAAAATGGTTCGGGTGGAAGAGCCAGTCTCGCAAGCCAGGGTGGCCCTCAGGTCGTGGAAAATGGGCTCGACCGCTTTAGGGAACGACTTGACTTCTTTGAACTGGGATCAGCAGGATCGGTTTGGGGAGCTTTTGCAGGGACCGCTGTCAGAGCGGCAACGCGAGCCGCGGAGGCCTGGCGAGCTCGGTCTATGCGCTCTTGGATCTCCTTAGGAAGAGGCATCTGGCAAAGCAGCAGAAGAATGGCAAAAGCCAGGCAGCTGGGCAGGTGCACATATATATAGCCGCAGGTGGCCCCCACCAGAAGATTCCCTCCAACTCGCCAACCAGTGCTCGCCGCACACTTGGGGTTGGATGTTTCTTTCCGAGCTTTCACAAGTTCGAAAAGAGCGGGGATTGTGTACAACCCCGTGTCCGGCGAGCAAGGTAACCAGGGCCAGGCAAATCGGGCTGAGGACAATAGGCGAGCTCGGCAGTAAAGAGGGCGAGCCCGAGCTCGGCATCCGTCGACCAGAGATCGACGATCAGCGACCCCGAGCTCGGCATTCGCCGAGCGACACGAAACTCGCGTCCTCGTAGTGGAGCTCGGCAGCGGTAGACGAGCAACACATGCCGAGGTGGCCAGAACTCCCCAGCTCGCCCAGATGTGTGAGGTACTTTTTTACTGTTTTGCCCCTGCTGGTCTGCCCATAGCCCTTCAAAACAGCGGAGTTTGGCTGTTAGCAGACCCAACCAAGGGTTTTCTTGTAATTTCAGGTCAGTTCTTTTGGTTATTGGCAGTCTGGATTCAAAAGCTATAAATAGGACCCAAGGGGTACCCCAGAGAGCATGCTTCCTGTGCCTCCCTGCTCCAGTTTTCAAGTGCTTTCTGAGGGTACCTTAGCTAGGCCTCTGGCTAAGGAGGGGAAGCGCTCTGAGATCTTCCGGGTTTGTGGTGGGACCTCCCTGCCGAGCCCTTGGGTCTGTTTCTCCTTGTCCCCTTTGTTGTTTTTCTTGCAGGAGCAAAGTAGGCGAGAGACCACCCCTTCCCCAAGGGTCGAACTCCACAGGAGGCCGGATTCCGGTTTCAACAAGTAATTACTCATGTACTCGAGTAGTCTTTCTACTTCTCGAGTGGTCCAATTTCAGTACTCGAGTTACAAAAATTCATCTCTGAGAAAATTCGCTAAGTCTTTCTCTCGAGTAATCCTTCTAGTACTCGAGTAGTTCATCTCGACGTCTCATGTAATACTTCTAGCACTCGAGTGTTTCTCATCTCACTTGAGTGATTACGAATTTTGTTGAGAATTTCCTCAAGGACTTCTTCTCGAGTAATTTGTTTCTATCCTCTCGAGTAATCATATTTGTACTAGAGTAGCTTATCTTCCACTCGAGTAAATCAGTCAAATTTTCTAGAATTTCGCTAAGTCCATAACTGACGGGACTTTCAAATGTTATGACGTGATTGGTCCACGTGGACATCATTACTGCTAATTATGACCGTTAGGGAGATCTTTAATAAGGTAATGTCAAATTGTTTTAACCCTAACAACAAGCTGTCAAGAAATATTCTTAAGTTTTCTGAATCCTATTTGTCTGTCCAAAAATGGAAGCTGCCGCCGCCGATCTTCATGCAAATCGCCTAGGGTTTCGTCCAAGAAGATTCAGAACAAGGTTGACTTACAGATCGAGATTGTTCTTCAACTCCTCATCATCTCTCGGATCCTGTGAGTCAAAGAAATTCCAGATCCTGATCTTGCCGAGCCTCCTCTTCAATATTTTTTGATAAAGCCGCAAAGATCAAAGAAGAAGACCTTGGCCGAGATTTTCAGATCTGAGAAAATTACTGTTTTGTATTTCATTTTCTCCATTTATTTGTAGGAGATTCTTCTCCGAGTGTAGGAGCTTTTGTCTCTGAGTTGTAGGAAGTTTTTATCTTCCGAGTGTAGATCCATGTTGTGGATCGAGATTACAGGAACTTTGTTCCGAGGCATAGGATTGGTTTTCATTCTGAGATAGTAGAGTAGCCGAGTATAGTGCTTTGCTAGATCGGTGAGGGAAAGTGGATGTACCCAAGGTTGGAGAACCACTATAAATCTCTTGTCGTCTGTGAATGCTTTGGTTGATTTTTGTGTGCATAGATCTGTAAATTTTTATTCCGCAAAAAGAAGCACAACTTACCTATTCACCCCCCCTCTAGGTGATTTAGGTAGACAATTGAATAACTTTCAGTATACCCTGACACTTCTTTGACAAGGAGAATCTCCTCCTGGAACCAGTCAACATAATTTCCCAATGCATCCTCTGCCCTTTTCTTGATCAAAAATAGGAACTCTGCTCTCTTCTTCCTTTTCCTCAATGTTGAGAATCTCAACATGAAGCCTCGACTCAGGTCCTTCAAGCAGTAGATCGAATTGGAGGGGAGCTGGTGGATCTAGTCCCTTGCCTTCTTCTTGAATGTGTTAGCAAAAAGTAGGCATTTGATGACATCTGCGTGATGAAGATGACGTCCTCGAACCACTAAACATGTTGGACGAGGTCGTCCCTGCCTGTGTAATAAGACATCTCCGACACCTTGAACCCCTCTGGAACCGTGGCCAAGACGACCAACTCACTAAAAGGACTCGCCCCCCTGCATGGCGAGTTGACAAGTCACACATCATCGGCTCACCTTCCCTGTCGGCACTCGCCGAGTTGGAAAATATCTCTCGCCCGACAAGATCTCGCTCACTTCCCTCCATCGCTAGCTCCTTCCTGGGTCGATTAATTGGGGAGTTCTCGCCCAATGATGAGGGTGCGACCATCAGAACCGATGACATCGAGCACTCGCCACGCACTGCGAGTGTATGTTGTAGGGTCTCCAAGATATCCCTCTTGAACTCTTCAAACATCCCATCTGTTTAACTCCTGCTGGGGATGGTGAGTCTCCTAGGTCAATACGTTGTCTTTTACCTCCAACCATGGCGCTAAACTCGAGATTTTCTTTTACAGGCTACAGTCTATGCACACTGCACCAAAAATGTTGAAACCAAAAAATCGATCTCAAGAAGAGTTTGGACCCAAGGATTGTAGTACACACCAACTTCTCCCGAGCTAGGACACTTGAATGGTGGCTAAGAACCAAAGAATAGACCTAGAGCTACAGCGAGGAGGTCCTGCCACACACCCGGAAGATCTAAGAGAGCTTTACCTCCTAAACCAATACTAGAGCAGGGCACCTTGTGTAACATCCCATGTTACTTCTAGGCCCCCTTCACTTAGATTGGGTTAGGCATGGGGTGGGTGATAGGGGATTTAGCTAGGCTTGACCCTAGGTAGTGGATTGTAGCCATGTGGGCCCACTAAGGGGCCATAGTCAAAATAGGTCAAACTAGCCTAAATAGGAACCTAACCACACCATGACCCCACCACATTGACCTAACCCTAAAACAATCTAAGTGGACCCTAGGGCATGCCATTAGGTCAACCCTTTGACCATAGTTGACCAAAGTCAACCATGACCCTAATTTGGTCAACCTATACCTATAGGCCCAATTAGCCTAAGTGGGGCACCCCCTTGGCCCAACCCAAGTTGGGTGGTGTCACTAGGCCTATGACCACCAAGTGGGGTCAACCCATTCACCTTGGTTGACCAAGTCAACTCAAGTAAACCAAGTCAACCCATTTAGCCTAAAAGAGAAATTGAAGGCCAAGCACATTCCTAATGGGCAAAGCCCATGAGCCAAAGCCCATGACCAGCCCAAATGGGCAATGACCACCTCTAACCCCGGGTTTTGAAGAGAGAGAATACATGCAAGGGCAAAATTGGAATTTTGGTGAAAAGGAGGAGAGAGAAAGTGGGTTTAAAGAAGAGGTGGCCACTTGGCCTTGACCCCATCAGTCCAAAAGGGTGCTGGCTGGCCACCTCAGTAAATCCAGCAAGCTTGGGCAGCATGGTGGCCACATGGCACCATGGGTGAAGCCTCCAAAGCCCCAAACCGAGCTCACCTTGGAATTAACTCCACATAGAGCCCACCTCAGCCCAAATCACCCCCACCATTAGCTTTAGAGAGAGGAGAGGAGTGGAAATCGACTACTAGATCGAAGCAAACGGTGGAGAATCGGGATTTTGAGTAGGAGATCGCCGGAGCTGTACAACCATGGCCAACCGCTGCCAACCTCGCCGCCGTGCCGCCATTCAGGTCCGTTTCGTCGCCTCTCTACCCGTACTAGATTTCTAGATCCTTTAGGGAGACTTGTGATAAATGCTCGCCCGTGTAGGGTTTGAGGGATTCAGGACGGGTTGGTCCTGCGAGCTGAAGGCTCAGGATGAAATACTTGCATGTGCATAAATTTAGTGGCGGGGCATGCGATACTGGCCAGTCGTCACGCCGATGGCAGTACGGTGCACTAGGCGGTTGTGAGTGTTAGAGGGGCCAGTGGGTTGTTTTACTCTGCGGTCTGGAGGACGATCCCTGATAACGCACATCCGACCCAACAAGACTGACGATTTGTCAGCAAAGTACATACGCAGAGACTCTAGAGTGCACCTTGGATGTGTACAGAGGCGTATGAGAGGGGTCTACGGTTTGGTAGTGTGCATACCGACCTAGAAGTGGAGACGCCCGCTCCACTGCTGCTGCCGTAGCCACAGCGGTGGTACCCGAGAGTGATGCTAGCTCTCAAAAAGTGGGAACTAAAGGTATGTGATCACAGAGTCGTTGTGTGTGAGTTGCACTTGCCTGTGCATAAAATTGCCTTATAACATTCATTCATATTAGGTCATACACTTCATATATCCTTATCATATAAATTAGTATGGGCTCTTTATATGATAAGTTAAATTTCCTGGAAATCCTAACTTATATATTGGTATGGGCATTTATATAAGTTAGGGTACTTTTGTGATGGTAGTATAGTGTAGCATAGTTTTATTTTCATGCTCTTACTTTCTGTTCTTTACTTCCTTTACTAGTACTGCACTTTACTTACTTGTACTATATACTTAGAACTGCTAGAGTAGAATAATAATATCTATTACAACTGTTAGTTAGTTCTTGTCACCTGCTTCCACTTTTGCTACCCCTTGTTGTCCTCCGCTTCATCCTTTCGCTCGGTGCCTAGGAGCTGCGGGGCGAGGTGCAGAGGAAACGACTTAGTCTTTTTGACTAATGGTCGGTGACTATACTATTTTTAACAGCTCGTGGAGATGGAGCACCAGCACGACGAGGAGACAGGACTTGAGGAGCATATACTGCTACCGCAGGCTACTACTATACGCGTTCTCAGGTGGTATGAGTGTTGATGTATGAGATTAGCTTCCGCTTTGATTTAAGAGAGAGAGTTGACATGATGTACTGGCATAAGCCCTTATTACTCTTCCATTTTATACTCATTGTGTACTATGTTTTCTGTACTCTTCATTTATATATATGATATGTACTCTGTGACTTGTGGACCAATGGATTTAACATACTGCTATACTTCTACTTCTCATATTAGCCAATAGGTTAAATGATCGTATTAGCCGACAGAATCGGCGTGTTGTGTGTCGACTAACTCGTGCGTTAGTGTCACCGTAAGACGGCGGTTCTGGGCATAAGACCGGTAGCCCTCCTTGGTAAGGGGGAGGGGGGGTCTTACAAACTGGTATCACTTGAACAAACGATCATATGAGAAACAAGTCCACAACACTGGACCACCCCGCGTGAGCATTAGTTTGCGGACAAACTATGCACGGGAGTAGTGGTGTGCCCATGTGTAAAAAAATCACATAAAACAGTCCACTAAGTATAATGAGTTAGGCCAGTTCTGTTTTTTAACCTTACCTTTATGCAACCTCCACAGGTCGCGCGCGCCGTAAAATGTGGCTCCTCCCCCTCCAGCTGCCACTCCATTTCTACAATCGGAGATGGGGCAGACTTTGACGGCGATACTGGATGCCTTCAAAGCCCAACAAGTCCCGGCCCCACAGCCAAATCCGGGGTCGAGCTGGCTAAGTACCTTCAAGAGCCTATCCCCACCGATGAACTGTGGGACAGAGGATGCGTAAAGATGGAGGAATGGCTGAAGGCCATACATGAGATTTTGGCATGTATCAGCTGCTCAGTCGGCGAGGCAGTACCTCTAGCCACCTCTGCACTAGAGGCTCATGCGAAGAGATGGTGGAAATCAGTGCGGGAGTCTACATATACAGACTGGGAGCTATCTGACATATCGTGGGAGGAGTAGTTTGGCAATGTATTTTTGGAGCACTTCGTCTCTACTACAGACAGAGATGCTTTGGAGGAGAGGTTTTTGAACCTCCGGCAGGGGAGCAGATCAGTGATTGAGTACCAGAGGGTGTTCTCCCACCTTGCCAGGTTCGCAGGGATACAGATACTGATGATAGGAGGTATGCCAAGAGGTTCTACCGGGGCCTCAGGGATGATTTGAGGCAAATTTTGTTGTTCATTTCTCACGGCACGTCCACCCAGATTATCGAGATGGCAAAGAAGCTGGATGCTGACCAGCTGATGGTGCAAGTAGGGGGAAGAGACCGTATGATGGGTCGACATCAGGAGAGAGCAGCAGGGGCTCTCAGAGAGGCAGGACTATTGGATACAAGAGGGGTGGGGGATGTCGTCGCCCCAACTACAGGCAGGAGCAGGGACCTCCTCCAGCATTAGCTCCCCCACCTCTACAGGTGCATGATCCGAGGAGACAGGGTGACCATGACCACCGGCAGGTAGTTTGTTACGGATGCCGCCAGCCCGGGCACATTAGGTCGGAGTGCCCGCATCGATTCCATCCTCCTCCTCCTCTACCTCCAGTGGCCCCAGTACATCAGGGCCGAGGCCGAGGCCGAGCCGGGGATATCACGGCAGGGGACGCAATCAGGAGAAGATATATGCTTTGGACCTCACGGAGCAAAGGAACCCCGAGGAGGTTATCACAGGTACTTAAGATTATTGTTAAAATTCTTAAGCTTTCAATTATATAGTACCTGGAACCATAGAATAACAATTTATTTTAACTTAAACAAACCTCGGGCATAGTTATGATCAGCGGCAAGCCCGCACATACCCTCTTCGACACGGGTGCTTCGCACTCGTTCGTATCTGAGGCCTTCATAGACGGACTTGAAGCATGGAAAGATTTCCGGGACTAGAGATGAGGGTGCGTCTACCCGATGGGTCAGAACTGCGGACCACTGCCCATTGCGATATGGAGGCCGAGATTAGTGGCAAGGCATTTGAGGCGCCAGCAACTATTCTGAAGCTGCAGGACTTCGATTTAATTTTGGGCATGACATGGTTACATCGGAACCATGCTCAGATAGACTGCCCATCAAGGAGGATCACACTAAGGCATGGCGATTCCCATGTCATCATCGAAGGTATTAAACTATCTATCTCCCACCTATTACTATCTTCTGTATAGGCTGTGAAGGCCCACGAGCAGGAGAGGAGGTTTACCTTATCTGCTTTGAGATGGTGGGAGCAGAGGCTTCTATTTCAGATATTCTGGTGGTCCGGGATTTCTCCGATGTGTTCCCGAGAAATTGCCTGGGCTACCACCAGCTAGGGACTTGGATTTCAGATTCAGCTAGTACCGGGAGCGAGGCCAGTGTCCCGGGAACCTTACAGGATGGCTCCCAGAGAGCTGGCAGAGTTTAGGACTCAACTTCAGGAGCTAGTTGAGTCGGGATTTGTGCGGCCCAGTTCATCGCCGTGGGGAGCACCAGTTCTTTTTGTGAAGAAGAAGGACGGGTCGTTACGACTATGCATAGATTACCGGGAGCTGAACCGGTTGACGGTCTGCAATACCTATCCACTACCTCGGATAGACAGCTATTTGATCAGCTGTAGGGAGCCCTCTGGTTCTCTAAGCTAGATCTGCGATCTGGTTACTACCAACTCCGCATCCGGAAGAGGACATACTGAAGAAGGCATTCAGTTCATGATATATGTTATACGAGTTCACGGTGATGCCTTTTGGGCTCACGAATGCCCCCTCCGCATTCATGACCCTAATGAACCGTGTATTCGAACCTTACTTAGACTGCTTCATCATTGTGTTCATCGATGATCCTGATCTATTCCTGGACTCAAGAGGAGCACACTAGACACTTGACACAGGTATTGCAGAGGCTGAGGGAGTTCCAGATGTATGCGAAGTTTTCGAAGTACCAGTTCTGGCTACAAGAGTGGCTTTCCTGGGGCACACTATCAGTGGGGCTGGATTGGCATTGGATCCAGCCAAGATAGAGGCAGTACGGGAATTGGCCACGACCTAAGACAGCATCATACATACGCAGTTTCTTGCGGTTAGCCGATTATTATCGCAAGTTCGTGGAGGGATTCTCGAGGTTAGCCTCCCCCTCACGTCCTTGACGAAGAAGGATGCAGATTTTGTTTGTTCAGAGCAGTGCGAGACAGCTTTTCAGGAGCTGAAGGACCGACTTACCTCATCTCCTATTCTTGCGCTTCCATCCGGGAGTGAAGGATTTCAGATCTACACAGATGCCTCCTACCAGGGGATTGGTGCTGTCCTGATGCAGCATGGACATGTTATTGCTTATGCTTCAAGACAGTTGAAGAAGCATGAGCATAACTATCCAGTACATGACTTAGAGCTCGGGGCTGTGGTATTCACCCTAAAGATGTGGAGACATTATTTATACGGGATCCATTGTGATATCTATTCAGATCACAAGAATCTTAAATATATCGATACGCAGAAGGACTTGAACCTGCGATAGAGGAGATGGCTGGAATTCCTCTGTGACTATGATTATAAGATCCACTATCATCCGGGGAAAGCAAACACAGTAGCAGATGCTTTGAGTAGGAGGGCCGGCACTTCTGGACCGGAGCCTCGGTTGATGTCTATAGAGCTGTTACAGATGATGGAAGACATGCATATTACCATGGTATCTGAGACCGAACCAGTGGTATATCGAGAGTACTTGAGCTCAGTGATCAGTGGTGATGATATACGGGAGCGCATCCGAACACATCAGAGGCTGGATGTTGCATTAGAGCCGATTTTCAGTGCCCTAGAAAGGGGCAAAGTCGAGGACTATACGCTGCAGGATGATCTCCTTCGATTCCGTGGATGCATTTACATACCAGCAGGGGGCAGTATCCAGGATGACATACTTAGAGAGGCTCATTGATCCAGATATTCAGTGCATCCCGACATTACCAAGATGTGGGCAGATTTACGGAGGACCATGTACTATCCTGGGATGAAGAGGGAGATCACCTATTTTGTGACACATTGCGAGACTTGTCAGCACGTGAAGGCGGACTGTAAGAGCCCAGGAGGTTTACTATAGCCACTGCCAGTCCCAGAGTGGAAGTTCGAGGACATTGCTATGGATTTTGTGCACGGACTACCTCGCTCCCACTCTGGGCATGATTCTATATGGGTTATAGTAGACAGACTGACCAAGGTAGCGCGCTTTATTTCAGTCCGGAAGGATGCTCCAGTTGCAGTTTTGGTGAGACTATTCGTGGAGAAGTTTGTTAGATACCATGGCATTCCCAGGACGATTGTTTCGGACCGTGATGGTCGGTTCACTTCGAGCGAGTGGAGGGTCGTGCATGCTTACTTGGGCTCTCGGCTTACTTTTAATACCGCCTTCCACCCGCAGACCGACGGACAGACCGAGCGGACCATCCGAACCATGGAGGATCTACTCCGACTATGCATATTGGATACGGGGAAGCCTTGGGAGAGGCTACTACCACTGATCGAATTCTCCTACAATAACAGCCCACCAGGCTAGCATCAGGATGGCTCCTTACGAGGCACTTTATGGGAGGAAATGTAGGACACCGCTATCATGGGTTCAAGATGTGGATGCCAAGGCTCTTGGTTCTGATTATGTGAAGGATACGGAGGCTCAGGTACATTTGATCAGGGATCGGCTGCTAGAGGCCCAGAGCAGACAGGCGAAGTACTATGATGATCGGCACCGGAAGGTGGAGTTCTAGGTCGGAGATAGGGTTTTCTTGAAGATATGTCCGGTATATGGTGTCTCTCGGGTGCGGAGGCATAAGAAGCTCAGTCCTCGATACATGGGGCCATACTTGATCCTGGAATGGATCGGCCCCTTAGCTTACTGACTGCAGCTGCCACCGAGTTGGGTGCCCTACACGACGTTTTCCATGTCTCTTCCTTACGAGGAGCTCTCCTACTGCCAGAGGAGTATGTTACTACTACAGCCGGTCCGATAGCGCCAGACAAATCCATCAACTGGAGCCGATTCGGATTGATGATACAGATGTCAGGGTGTTGCGGAAGAAGAAGGTCCCTCTCGTGAAAGTGTTGTGGTCCAATCATGGACAGGAGGAGCACACCTGGGAGCCGAGGGATCTAATGCTGGAGCGACACCCGGAGCTGTTCACTTCAGGTATACTTTAGTTTATAAGTTTAAAATTTCTTATAATTCTTGTAAGTAGAACCCCGTAGACCCGAACTTAAATTTCAGGGACGAAATTATTTTCTTGTTTATTGGGATTTGTAACATCCCATGTTACTTCTAGGCCCCCTTCACTTAGATTGGGTTAGGCATGGGGTGGGTGATAGGGGATTTAGCTAGGCTTGACCCTAGGTAGTGGATTGTAGCCATGTGGGGCCCACTAAGGGGCCAAAGTCAAACTAGGTCAAACTAGCCTAAATAGGAACCCTAACCACACCATGACCCCACCACATTTCCCTAACCCTAAAACAATCTAAGTGGACCCTAGGGCATGCCATTAGGTCAACCCTTTGACCATAGTTGACCAAAGTCAACCATGGCCCTAATTTGGTCAAACCTATACCTATAGGCCCAATTAGCCTAAGTGGGGCACCCCCTTGGCCCAACCCAAGTTGGGTGGTGTCACTAGGCCCATGACCACCAAGTGGGGTCAGCCCACTCACCTTGGTTGATCAAGTCAACTCAAGTCAACCAAGTCAACCCATTTAGCGTAAAAGAGAAAATGAAGGCCAAGCTCATTCCTAATGGGCAAAGCCCATGAGCCAAAGCCCATGACCAGCCCAAATGGGCAATGACCACCTCTAACCACTGGTTTTGAAGAGAGATAATACATGCAAGGGCAAAATTGGAATTTTGGTGAAAAGGAGGAGAGAGAAAGTGGGTTTAAAGAAGAGGAGGCCACTTGGCCTTGACCCCATCAGCCCAAAAGGATGCTGGCTAGCCTCCTCAGTAAATCCAACAAGCTTGGGCAGCATGGTGGCCACATGTCACCATGGGTGAAGCCTCCAAAGCCCTAAACCGAGCTCACCTTGGAATTAACTCCACATATAGCCCACCTCAGCCCAAATCACCCCCACCATTAGCTTCAGAGAGAGGAGAGGAGTGAAAATCGACTACTGGATCGAAGCAAACGGTGGAGAATCTGGATTTTGAGTAGGAGATCGTCGGAGCTGTACAACCATTGCCAACCGCCGCCAACCTCGCCGTCGTGTCGCCATTCAGGTCCGTTTCGTCGCCTCCCTACCCATACTAGATTTCTAGATCCTTTAGGGAGACTTGTGATAAATGCTCGCCCGTGTATGGTTTGAGGGATTCAGGATAGGTTGGTCCTGCGAGCTGAAGGCTCGGGATGAAATACTTGCATGTGCATAAATTTAGTGGTGGGGCATGCGGTACTGGCCGTTCGTCACATCGATGGCAGTACGGTGCACCAGGAGGTTGTGAGGGTTAGAGGGGCCAGTGGGTTGTTTTACACTGCGGTCTGGAGGACGATCCCTGATAACGCACATCCAACCCAACAAGACTGACGGGTTATCAGCAAAATACGTACGCAGAGACTCTAGAGTGCATCTTAGACGTGTATAGAGGCGTATGAGAGGGGTCTAAGGTTTGGTAGTGTGCATACCGACCTAGAAGTGGAGACGCCCGCTCCGCTGCTGTCGTAGCCACATCGGTGGTACCCGAGAGTGATGCTAGATCTCAAAAAGTGGGAACTAAAGGTCTGTGATCACAGAGTCATTGTGTGTGAGTTGTACTTGTTTGTGCATAAAATTGCATCATAACATTCATTCATATTAGGTCATACGCTTCATAGATCCTTATCATATAAATTAGTATGGGCTCTTTATATGATAAGTTAAATTTCCTAGAAATCCTAACTTATATATTTGTATGGGCATTTATATTAGTTATGGTACTTTGTGATGGTAGTATAGTGGTAGCATAGTTTTATTTCCATGCTCTTACTTTCTGTTCTTTACTTCCTTTACTAGTACTGCACTTTACTTACTCGTACTATATACTTAGAACTGCTAGAGTAGAATAATAATATCTATTACAACTGCTAGTTAGTTCTTGTCACCTGCTTCCACTTTTTCTACCCCTTGTTGTCCTCCGCTTCATCCTTCCGCTCGGTGCCTAGGAGCTGCGGGGCGAGGTGCGGAGGAAACGACTTAGTCTTTTTGACTAATGGTCGGTGACCATATTATTTTTAGGAGCTCGTGGAGATGGAGCACCAACACGACGAAGAGACAGGACTTGAGGAGCAGATACCGCTACCGCAGGCTACTACTACTACTACTACTACTACTACTACTGCGCGTACTCAGGTGGGATGAGTGTTGATGTATGAGATTAGCTTCCGCTTTGATTTGAGAGAGAGAGAGAGTTGGCATGATGTACTGGGCATAAGCCCTTATTACTCTTTCATTTTGTACTCATTGTGGACTATGTTTCTGTACTCTTCATTTATATATATGATATTGTTGGGTATTGTATCCACAATTACCTGGATTTGAGGAAGCCACCTGTCAAGCTAAGATGAATTCACAATGTATTTGATGAAACCTCTTAAGTTGTGCTTGCAGTTATTCCACGCTAAGTGCACACCAATGTCAGGGTGCAGTAGGTCAATATATACGGGTCTGCACGACGTAATCCCTCGTTGAGCAGATCGGTGTGTTGGCCTACGTGTACTCTCTCTATTGGAGTGCACTTACTTTCAAGTACAGGGCTGTAACTATGCAAGAGCAGACAAGGAGCAAGGATGGGTCAAGGAGCAGCTCTTGGGTGGAAAGACGAAAAATCGTCTAAGTATAATTCGGCGAGAATCACTAGTGATTCTCGCCGAATCGTCGAGAATCATTAGTGATTCTCGCCGACTCTATCCGGCTACCTCAAAGCGGTGCCAAGTAAGATTCGGCGAGAATCACTAGTGATTCTCGCCGAACCCATCGTTGAGCAGATCATGGCCAAGTAATATTCGTCGAGAATCAACAAGGTATTCGGCGAGAATCATCAAGTGATTCGGCGAGAATCACTAGTGATTCTCGACGAATCGTCGAGAATCACTAACTGATTCTCGCCGATTCGTCGAGAATCACCTTCGATTCTCGCCGATTTTGACTTGGCAATTTTTCTGGAAACAGCTGGACCGGATTCTGCCGCTGGCACTGTGTTGAACCGGAACTAGGGTTTCCTTCAGGTGGGACCCACAACGGTCATTTAGGAGTATACTTGTGTATAAATACACGCGTATTTTTGAACAGTAAAGTAGACAGAGAAAAAGACGAAACACGGGCCGCGACGTAACCTAGATCGCGAGTTCCGCTCCGCCGCCGCCGTCGCCGCTTGAGAGAGTTAATCGCCGGTCTTGATCGTGGTTTCTTCCAGATATACGGTCGATAGAAGCTTAGCCAAGCTTAGCGTCTCACGTGTCTAACCGGAGATCTCTTGTCTCTTGATTTGTTGATCGGGAAAACCTTCCCCGTCCGAATCGATCGAGACGACTGATCCTAGTGTGACCGTTGGTAGACCTAGCTAGCTTCGCTATGAAGTTTGGATCTCCAAAGTACAGCAGCCGCACATCGTCGTCGCCGCCGATCCCGTGAACCTAGCCGCCGCCCATCTTGCCGCCGCCGGTTCCGGGGAGATCCTCTCCAAGAGAGATCTAGGGTTGTGGACTCTTCGTGGACTTCAAGAACACGTCGTCTACGAAGAGGGACACCTTAGTCTCCAAACGTAGTTTGTATTTCTTGTACATTCTAGTTTTATTTCTGTTGTAAAGGAACGTTGGTTCCTAGTTGTAAGGGTTGGGTGCAACCCGTGTTGTGGTAGTGTTGACTCCTACGTGTGGAAGGGTTCCTTCCGATAGTCCAAGGATTGGATTTCAATCCTGTTGGTGAAGAGACCGAGTCGTCCCTTGTTGGGAGATAGGTCGAAGGGGGAAAGTGGATGTACCCAAATCGGGGAACCACTATAAATCGCTTGTGTATTCTGTGTGCTGTGCTGTTTATTTTTATTGTGCAGGTACAATTTTAAATTCCGCAAAAACGCTGCACGTCACCTATTCCCCCCCATAGGTGAAGATAGTTGACTCTAGGTGGACTTTCAGATATGTACTCTGTGACTTGTGGACTAATGGATTTAACATACTGCTATACTTCTACTTCTCATATTGTCCTACAGGTTAAATGATCGTATTAGCCGGCAGAATCGGCGTGTTGCGGTGTCGACTAACTCGTGCGTTAGTGTCACCGTAAGACGGCGGTTCTGGGCATAAGACCCGGTAGCCCTCCTTGGTAAGGGGGAGGGGGGGTCTTACACCTTGGAGAGCACTAAAAGATAACCAAAGCTAACCAAAAGTGGAGGGAGCCAAATAAACGAATCGCCTCTAAAGGTGCCCTTAAGGGTCTATTTATAGTTTTCCAAGTCTGGCCTGCACATAGCGGAATTATGCCTTTTGGTTCTACTATATGCAGACAAATTGGTCTGTCAACAGTGTAACTCTGCTGTTTGAAAGGACTATTAGCAGGACAACAAGGGCATTATGGTAAAAACACTACTAGGCGAGTAGTTTATGCATCTACCACTCGCTGGGGGTGGCGAGTGCCTGGTGAGGCCGACACTTGCCGCCATCCCGGGGCTGAGGGCGAGTGCGGGCTTGTTTACCCCACTCGCCTCTTCCTATTCTTAGTCGTGGGGCAAGTACGAGCCTATGTGGCCCACTCGCTCGCATGTTGATGGCGGCTTGATCTCATGCGTGTTTGGGAATTCCTTCTCCACTTGCCCAAACTGATTCGCCCGATCCTAAAACTGCTCTTTACCTTGATCTTCTTCAGAGGGACCCACTCGACGAATATAGGGTTGTACAATGACACTGAGACCAGACCATTTTTCTAACATATGGTTACGTATGTAAGACCCCATTTTTTTTTCTTTTTCAAACCCGAGGTCTTATGCCCAGAACCGTCGTTTTGCGGTGGCCCCGACACTCGAGAAGGCCGCCACTACAAAACGCCGATTCTGCCGGCCTTTTCGATCATCAAAGAGAGAGCGGTAATCGTAAATGAAAAATAATTGAGTCCACAAACATCATATATAATGAGAAACCACAACAAGTCCAAATATATAGAAGAGAGAGAGTACTGCAAAAGAACAGTACAAATGGAATATAAACGGGCTTAAGCCTGGTACATCAGATCCTCACTACAACCTCTCGCGGAAGCTATAAGAAAGAACTAATCACTCACGGAGCTATTCATTGGTGCTCCGGTACTAGACTGGCCCACCTCCATGCGCACCATACTCCGCTGGTACTGGTCCCTATGCTACTGGTCCCTGAGCTGCTGGTCCCGGTCTCCCATCCGGAGCCCATGTAATGTTGTGGTCCGAAAACCATTATTCATAAAGACTAAGTCCTATCATCCCCTACCCCTCCGCCATGGCCCCTAGGCACCGAGCGGGGAGGAGGGAAGGGAAGCTACAAAGGTGGAGAGTAAGCAAAGCAGGTGACAGTGGAAATAATGTAGCAGTTATTTATGTTGTATAAATAGCTAAGGAAGAAGGATACAAACTAGTAGTTCTACAATAGTGAGTAGTAAAGTAAACAAGTAGGATAAACAACATATGTAAGAAAGACAAGGTAAGAAGTAAGTAACCTTAACTTATATGAATGTCCATACAAATTTATAAGTTAATGGGTCTTCTGTACGGCTCCCATTGTATAAAAAATCTCATACCAATTTATACGTTGGGGTGTCGGTTGTATGCAAGTATGAGTGTAGTGATATGCTATGTCATGATTCATGCAAGTGCAACTCACGCACACAACTCTATGCGCACAGACCTTTAGTTCCTCCTATTTGGGCAGCTAGCTTCACTCCCAGGAACCTCCGTAGTGGAAAACAGAGACAGTGGGTCGGGCCCCCCACTCCTAGACGGGTATCCACAATACCTGGCCTAGCCCTTACATACGCCTCTAGAAGGACACAACCTGGAGTCTCTGCGTACTAATGTTGGCCATATCCACCAGACTTTCTTTGGCTAAGTGTCCCACACTACCGAGTCAGCGTATCGACGTCGGTGTGAACGACCGTCCAATACCGAAGACCCACCACCTTATTTGTATCCAATTCCTTCCGAGCCATCGGCTCCCCGTGAAAGGGGAAACTAGATCTGATATACTCTAAAGGGGGGGGGTGAATAGAGTATATGGTGCTTTTTAAAATACAAAGAAAAACTTTTGCAAAGCTTTACAACAATTGTTGTAATGAGTGTAAGCAGGGAAGCAGAAATAAAACTAACCACAAACTAAGCTATGCAGAAACTAAGCACAAGAAAATCTAGGCCAGAAACAAAAAGAAAACATGCAAAACCAGATGACACAAGGAATTATAGTGGTTCCCCAACTTGGGTACATCCACTCTTCTACCACCCTAGGTAGGAATCCACTGCAGGATGAGTTGATCAGGTGTCCTGGGCACCAATGAGCTTTTGATAAGGTGCTCAAAAACCAAATCAGATTTTTTGATCAGGTGTCTTGCCACCAATGAGCTTTTGACAAGGTGCTCAAAAACCAGATTCAAACTTTTGAAGGGAGTTTGAAAAACCCTTTACAGAATGGGGGTGAGAGAGTGATGGCAGTCTTCTCTTTCTCAAGCAACTGAGAAGACTATGTGGATTCAGTGATGTTGTCAAAGCTCCCCCTGAGTCCTTGAAATCTTCAGGAAGATGAGCTTTGCTGAGGGTGATAGGCCTTCAAAGATAGATCTCCAGCAAAAGATGATTTCAGCAAGCTGAAATGTTGAGTGTCTGGAGTCTTGAGATGGTGTTGGCCTTGAACACTTGAGAGCTGAAGAGATCTGAAGAATGTTTGAAAGCTTGATCTCTTTTTGATGAGTGTTCTTCTGAATTCTTGTTGACAGAATATTTTTTCAGAGTCTCTGTATATTGAGAGGTGTGTGCTCTACTTTTCAATCTCTGTATTTCTTCTCTTCTCTATTTCATTCAAAAACATTCTGTTTATTATTCTCTGTGTCTGAATAGAATATTACTCTGTCAAAGATAGCCGTTGGTCTGCATTGATTACAGCCTTAATTGCATAATCTGTTCTGAAGGAAAGTCCACTGAATTGTTCCTTGAAAAATTCCTTGAAACTTGCTCCAGAAGTAAATGAAAACGGCTGGCAGATCTTCTGAATTAAATGCAGAATAACTTCTATCTGATTTGAATTTGAATTCTGAAAGATAACTGAAATCGTCGAACTGAGCTCTGCTATCGTCGAGCTGAGCTCAGCGAACTGGAAAATGCAAGCAGCAAAGAAATCGTCGATCTGAGCTCAAAGATCGTCGAACTGAGCTCAGAGATAAGGATCCAGTGCAGAGTCAAAATCGTCGACCTGAGCTCAGCGATCGTCGAATGGAGTTCGACGATATTGAGAAGTTGAGCTCAGCGATCGTCGACCAGAGCTCGACGATATTATGAGGTTTGAGCTCAGCGATCGTCGAATGGAGCTCGATGATCTGTCAATAGTTGAGCTAGACGATCGTCGACCGGAGTTCGACGAAACGTCGTGCTGAGCTCGACGATTTGGACTTAGTCTCCAGAAAAACTTGGGTCTTCAGGGCAGCTTCCAATCCTAGCCTTCTAACCCTTAGACTCAATTCTAATTGACCTATTAAGCTATACAGAAGGTCAAAACACAGATTCCTAGAGACATAGTGATCCTGACCCAAATTAGTAATAGGGTGTTCCAACAATCTCCCCCTATTTGGGTTAGGAAAACTATTTACAGACATAGGAAAAACAAACAACATCATACAGTCAGAAAAACATAAAAACAACAGCAGCTAGACATCACAGAACCATCACAGAGATATATATAAACATGATATCCAGAGGGCAGTCAGAAAAACCAAGAGTTATCACCTTACAGAGTTATTCCTTTTCTTTGCCTTTTACCATTTTGATTTCTCTGTTAGGATCTAAAGCTTGTTGTTTGGATCTGGTATCATCAGCTGCAACCAAATAAATTTGCTTTGATGTCCTGGGAACCACTGCAGCTGGATGCAATTCCATGTACCTGTCTGCATCAAAACATTTGCTGGAAGCATATCTTTCTAGTTCTTTTTGTCTTTATTCTGACATTGTAGATATATTGGAGGTGTCCAGGCCTTGCTCTTTGGCTTTCTTTATTTGATCCAATGCAGCCAGCTCTTTCATTCTAGCAGTCCAAGCCATAAGATTCTTCTCAGGGTCCTCAAATGGAACAGGTGGCTCATACCTGTTGGAAGGATTATCTTGAGGAGTCCTGGCAGTCACAGTATCTTTGAGCTTATAGAGGAAAGGACCAGAAGATGTGTCAGAAGGAACATGTCCTCCCCTAGAGTAAGGATGCTGCCTGGAATGCCCTTTGGAGTAAACCTGAGTCTCTCTTTGATTTCCCCTATATCCTCCCCTTCTAGAGTAAGAGCCCCTAGACTGGCTTTCCCTTTGATATGTTCTAGCATGAGGTTGGTAGGGAGCCTGGCTTCTAGCAGGGCCTGAACTTGCAGAGCTGCCACCTGCACCTGCATCAGGTGGAGGTGGTGGAGGAGGATGAGGGTGCTTGAACTGAGTGGAACCTTTCTCATACTTCCTCTTCTTCTTCATAGCCTTTAGCTGGTTCTTAGAGAACTGCATCCAATGCTCAGAAATTGGGCAGTTGTGCAGAATATAATAAGGGACATCATTGTCATCTCTAACTTTGGCAGGTGGAACCCTTTTCAATGCCTTACTTCTTGCCTTCCTTTTCTTTGCAATGGTGGCAGATGAATCATCAGAAGCAGTGTTGTAATCCTCAGATTCAGAGCTCTGTGCATCATATAAGGCATCAATCCTTTTCATCAAAGTTTCTTTCAGTTGAACAGCAGTTGATGGGGCAGAAGCAGAAGGGGCAGTAACAGGAACAACAACAGATGGGGCAACAGGTATAACAACAGGTGCAACAGCATATGGAGCAACAGAAACAACTTCAGAAACAGCACTAGTAACTTCAGGAGAGACAGCAGCAGCAGCTTCAGTAACAACAACAACAACTTCAGCAGGCTCAAAAACAGCAGCCTCTGTCATCAGAGAATCCTGGGGAATGGGCTCATCAGCAGCAATTGGAACATTTTCTTCCTCAGTAGCAACAGCAATTTCAGAAGTAGATACAACATTATCTTCAGCAGCAGCAACAGCATCATCAGAAGCAGCAGTCACTGAATGAATAAAAGCAGAAATTATACTGGGGTCACAGCATGAGAAGGGCACCAGAGCCTTGGACAGATCTTCTGAGGGCTGGGCAGCAAGAACCTCTGGTGGCTGGACAGCATATGGCTCTGGGAGGCAGCTGTAGAATGCAGGATCAAAAGCAGACAGCAAAGACCTTGGGTCTATTGCTAGGACTGGAGTAGCAGAGGCAACAGATGCAGGAGCAGCAGCAGTAGCAGAAGCAGACACAGAAACAGCATCAGTAGCAGCAAAAGCAGCAGCAACAGCAGCATGAAGGCTGGCTTCATAGGGCATCTCCCCCTGCCTGGATGCAGATACAGCTGTATCAAGGCACACTGCTGGGGGTGCTGCTAGAGGAGTGAGGAAGGAGGAAAGCCTGGCAGAGAGAGCTGCCACTGACTGTTGTAGAGGAGCTAAAGAGGCCTCCATGAGAAGAGAGGGCCTGGGTGCAAGGAGCTCATACAACTGGTCAGCTAAGGCTGGGAGATCTACATGCTCAATAGCAGGAGCAGAGGTAGATGGAGGAGGGATGGCTGAGGAGGCTGGAAGTGGAATGGAGGGCTCAGGTGTTGGAATTGTGGAGATGGAGGACAAGGGTATAGATATTGATGGAGTGAAGGATGGTTGGTCAAGGATGTGGTGGAGGAGATCTTGGAAAGATGTTGAGGTGGAGGGGAAGTCTGGAGGAGAAGAGGGGGAATCATCCATGTAGGATTCATCCAGAAGTGTGAAGGATGGAAGGGATGGGGATGAGGTGACATCTGGTGGGGGATAAGAGAATAGGGGATGGAAGTGGTCTGCTGGTGGAGATGAGATGGTTACTGGAGACGGAATAGAAGTTGGAGATGGGCTGGAGATGGTAATGGTGGAGGGAGCTGGAGTGGTGGATGGAAGGGGTAGGGTTGGGCTTGGAGGAGAAGGAGAAGCAGCACTAGCAGCAGGCAGGTCCTCTGCAGGGGCAGAGACCTGGGGTGGAGTGACTCTTAGAGTCCTGGTGCCTGAAGGGGCAGATGGAGAGGGCCTGCTGGGCTTGATGATTTGCCTGTCCCATTTCCCAAATAGGGCACAGGTGAGTCTCTTGGAGGCATTTATGTGCACTCCAGAGGAGACTAGCAGAGTAGGGCACTTAGCCTGAAGGAAGACTCCCAGAATTCTTCCATAATTCACAAAGGTTTTGTTTATCTTTTTCTTCAACAGATCAAAAAAGACTTCTCCCCAGTTCAAGCTTTTCCTATCCACCAGAGCTCCCATGAGGCAGAGCTGATATCTGGAGATGGTGTCATGGGCAGAATGTTTGGCCAACAGAACCTTGCCTACAACATCTGCCAGAAATCTGTATTCCACTGACAGGTTCCTCTTAAACAACTTGCTAGGGTTCCCCTCAGGATGACCCATCCTGGCAAGAATATCAGAGAATTCTTCTCTAGAAAGTTCAGCAGAGTCTTCACCATTCCTTAAACCAAAAACCTCTGTGAGGACTGTTGGGGTCAGAGGTATCTGGGTGCCACCAATGGATCCAACAATGGTGTTGTTGTCAAGGTTGTGTGCAGTATATACCCATTCTTTGATTTCATCAGAGGCAAGTTTGATTCTTGTTGTCATAAGGGCAAATAGATGCTGATCTTTGAATAAACTGAGGATGTCCTAGAAGACTTGATCAGTTGTGTTGAAGGAGTCTAGATCAATGTCAAAACCCGCATCAAACTTCATGGCGGCTAGCACAGCAACTGAAACGGCCATTGTACCTGCAAAAATCAACAGACAAAATGACCAAGTGTAGAACTGTTTGGAGGGAAGAAAATTTTGCAGAGAAATTGAAAGCGCAAGAGAGAACGACGGCGAAAAATGAGTTTTATATTAGGGTTCGACACAGAAAAGGAAAGATCGTTGAACTCAGTTCGACGATCGAGGCTTCTAAAGGAATCTGAAGAGACTCCAAAATCGTCGATCTCCGTTCGACGATCTGGAAAGGCGTCGAGCTCCGTTCGACGATCGTTCAGTGAACAAAATCGTCGAGCGCCGTTCGACGATCGTTGACCGAAGGAGACAGTTCATGCTGTCTGAGGGGCGCTGAACTCAGTTCGACGATTCTGGAAATCGTCGATCTCCGTTCGACGATCTTTGGGGCAATCGTCGAGCGCAGTTCAGAGATCAGAAAATCCTAAATACTAAGAAAAATCAGAATTTTGCCTAGTCTTGGTCCATTTTTAGCTTTCAAAATCTTGGGGATTATTTAAGACTTCCTCCATCTAACATTCCTAACTGATTTAGGAAGAAAGTGTGTTTCTTTTCATCCAAAGGCTTAGTGAAAATATCTCCCCTTTGTAAATCAGTTGGGATATATTGCAGTTCAATTTTATTCTTTTCAACATTGTCCCTTAAGAAATGATGCCTAATCTCTATGTGTTTTGTCCTACTATGGAGGACTGGATTTTGAGCTATGGAGATAGCACTTGTATTGTCACAAAAGATTTTTGACTTCTCTAAGTTGTAACCATAGTCTAGGAGTTGATTTTGAATCCACAGAATTTGTGAACAACAACTGCCTGCAGCCATATATTCAGCTTCAGCAGTTAAGGTTGACACAGATGTTTGTTTCTTGCAAAACCAAGAGACAAGTCTATCACCAAGGAACTGACAAGTTCCACTGGTGCTTTTCCTGTCAATTCTGCATCCAGCATAATCAGCATCAGAGAATCCAGTTAACTCAAATGCTGAATCTTTTGGATACCAGAGACCTAGATTTGGACAACTTTTAACATACCTAAGAATCCTCTTTACTAATGTGAGGTGTGACTCTCTAGGGCTAACTTGGAATCTAGCACATATACATGTAGCAAACATTATATCTGGTCTACTAGCTGTAAGATACAGTAAGGAGCCAATCATTGCTCTATATGTTGTCTGATCAACAGGTTTCCCATGTTCATCAGCATCCAGTACAGCATTGGTAGGCATAGGTGTTTTCATACAAGATGCCTCAGACATGCCAAATTTCTTAACCAGCTCATTAGCATATTTGGTTTGAGAAATAAAGATACCTTCAGCATGTTGTTTGACTTGCAATCCTAGGAAGAAGGATAGCTCACCCATGCTACTCATCTCAAATTTAGAATGCATTAGGTTAGAAAACCTTCTACACAATTTTGAGTCAGTTAGAACCAAAAATGATATCGTCTACATAGATTTGTACTAGTAGGGTATGGGACTTATGGGTTCTAATAAAAAGGGTTTGGTCTACTCTACCCCTTATAAAACCATTTTCCAAGAGAAAGCATGCTAGGGTCTCATACCATGCTCTAGGAGCTTGCTTGAGACCATATAATGCTTTATTTAATCTAAAAACAAAATCAGGATGAGTTGGAGAGATAAAACCTGGAGGTTGTCTGACATAGACTTCCTCTTTGATGTCTCCATTTAAGAAGGCACTCTTGACATCCATCTGATAAACCTTGAAGCCTTTGTGAGCTGCATAGGCTAAAAATATCCTGATGGCTTCTAATCTTGCAACAGGTGCAAAGGTCTGGTCGTAGTCAATTCCTTCTTCTTGAGAATATCCCTGGGCAACTAGCCTTGCCTTGTTCCTTATTATTACTCCTTGATCATCCAGTTTATTTCTGAATACCCATTTTGTTCCAACAATGGAATGATCCTTTGGCTTTGGCACTAGTTCCCATACTTTGTTCCTCTCAAATTGATGCAACTCCTCTTGCATTGCAATGATCCAGTGTGGATCTTGCTCTGCATCTTGAATGGACTGAGGTTCAATTTGAGAAAGGAAGCAGGTGTGCAACAGGTTTTGGTTGACCTGATTTCTGGTTTGCACACCAGCTGAGAGTTCTCCAATTATTTGGGTAATTGGATGGTCTCTTGATGTTACTAAATCAACAGGGGGTGTTGATTGTTCACCAACCTGTGTTGTTGTTTCCTCTTGTGGTACAACAACTGGCTCTTCAAATGGAGCTTCATTATGTTGAGCATTGCTTTCATCTTCACTGCTTTCTTCTTCTTGAGCAACCTGTAGCTTGTTCATATCTTCAACTAGAGAGTGTTCCTGCAAAGGTTCTATGGTAGAAGAAATCTTCTCCTTGAAAGACATGTTAGTTTCATCAAAAGAAACATGAACAGATTCCTCAATTTTCAATGATATTTATTATAAACCCTATAGGCCTTGCTGATCATGGAGTATCCCAGAAACACTCCTTCATCAGCTTTGGCTTGAAATTTTGCTAGATGTTTCTTATCATTATTGTGAATATAGCAAATGCAACCAAAAATTTTGAAATAGTCAACTTTAGGTTTCTTCCCTTTGAGTAATTCATAGGGAGTCTTTCCCTTCAGTTTATGTATCAGACTTCTGTTCAGCACATAGTTGGAGGTGTTCACTGCCTCTGCCCAGAAGGATAGAGGTAGATGAGCATCTGACAACAATGTAGTGGCAGATTCAATAAGGGTTCTATTTTTCCTTTCAGCTACCCCATTTTGTTGAGGAGTTCTAGGAGCTGAGAAAGTATGCCTGATCCCTTCACTCTGGCAGAACTCTTGCATAAGAAGAGAATCAAACTCTGTCCCATGATCACTTCTGATCAGGGCAATGTGAGTATTGAACTCAATCTTCACACATTTGAGAAACTCTGTCAGACACTTAAAGTTATCAGACTTCTTCCTTAGAAAGAACACCCAAGTGAATCTAGAGAAGTCATCTACAATCACTAAAGTGTAGGATTTCCCTCCTAGGCTTTGTACTGTGATGGGTCCAAATAGATCCATGTGTAACAGATACAGTATCCTAGGTGAATCACTCTTATTAAGTGACTTAAAACTGTTTTTAGTTTGCTTGCCTAATTGACAAGCCTTGCAGAGTCCTTCCTTCCTTGTAGGGGCCAGAAGGTAGTCCTCTAACAAGGTTGTCCTTGGAGAGCCTAGCAATAGTTCTAAGGTTTAGGTGTCCTAGTCTCTTATGCCATAAAACATTTGGTCTACAGACTGAGTTGAATAAACAGATATCTATAGTAGTTGAAAGAAAATCTACTAGGTAGATGTTACCTTTCCTTTTACCTGTCAACACAGTTGTGTTGTCCTCTGACTTGATTTTGCATAAGGTTTTGCTGAAGGTCACCTGGTAGCCTTCATCACATAGCTGACTGATGCTGATTAGGTTGTGCTTCAGTCCTTCCACATATGCTACCTTCTTGAAGGTTACAGAACCAATCTGGATTGCTTCATATCCTTTAGTTTGTCCAAAGTTGGAGTCACCAAAGATAACTTTGGGTCCAAGCTTGGCTCTAAAGGAATTGAGGTTGTCCTTGTTCCCTGTCATGTGCTTAGAGCACCCACTATCCAAATACCATTGCTGGTTAGATGTTGGATAGGTCTTCACCTGCACATTAAGCAATTCACTTGTTTTTGACCCAGTTTACCTTGGGTCTAGGTTGATAACCTTTAAATTCAGAAATGAAAGACATTCCTGGCTGACTCTTATATCCTTCAGGATGATATCTCCTTGGAGGTAAAATCCATTCAGTGTAAGGGTTGAAGGTTTGGGATGAAGAACCCTCAGGATTCAATTTTGACTTGCCTTTGAAAAAATTTCCAGAGCTCTGACCTCTGTTCGACGATCTTGGAGCTGAGTTCGACGATCTTGGGTCAGATCGTCGAGCTCCGTTCGACGGTCGACTATGGCTGAGGTCAGGTATATGGGATCGTCGACCAGCGTTCGACGATCTTGGCTGAGATCGTCGACCAGCGTTCGACGATTTGTCCTGAGATCGTCGAGCTGCGTTCGGCGATCGTCGATCTTCATTCGGCGATCGTCGATCTCCGTTCGACGATTTGTGCTGGACTTTAGTTTTCTGAGGCAGATCAGAATTTTTCCTGGCAACCTCTACAACTCCCTTTCCCTTGCTAGAAATGAACTTGATGGGAGTTGTTAGGACTATAGGTTGGC
The DNA here is from genome assembly GCA_039583875.1 of Platanthera guangdongensis. Taxonomy (NCBI): domain Eukaryota; kingdom Viridiplantae; phylum Streptophyta; class Magnoliopsida; order Asparagales; family Orchidaceae; genus Platanthera; species Platanthera guangdongensis. The sequence continues at coordinate 35,801,117 of CM077148.1, read as the reverse complement.
TGGATGAAGCACCCAAGCCCAGTGTGCTGTTAAGTCTAGAGTTCACTGTGCTTGTGATGTCCATCAGCTTGATGCTTCTCCCATTAAGGGATTCTTCAAGCTTCTTGGCCTCAGAGAGCTCACTTTTCAGTGTAGCTATCTGTTCTCTATAGTTCTTCAACTCCTGAGAGAGTTTGAGGTTTTCTGACTTTAAGCCATTGTGTTCAGATAATTGATTTCTGAGAGAGATAATCTCTTTCTCAGACTTTAACAGATCTAAACACAATGCTTTAAATTCAGATTTAAAATCTTCTGAAGTAAAATCAAAAGAACTGATTACCTGATCTTCTTCAGGTTGAATCTCTGAGTCTGAATCTGACTCTTCTTCCTCTGAGTTGTGCTGTGAGGCATTAATTGCCATCATGCAGAATTCCTTTTCTTCTGCATCATCCTCATCATCACTTGAGCTGGAGGAGGCTTCTGACTCCTCTTCAGTCTCACTCCAGGATTCAGCAACAAATCCTTTCCTTGTGTGCTTATTTCTGCTGGAGGAGGGTTTGCTACTTCCATTCCTTTTGGAGTCCTTCTCCTTTCTTCTTTCTTTTCTGTCCCTTCTGTCCTTGTTCTTGTTCTTTGGACAGTCAGGAACCATATGCCCTGGTTTCCTGCAACCAAAGCAAATAATGTCTTTGTTATTGCCAATGGACTTGTCATACCTTGGCTTATCCTGCTCCTTGTATGATCTTCTTCTGAAGTCCTTTCTGGCCATCTTATAGAATCTTTTGGCCAGCAAGCTGAGAAGTTCATCATTGCCTGTTCCTTTTTCTTCAGGCAGATCTTCAGTTGCCTTGAATGCTATAGTCTTCTCCTTTCTTGTGGCTGGTGAAGCAGCCTTCTGTTCTTCCTCTCTGTTCTTGATGAGTAGCTCATAAGATTTGAGCTTACCCAACAAGGCTTCAGTGGTGATCTCATTTAGACTTCTGGCATCTTTGATTGGCCAGATTCTTGAATCCCAAGTGCTGGGGAAGCACATTAGGATCTTGTCATTAAGTTCTGTCAGTGAGATCTCTTTGTCTAATGTCCTCAGTTCACTGACAATTAGACTCAGTCTGTTGTACATGTCTCCCACTGACTCTGTTTCTCCCTTCTTGAAGTTCTCATATTGGGAGATAAGATGGGATCTTCTGTCCTTTCTTTCATCAGCTGAGCCAGAGACAATTTCTGAGAGCTTGTCCCAAATCTCCTTGGCTGAGTTGCATTCAGCTACTTTTTGAAAAATGTCATCTGACATTGTCTGAGCTAAAATGTTCATTGCCTTGGCATCAGCTACCTTCCACCTTTTGATGTCAGCATCTGTTCCTGATGGAGGTGGAACAGCATTTGTGCTTGTACTTTCTGGGGGTCTGGGACACACTGTCAAAACAGAATTAAAAATGTCCTCGTCAATAGAATTCATGTAGAGTTTAATCCTTGCTTTCCAAAGTGCAAACTTTGACAGATTGCACACTAGAGGTCTGGTGCTTGCATAATCTTTGTTTTGGGCCATGAGTTGTGCAAACAAAATCTAATATTAAAATACAAAAGAAGGATCTAGTTTGGGATCTTGGGGTTCAGGTGTTAGCATGTACAACCAATCAGGAATGGTATGTTTAACCAACCTGGCTCTGATACCAATTGAAAGGGGAAACTAGATCTGATATACTCTAAAGGGGGGGGGGGTGAATAGAGTATATGGTGCTTTTTAAAATACAAAGAAAAACTTTTGCAAAGCTTTACAACAATTGTTGTAATGAGTGTAAGCAGGGAAGCAGAAATAAAACTAACCACAAACTAAGCTATGCAGAAACTAAGCACAAGAAAATCTAGGCCAGAAACAAAAAGAAAACATGCAAAACCAGATGACACAAGGAATTATAGTGGTTCCCCAACTTGGGTACATCCACTCTTCTACCACCCTAGGTAGGAATCCACTGCAGGATGAGTTGATCAGGTGTCCTGGGCACCAATGAGCTTTTGATAAGGTGCTCAAAAACCAAATCAGATTTTTTGATCAGGTGTCTTGCCACCAATGAGCTTTTGACAAGGTGCTCAAAAACCAGATTCAAACTTTTGAAGGGAGTTTGAAAAACCCTTTACAGAATGGGGGTGAGAGAGTGATGGCAGTCTTCTCTTTCTCAAGCAACTGAGAAGACTATGTGGATTCAGTGATGTTGTCAAAGCTCCCCCTGAGTCCTTGAAATCTTCAGGAAGATGAGCTTTGCTGAGGGTGATAGGACTTCAAAGATAGATCTCCAGCAAAAGATGATTTCAGCAAGCTGAAATGTGGAGTGTCTGGAGTCTTGAGATGATATTGGCCTTGAACACTTGAGAGCTGAAGAGATCTGAAGAATGTTTGAAAGCTTGATCTCTTTTTGATGAGTGTTCTTCTGAATTCTTGTTGACAGAATATTTTTTCAGAGTCTCTGTATATTGAGAGGTGTGTGCTCTACTTTTCAATCTCTGTATTTCTTCTCTTCTCTATTTCATTCAAAAACATTCTGTCTATTATTCTCTGTGTCTGAATAGAATATTACTCTGTCAAAGATAGCCGTTGGTCTGCATTGATTACAGCCTTAATTGCATAATCTGTTCTGAAGGAAAGTCCACTGAATTGTTCCTTGAAAAATTCCTTGAAACTTGCTCCAGAAGTAAATGAAAACGGCTGGCAGATCTTCTGAATTAAATGCAGAATAACTTCTATCTGATTTGAATTTGAATTCTGAAAGATAACTGAAATCGTCGAACTGAGCTCTGCTATCGTCGAGCTGAGCTCAGCGAACTGGAAAATGCAAGCAGCAAAGAAATCGTCGATCTGAGCTCAAAGATCGTCGAACTGAGCTCAGAGATAAGGATCCAGTGCAGAGTCAAAATCGTCGACCTGAGCTCAGCGATCGTCGAATGGAGTTCGACGATATTGAGAAGTTGAGCTCAGCGATCGTCGACCAGAGCTCGACGATATTATGAGGTTTGAGCTCAGCGATCGTCGAATGGAGCTTGACGATCTGTCAATAGTTGAGCTAGACGGTCGTCGACCGGAGTTCGACGAAACGTCGTGCTGAGCTCGACGATTTGGACTTAGTCTCCAGAAAAACTTGGGTCATCAGGGCAGCTTCCAATCCTAGCCTTCTAACCCTTAGACTCAATTCTAATTGACCTATTAAGCTATACAGAAGGTCAAAACACAGATTCCTAGAGACATAGTGATCCTGACCCAAATTAGTAATAGGGTGTTCCAACACCCCGGACTATCCCGTCTGTTACATCTACCTTCCCAACCTACCGTCCGGATGGTCAATCAAACTAACCTGACCAACCTTCCGAGCTATCGGGGTGTGTGAATGACCCTAGTTACACTAGTTGCTCATGAAGCTTATTATTCCTAATGTTTATATTAGCCTAGGACTGCCCAAGGTATTCCCCGTGAAGGGCTCTCGAGGGCACTAGGAACTATGATGGTAGCTGAAGCCCATAGTTCCCTTCCACAAGGCACTTACTATTATAGATTACTACCCAACTCCAAATCCCTTAAATGTTGTACTGGATATAACCCTAGTGTATTTGACACTTTCTCTCTTACGGGGAAGACGATGTTTCGTCGACCCCGAGCACCTCTTAACACTAGCCAAACTTCTCACTCCTCATCACGACTCCCGATGGTAATCTCATTTCCCTTACCAGACCAACACACTAATATTGTACAACCCCATATCCGGCCGAGCGGGATCCTCCCCAAGTGGTGGACTTGGGACGTGCTATGAGCGACAATGTGGTGCTGCCCCATTCGAAGACGTGCGGGTGCTCGTGCGTGCGTGCGAAGATTTTATGTGCATAGACTTTTAATATATTAATATATATGTTTAGTATTATAATATATATATATATTATATATATATATTATATTATATATATTATATATATATATATATCAGATTTTATTAAGATGAGAGGGGAGGGATGAGATAGGTAGGGGCATTGAAGAAGAAAAAAAGAAATAAAAGAAATAAGGGAGGAAGGACTCGGAGGGTACAGCAGGGGAGCAGGAAAAAAGGAGAGGAGAAGAAGAGGAGATCGGGTTTTTAGGTTGAAGGAGGAGCCGCCCCTCACCCCCGCCTCTCCCTCTCTCTCGCTCTCTCTCGGCCCGAGCCACCACCCGCCTCTCTCTCTCTCTCTCTCTCTCTCGGCCTGGAGCAGCACGATCGCACCTCCCTCTTCCCGATCTCCTTCTCTCGATCTGTCTCTCTCTCTCTCGTCGTCGCCTAGGGAAAGTCCGGCCACTTGGAGCTGGGATCGGCCTCGTACAACATAGCTCAACCGCCTGGAGCTCGAATCGGCCACCGTTAGTGAGATCGGGATTTTCTCTCCCACCGCCGCAAGAGGCTCGTCCACCACTAGAAAAATGGAGCGGGGAGTTTTTATTTCACTCCCACCGCCGGCAAGAGGCTCGGCCACCACCAGAAAAATGGAGCATGGAGGTTTTATTTTCTCTCCCACCGTCGGCAAGAGGCTCGACCACGATGGAAAAATGGAGCAAAAGAGGGAGATTTACTTCCTCTTCCAACAAGGGTTCGGCCACCAGAAAAAGAAGAGGTGGGAATTCATCACTCCCAGCAAGGTCGGCCAAGATTTGTTCTCCCGGCACCGCCGCCGAACACGCGTCAAGGGTAACGATGTTTCTACTTGGGCAGGTGAAGCCCTCAGTTTACATATTTGCATGGAAGCTCCTCTACACTGACGAGTGGGGAAAGGATGCTCTCCGACGGGTTGACGTGTACGTCCCTGAAATTAACTGCATTAGCACCCAGAAGCGTGAGTACGGGTTTAGGCATGCTGTGTGAAGCCCATCCGGACGTGTGAGCCGGATTGGTGATGTTCTGGGGTTCCCGGAGAAGACTCCGAGGAAGTTGTATATTATCCATTTGCAGGGAATGCGCGCCACAGCCCCCTAAAAAGGGGTGGGTGCAATATTTTTGGTCCGCTCATGTTAGCCGACTGGCGTTTAGCTGACCGCCGCTTGTCGAGACATTGGCGTACAGGTGTTGCAATACCAAGCGGGGAGTAGCGGGCTTAAGCCCAAGCTTGTGCCTGCCCTCGAAGGCATATTTTTGCTTATATTGTCGGCCTGTGTGCTGAATTATGGAATTGATATTCCTGTAATTATTTATAATATCTGTGATGCTCTGTGTATGTGTAGCTTACTTCTTTTGTCTTGGGCAAGTGGTGTGCTCGTGAACCGCTCGCCCCGTTGGGGCCCCGAGGTATAGTTGTCGGGAAGCCCTGATGGCTTGTTGACAGCGTTTTAGGACAGTGGAGTCGAGCTGTTCGTAGCCCAGTTTGGGCAGCGTGTCACAGAATTGCTCGGCGAGATTGCACCATTAGTAGGGCGGGTGAGAAGCATTTTGTTTAGACCCAAGGAGACACATCTGGATATGAGAGAGTTGATCTCGAGATTCTCCTTAGATATTCCGGTCGGCTGAGAGTGCCCTCCGAAGGTGTCTTAGCTCAGTCTTTGGCTTGGGAGGGGAAGAGTTTGTTAGTCTTCCGGGTATGCGGTGTGTCCTCCACGCTGAGACCTTGGGTCTGTCCCTTATATTCCTAATCTTGTGCCTATATCGTTCGCTTGAGGGTAGTAGGTGCACAGTCACCCCTCTTTTGGGATCCCGAACTCCACAGAGGTCATTTTTGGCTTCAACAGTTATGGTACGATGAGCGTGGAGAGTGGCCAACACGGAAAAACTCAGCCGAACGTCATGGCTATAGAAGAAGAACCAAGTGACGACCAGGGTCATGTGATGAAAGAAATCCCCTCCCACTCCTCTTTTGTCGCTCCTAACCATCCTGACTTTTTGTCTCGAATGTTTCCCAAGAGGGTGGACGTAGCGGGTAGAGGTGCCTCGTGTCAGACTTTGACTTGATTGACTGGGTTAACAGTTCTTTTGATTTATTTGTTTACCTTTATGTTTGCTTTATATTTATGTTGGAGAGGAGACCCCGAGAAGACCCGCTGACCAGGCTCTCATCAAGCTGGCAGGGCTGTAGGCTCACTCGGGGGTTGGAGTTGGGTTGGAGAGGAGACCCCGAGAAGACACGCTGACCAGGCTCTCATCAAGCTGGCAGGGCTGTAGGCTCACTCGGGGGTTGGAGTTGGGTTGGAGAGGAGACCCCGACAAGACCCGCTGACCAGGCTCTCATCAAGCTGGCAGGGATGTAGGCTCACTCGGGGGTTGAAGTTGGGTTGGACAGGAGACCCCGAGAAAACCCGCTGACCAGGCTCTCATCAAGCTGGCAGGGCTGTAGGCTCACTCGGGGGTTGGAGTTGGGTTGGAGAGGAGACCCCTAGGTAGACCCGCTGCGCAAGATCCCATCTAGCTGGCAGTTCAGAAGGCTCACCTGTGGGGGAGAGGTTTTGTTCTTGGAGACTTCATCGGCACCCCGAGCTCGGCTCGGCCCCAGGTAGACCCGCTGCGCAGGCTCTTATCTAGCTGGCAGGTCCGAAGGCTCGAATGTGGGGGATAGGTCTGGTTTGTGGAAACTTCATCGGCACCCCAAGCTCGGCTCGGCCCCAGGTAGACCCGTTGCGTAGGCTCTCATCTAGTTGGCAGGTCCGAAGGCTCGCCTGTGGGGGATAGGTCTGGTTTGTGGAAACTTCATCGGCACCCCGAGCTCGGCTCAGCCCCAGGTAGACCCGCTGCACAGGCTCTCATCTAGCTGGCAGGTCCGAAGGCTCGCCTGTGGGGGATAGGTCTGGTTTATGGAAACTTCATCGGCACCCCGAGCTCGGCTCAGCCCCAGGTAGACCCGCTGCACAGGCTCTCATCCAGCTGGCAGGTCCGAAGGCTCGCCTATGGGGGATAGGTCTGGTTTGTGGAAACTTCATCGGCACCCCGAGCTCGGCTCGGCCCCAGGTAGACCCGCTGCGCATGCTCTCATCTAGCTGGCAGGTCTGAAGGCTCGCCAATGGGGGATAGGTCTGGTTTGTGGAAACTTCATCAGCACCCCGAGCTCGGATCTGCCCCAGGTATACCCGCTGCGCAGGATCTCATCTAGCTGGCAGGTCTGAAGGCTCGCCTGTGGGGGATAGGTCTGGTTTGTGGAAACTTCATCGGCACCCCGATCTCGGCTCGTCCCCAGGTAGACCCGCTGCGCAGGCTCTCATCTAGCTGGCAGGTCCGAAGGCTCGCATGTTGGGGATAGGTCTGGTTTATGGAAACTTCATCGGCACCCCGAGCTCGGCTCGGCCCCAGGTAGACCCGCTGGGCAGGCTCTCATCTAGCTGGCAGGTCTGAAGGCTCGCCTGTGGGGGATAGGTCTGGTTTGTGGAAACTTCATCGGCACCCCGAGCTCGGCTCGGCCCCATGTAGACCCGCTGCGCATGCTCTCATCTAGCTGGCAGGTCCGAAGGCTCGCCTGTGGGGGATAGGTTTGGTTTGTGGAAACTTCATCGGCACCCCGAGCTCGGCTCGGCCCCAGGTAGACCCGCTGCGCAGGCTCTCATCTAGCTGGCAGGTCCGTAGGCTCGCCTGTGGGGGTAAGGGACCTCGAGTGCTGCTCGGCCCCGGGTAGACTCACTGCTCAGGCTCTCATTAGCTGGGCAGGGCGGTAGGCACACCTGGGGGGAAAGGATTAGCTCCGCGTGTTCAAGAGAATGCAAAATATTTTGCTTCATTATTTCACAATATCTTGAGAAATTATGTACTTATTGTAAGTAATGGTATAAGGGCAATCCAATAGCAGTGAGCAAAAATGTATCGAGTGGTTCAACAAGATCAGAAGGGACATGGAGAGACTAGTGTTTTAAATGCAAATTTTGGATTCTCCCAAAATTTTTCTTTGGGTCGGCTCCCACTCGCCGGATACTTTGGGTTGGACATTTCTTTCCGAGCTTGTGCCAATCTCGAAAAGAGCGGGGATTCTGTACAACCCCATATTCGGCCGAGCGGGATCCTCCCCAAGTGGCGGACTTGGGGCGTGCTATGAGCGACAATGTGGTGCCGCCCCGTTCAAATATTTGTGGGTGCTCGTGCGTGCGTGCGAAGGTTTTATGTGCATAGACTTTTAATATATGAATATATATGTTTAGTATTATAATATATATATATTATATTATATATATATATTATATTATATTATATATATATGTATATATCAAATTTTATTAAGATGAGAGGGGAGGGATGAGATAGGTAGGGGCATTGAAGAAGAAAAAAAAAAGAAGGGAGGAAGGGCTCGGAGGGTACATCAGGGGAGCGGGAAAAAAGGAGAGGAGGAGAAGAGGAGAACGGGGTTTTAGGTTGGAGGAGGAGCCGCCCCTCACCCCCGCCTCTCCCTCTCTCTCTCGGCCCGAGTCACCACTCGCCTCTCTCTCTCTCTCGGCCTAGAGAAGCACGGCCGCACCTCCCTCTTCCCGATCTCCTTCTCTCGGTCTCTCTCTCTCTCTGTCTCTCTCTCTCTCGCTCGTCGCCTAGGGCAAGTCCGGCCACTTGGAGCCGGGATCGGCCTCGTACAGCATAGCTCTGCCTCTTGGAGCTCGAATCGGCCACCGTTAGTGAGATCGGGATTTTGTCTCCCACCGCCAGCAAGAGGCTCCGCCACCACCAGAAAAATGGAGCAGGGAGTTTTTATTTCACTCCCACCGCCGGCAAGAGGCTCGGCCACCACCAGAAAAATGGAGCAGGGAGTTTTTATTTTCTCTCCCACCGTCGACAAGAGGCTCGGCCACCATGGAAAAATGGAGCAAAAGATGGAGATTTACTTCCTCTTCCAACAAGGGTTCGGCCACCAGAAAAATAAGAGGTGGGAATTCATCACTCCCAGCAAGGTCGGCCAAGATTTGTTCTACCAGCACCGCCGCCGAACACGCGTCAAGGGTAACGATGTTTCTACTTGGGTAGGTGAAGCCCTCAGTTTACATATTTTCATGGAAGCTCCTCTCCACTGACGAGTGGAGAAAAGATGCTCTCCGACGGGTTGATATGTACGTCCCTGAAATTAACTGCATAAGCACCCGGAAGCGTGAGTACGGGTTTAGGCATGCTGTGTGAAGCCCATCCGAACGTGTGAGCCGGATTGGTGATGTTCTGGGGTTCCCGGAGAAGACTCTGAGGAAGTGGTATATTATCCATTTGCAGGGAATGCGCGCCACAGCCCCCGAAAAAGGGGTGGGTGCAATATTTTTGGTCCGCTCATGTTAGTCGACTGGCGTTTAGCTGACCACCGCTTGTCGAGACGTTGGCGTACAGGTGTTGCAGTACCAAGCGAGGAGTAGCGGGCTTAAGCCCAAGCTTGTGCCTGCCCTCGAAGGCCTATTTTTGCTTATATTGCCGGCCTGCGTGCCGAAGTATGGAATTCATATTCCTGTAATTATTTATAATATCTGTGATGCTCTGTGTATGTGTAGCTTACTTCTTCTGTCTTGGGCGAGTGGTGTGCTCGTGAACCGCTCGCCCCCGTGGGGGCCCCGAGGTATAGTTGTCGGGAAGCCCCTCATGGCTTGTTGACAGCCTTTTAGGACAGCGGAGTCGCGTTGTTCGTAGCAAAGTTTGGGCAGCGTGTCGCAGAATTGCTCGGCGAGATTGCGTCATTAGTAGGGCGGGTAAGGAGCATTTTGTGTGGACCTAAGGAGACACATCTGGATTTGAGAGAGTTGATCTCGAGATTCTCCTTAGATATTCCGGTCGGCCGAGAGTGCCCTCCGAAGGTGTCTTATCTCGGTCTTTGGCTTGGGAGGGGAATAGTTTGTTAGTCTTCCGGGTATGCGGTGGGTCCTCCACGCTGAGACCTTGGGTCTGTCTCTTGTGTTCCTAATCTTGTGTCTAGATCGTTCGCTTGAGGGTAGTAGGTGCGCGGTCACCCCTCTTTTGGGACCCCGAACTCCACAGAGGTCATTTTTGGCTTCAACAAATATCCCAACTCCCTAAGTTCATTTTGCACCAAATTTTGATTTCTGCAGTTTTTACTAAACGCAGACCATCCTAAGCCATATGATGTGTACAATGGGAGGTACTCCTGTTAAATTTTCTCAACGTGGTCAGCAAGATAGCCCAAACACCAAATTAATATCTTCGGAACTACCCAGTTCGCACGCTGAACCTGCGGAAAACCCAAGGACTAGAGGTTGCACCCAACAGAACAATGGAAGCACAAGAAGGTCTTATTATGCATTCACTTCTTTACAATCCGAGGCATACATAGCGAGACATGATTTCGCTAGTATAATAGCTGAAAACAGAAAGAAACCAAAAACAAGCCGGGCGGACAGCACTCCAGTCCGCCGAGACCGCGAGGTCGCCGAGACCGCCGAGACCGCTGAGCTCGCCTAAGCTATGCTGCAATCCGCCGAATACCACGGAGTCCGCCGAGACCGCGAGGCCGCGCGGACACACCGTTATTCGCCTCCTGCTGCACCTGAACTGAGGAACTCCCCTACCCGCCTGAAGCCGGCGAACAGGTTATTGAAGCTGGGAAAGTTGAAACAGAACTGACAAGCCGCAGAGCGACCTCCTGCTGAGTCCGCAGAGACCGCACACTTCTAAGCACTGACCGAAGTCACAGCCAAACTCCTGGCTCCTTGAAGTTATCCGCGCGACCTGCACACAGCAAACCGTCAGCCTGAAACAATCCGCGCGGACTGGAAAACACAGACCGCAGCACTCGCCCAACCCAATTTACTGTTCACTCACGTTACTCTGGTTACTGTAGATGTGCCAGGGGGGTCCTATTTATAGGCAAGGTGAGGAGTGTGGTCACCGCCCAAGAGATAGCGACACCACCCTCAGTCCGCGCGAATACAACCACCGTCCACTGAGTCCGCATGGACTTAGCCGGAAACCAAGGAAACCGCCAGGAGCAAGGCAACCATTGACGAACCCTCTTCAGTCCGCCCAAGCTATGCGGATAAGGCACCAGCCCGCAAAGCTCCAACTGCTTCAGGACAGCAAACCCTCTTCAATGGCTGTCCGCACCAACCCGAGGCAGTCCGCAAGACTCACACCTCAATCCGCCACAAGTCCACGACCAAAGGCAAACAACAACAGTCCGCCCGGTCACAGCGGACTTGGCGGATACGGCGGACACCATGAACTTGGCACAATGTGTGACCAAGTCCAAAACCATCAAGGGCCAGTGCGAGCATGGCAGACACAAAGTCCCGTCCGCCAAACACCCTAGCACAGACCGCAACCAGTCTGCGAGCTCCTCACACTTGTCCAACACAGCAGCTTCCTCCCGGACTCCAAACACCAGTCCGCCAACCGGTCTCCACAGCAAGACCTGCTGTAACACCTGAGCTCGACAAGGCCTCAGCCAAGCTCAAGGCCCAGTCCGCAACAGCCCAAACCGCGGACACACCAGTCCGCAAGGCTTCCCGCGAACTCGAACCAACCCGCCTTTCAGCACAAGCTTGCACCCGCGACCACTGAGCAAAGCACCAGTCCGCAAGCCTCTCTATCCGCAGATACCAGGCCGCACCAAACCGCGGACTCCATGCAACAACCTGCTCAGAACACAGCCGGCTTCCACCAGACTTTACACCAGGCCGCAAACCTCAGTCCGCCCAGTCCGCCCAGTCCGCCAAAGCTGTCCGCCACAGGCCGCGCGGCCTGTCCCGTCACCCACTTCCACTTCACAAATTTCAACACTCCCCCTTGAAGTGAGAAGTGGTGACCAAGCCCAGCAAGCTGCGCAAGCGTTCAAAAGGCCCCTTCGACAGCGGCTTCGTGAAGATGTCAGCAAGATTATCTTCACTCCGAACATGCCCGACCAGCAGAGATCCTTCCAACACCTTCTCCCTGATGAAATGGTGATCAATCTCTATATGCTTGGTCCTGGCGTGACACAATGGATTGTTAACCAATTTGAGAGCACTCTCATTGTTACCCCGGAGTAAAGTAGGCCCTTGCACTTCTTCATGAACATCCTCTATGAGTCTCCTCAACCATACGGCTTCCCGAGCAGCCAAGGCCGAAGCCTTATACTCCGCCTCCGTGGTTGAAACCGACACCGAGTCCTGCTTCTTGCTACACCACGAGATGCTAGCTGAACCGCAAGTGAACACATAACCTGAAGTAGACCTTCGATCATCCGAATCACCGCCATAGTCAGCATCCGTGTACCCGAGCAACGCAAACTCAGCATCTCTTCCATAGAGCAGTCCCATCTCAGAAGTCACCTTGACATACTTCAGAATCCCCTTTGCCGCCAACAGATGAGAACTCCTTGGTTCAGCCATATATCGACTTACTCGGCCAACAGCATAAGCTATATCCGGCCTTGTAATCGTCAGATAGATCAAGCTCCCAACAAGAGCCCTGAACACCAAGGGATCATTAAGAACCCTTCCCTCATCTCGTCGAAGCTTTAGCCCAGGTTCCAGTGGAGTAGAGCACTTCTTCCCTTCGCCCATGCCAAACCGCTTCACAATGCGATCAGCATATCCTTTCTGGCTAATGAGAACCCCGCACTCCTTCCTCTCCACTTCCAGACCGAGAAAGTGATGCAACTCTCCCAAGTCTTTCATCTCGAAGCGTATAGCAAGCTCTGCCCTGAGCCTTGCTACTTCCTCCTCCGAGTTCCCTGTGATGATCATGTCATCCACATACAGTAGGACCAAGACTCTTAGCTCTCCCTTCTTCTTGACGAACAAGCTAGAATCCGAGTTAGAAGCCAGGTATCCACAGAATTGCAGGTACTCTGCAATCTTCCCATACCACGCTCGAGGAGCTTGCTTCAACCCATAGAGAGCCTTCCTGAGTTTGCAGACATAGTCCGGATGCTTCTCAGAGACAAAACCAAGCGGCTGATCCATGAAGATATCCTTGTCAATCTCTCCGTAAAGAAAGGCATTCTTCACATCGAGTTGCCACAACCTCCATCCCTTGCTAGCAGCCAAGGCGATCACCACTCTTACAGAAGTCATCTTCGCAACTGGACTAAATGTCTCCTCATAGTCTTCTCCATACTGCTGTGAGAATCCTCTAGCGACCAGGCAAGCCTTGAACCGATCAATGCTCCCATCAGCCTTCTTCTTCAACTTATACACCCACTTGCAAGTAACCGGAGTAACGCCATCAACCTTGGGCACAAGATCCCAGGTTTCATTCTTATTCAGAGCATCAATCTCTTCTTTCATGGCATCATCCCACTCCTTTACTCCAGTGGCCTCGTTGAAGTTTGCAGGCTCTCGCTCATCCAGAGGACCTGCGAAGAAGCAGGAGACAAAGCTCACTGCATTCCCATCACAGTACCGAGCCGGTGGCTTAACCACCCTCTTCAATCTCCGAAGACACGGCTCCTTGCTCACGGCTTCCGTTGCTTCTTCAGGCTCCACTCCTACCTGGGGCAAGCATTGAGCAGTGCTCCCCCTACTTCCTGAGCCAGAAGGCTCAGCCTCGGAGTTCGAAGTAACAGGAGCTGCTGGTGAAACAACAAGCTCCTCTTCCAAGCCTTCAGCAGCCTCCACCGGTGCTTCATCAACCTTGCTACTTCCGGTTAGCTCCACCGAGCCACCTCCATATGACGTCAGCTCGTCAAAGACAACGTCTCTTGACACCACGAACTTCTTCGTCACAGGGTCCATGCACTTCCATCCCTTCTTTCGCTCATCATAGCCAACAAAGACAAGTTTCCTTGCCTTCGCATCCAGCTTTGTCCGTGAGACATCCGGGACATGCACGTAGCAAGTTGAACCGAACACCCGAAGGTGTCCAACACTCGGCTTCTCCTTCAGCAACAGCTCAACAGGAGTCTTCATGTTGATAGGGCTGAGTGGCATCCGGTTGATAACATAGGCAGCACAAGACATTCCCTCCGCCCAAAAGGACCTTGGGATATCTTTCGCATGAAGCCAGCATTTGCAGGTCTCCGTCAAATGACGGATCTTCCGCTCCGCTACCCCATTTTGTTGTGGAGTGTGAGCACAAGTAAGCTCCCGTTGGATCCCGTGCTTCCTGCAGAAGTTAGAAAACTCGGAAGAGACAAACTCCCCTCCGTTATCAGTTCTAAACTTCTTAACCCGCAAGCCAAGCCGGCCTTCTACCAACTACTTGAACTCCACGAACAAACGGAAGGCTTCCGACTTCTCCTTTAAGAAGTACACCCAAGTATACCTTGAGTAGTCATCAACCAAGACAAGCATGTATTTACTTCCACCAAGGCTGGCAGTAACAGTCGGTCCCATCAGGTCGCCATGAATACACTCCAATGGTTTCTTGCTCCTTGTTTGAGATTTATCAAACGGAAGGCGATGTGCCTTACCGTATTGACAGCCCGCACAAACATGCCCATCACCAAAGGAGGACAACATCGGCAACCCCCTCACCAGACTTCTACTCGCCATTGCCTTCAGCTTGTCCATGCCAACATGCCCCAGCCTCTCATGCCAGATAGCCGCACTATCATTGGCTCTCATCCTATCAACATAGGCACTGGTGGAAAGAACAAACAAGTTCTTCACCCTCCTCCCAACATGAGCAACATCAGCCTTCACCGCTGATATGTTGCGAAGGAACCTCACGTCTGTTGGCCCAAACAGAATGTGATACCCAGCGTCCACCGCATTGGTCACTGAGAAGAGGTTCTTCTTCATGCCCGGCACGTGATACACACTCCTTAACGTGAGTGGCCCCTGATCACTACCCAAAGACACGACCCCCTCCTTCTCTACTGCATAAACAGTATTATCAGCAGTGATAATAGCTTCATTACCTGAGTAAGTCTGCATGGAGGTGAACTTCGACTTGTCTCCGGTGAGGTGATGACCACACCCGGAGTCGACAATCCACTCGCTGTTGAAGTCCTCAGCAGATAAGGACCGGACACAAGTGCCCGTCATGAAAGCTCCTCCCCATTCTGCTTCTTCACTTTGCGAGCAAGCTTCCTCCTTTCCCGCAGCATGCCCAGGCTGCAGTTTGACCTTGCAGTCCCGCTTGAAGTGCCCACGCTGATGACACCGGTAGCACTTCAGATTCTTCTTCCAGTCCTTAGGAGCATTGCTCCTCTCCGGTGGATACGAAGTTGAAGTCTCCTTCTCACCAGCGGCCTGCACTTTCTTCTTCTTCTTCCCTTCCCATCCCTTCTTCTTGCCTGAGAAGAGAGCCTCGCTGCCTTCCTGATTCAGATTCACTCCAGCCATCTGCCTTGCTAAGCTCTCCTGCGAGGCAAGCAGATTCTCCAGCTCCAGCAACGACGGCTGAGTAGCCCACCCTTGAACAGATGTAACAAAGGCCACATACTCCTTCCGCAAGCCGCGGAAAATGTGCCTTTTCATCTTTGCCTCAGAGATAGGCTCATCAGGATCCAGTGCCGACAGCTCAGCACACAAGCTCTTCATCTTTAAGAAGTACTTGGAGATGGAAAGGTCTCCCTGAGTTGCCCTGGCCAACTCATTCTCCAGGAACTGAAGCCGCGCCACATTCTTCCTATTGAACAACTCATCAATGGTTGTCCAAATATCAACAGCCGACTCACATCCAATGATGTGATCAAACAGTTCCGGAGAGACAGCTCTCTTCAGAATGAACTCCGCCTTAGCATTTGTTCTTCTCCAGAGCCTCACCTGTTCAGCAGTACCGAAAGCAGCAGTTACTTCCTGTCTGTCGTCTCCACCGACGACTTCCCACAGCTCCTCGCCTAGAAGATAACTCTTCATGCACGACTTCCACTTTTTATAGTTAGTCGGCGTTAAGAGTTCAATGCCCAGACCTCTTGCTAAGCTTCCTTCCATTGCGATTACCTGTTGGTACCCTTCAGCAGCACCGAGCAACAACACAGGTTGATCACCACTCAATCACAGAGTAACAACACTGGCTGACTTCCGCTCACGCAACTGAACCTCCGCAACCTCAGAAACCTGGCTCTGATACCATGTTAAATTTTCTCAACGTGGTCAGCAAGATAGCCCAAACACCAAATTAATATCTTCGGAACTACCCAGTTCGCACGCTGAACCTGCGGAAAACCCAAGGACTAGAGGTTGCACCCAACAGAACAATGGAAGCACAAGAAGGTCTTATTATACATTCACTTCTTTACAATCCGAGGCATACATAGCGAGACATGATTTCGCTAGTATAATAGCTGAAAACAGAAAGAAACCAAAAACAAGTCGGGCGGACAGCACTCCAGTCCGCCGAGACTGCGAGGTCGCCGAGACCGCCGAGACCGCTGAGCTCGCCTAAGCTATGCTGCAATCCGCCGAATACCACGGAGTCCGCCGAGACCGCGAGGCCGCGCGGACACACCGTTATTCGCCTCCTGCTGCACCTGAACTGAGGAACTCCCCTACCCGCCTGAAGCCGGCGGACAGGTTATTGAAGCTGGGAAAGTTGAAACAGAACTGACAAGCCGTAGAGCGACCTCCTGCTGAGTCCGCAGAGACCGCACACTTCCAAGCACTGACCGAAGTCACAGCCAAACTCCTGGCTCCTTGAAGTTATCCGCGCGACCTGCACACAGCAAACCGTCAGCCTGAAACAATCCGCGCGGACTGGAAAACACAGACCGCAGCACTCGCCCAACCCAATTTACTGTTCACTCACGTTACTCTGGTTACTGTAGATGTGCCAGGGGGGTCCTATTTATAGGCAAGGTGAGGAGTGTGGTCACCGCCCAAGAGATAGCGACACCACCCTCAGTCCGCGCGAATACAACCACCGTCCGCTGAGTCCGCATGGACTTAGCCGGAAACCAAGGAAACCGCCAGGAGCAAGGCAACCATTGACGAACCCTCTTCAGTCCGCCCAAGCTAAGCGGACAAGGAACCAGCCCGCAAAGCTCCAACTGCTTCAGGACAGCAAACCCTCTTCAATGGCTGTCCGCACCAACCCGAGGCAGTCCGCAAGACTCACACCTCAATCCGCCACAAGTCCACGACCAAAGGCAAACAGCAACAGTCCGCCTGGTCACAGCGGACTTGGCGGATACGGCGGACACCATGAACTTGGCACAATGTGTGACCAAGTCCAAAACCATCAAGGGCCAGTGCGAGCATGGCGGACACAAAGTCCCGTCCGCCAAACACCCTAGCACAGACCGCAACCAGTCCGCGAGCTCCTCGCACTTGTCCAACACAGCAGCTTCCTCCCGGACTCCAAACACCAGTCCGCCAACCGGTCTCCACAGCAAGACCTGCTGTAACACCTGAGCTCGACAAGGCCTCAGCCAAGCTCAAGGCCCAGTCCGCAACAGCCCAAACCGCGGACACACCAGTCCGCAAGGCTTCCCGCGAACTCGAACCAACCCGCCTTTCAGCACAAGCTTGCACCCGCGACCACTGAGCAAAGCACCAGTCCGCAAGCCTCTTTATCCGCAGATACCAGGCCGCACCAAACCGCGGACTCCATGCAACAACCTGCTCAGAACATAGCCGGCTTCCACCAGACTTTACACCAGGCCGCAAACCTCAGTCCGCCCAGTCCGCCCAGTCCGCCAAAGCTGTCCGCCACAGGCCGCGCGGCCTGTCCCGTCACCCACTTCCACTTCACAAATTTCAACAACTCCAACTTATCATCCAAAATCCCTATAATATTTATTGAAGGTCTATCATGACATGATTAGCCTAAATCCAGAAGTTTATAATTTTCCTAATTTATTTGATAATTTATTTAATTTCCAAAGTGATCCAAATGTCCTAGTTTGAACATGAAGTACTATTTTCATGCATGAAAAATGTTCCACAAAATTATGATAAATAAAAGACAATGATTTATTAGTAAATCCACTGTCTCCAAAGTTTTCAGTAAGACTTAAACCTCTAAACATAATTTTTGAACATAATCTACATTAACCAAATTAAAGAGGCAAGTACTATCAATATTGTTCTAAAACTTCTGAGAAACTTCAAGGATGAATATAAAGACATATAAACACTCAAGGTCAAGTTTTACAATTTATCAGTGAATAATGAACTCTATAATTGATTTTATCATAATATTCCAAGTAATAGGTTAATGAACTAAGTACAATATTTATTCATCTAAAAATTGCAATAAAATTCCCATATTAACATATTAATCTACAAACACTACTGATCAAGTTTCATAATTTTCCAATAAAAAGGGAGCTCTAAATCTATTATTGATCATATTCCTGTGTTTATACATTTGTGAAGTAAGTACTGGAAATTTACATCCAAAAATTACAATAAAATTCATGTGTGATCATAATGACCTAAAACTCAGTCTGCCCCAATTTCATAATCATCTAGTAGATATTCAGATCAAAATAAAATATAATTAATTAGGGCTAATTTTGGTATTACAAAGGTGATACTGAAATTATTAATCTGAAATTTCCAATAAAATTATCCAAGGCTTATAATGACATTATGAATACACTACTTAAATTTCACAAGTTTTAATAGAGTTCTAGTTACCTACCCTTCAAATTTAAGGATTGTGACCTAAACTAGGGTTAGGGTTTTGAGGGGCTTAACCATGTCCAAATCCTCTAATATTTTTATCAGAGGACTTTAGCTACCCTAGAGTCCTCTCTACCAAATTTCAAATCCATACAAGGGCATTTGACCATATGCCTTTCACAAACCCCCAAAGTCCAGACATAGGGTTTGAACTTGGGTCCTAAAGCAATCCTACCCCAAACCACCCCATAACCCATAAGAGGGTGTAAAAAATCATGACAAACCAGTGGACAAAGTCTCAGCCTCTGTTGAGGTGATCTGACCACTTAAACCTCAAGGTGCACTTTTGACCTAAATACCCCTTATTAGGGCTAGGCTAGGGTTTGCCCAATTACCAACCAAATCAACTCAAAATTAGGTGAAAATTTATACTGAACCCCCTGATGTCCCTAAGGACCACTCACCAAACTTTGGGAGGGTTTGGAGGTATTTAGGTCCCTAAATTAATATACCCTAAGATATTTAAATGATTTCAAAAATTATAGAAAAATTGTCCCCAAAATTCTCATTTTTGGGCAAGACCTAGTACAGATAGGGTGACCCCCTGTCCAAATTTCAGGTCATTTGGACAAGGGATGAAGTGGGGGCAACCATTTTAATTTCTATCTAGCCCTAGGTATAAAACCAACCAAAATGAGTACCTTGGTCAAACCAGGCACCAAAATTATTTCAAACTAATTTTAAAATAAAGTATCCCCATAGGGCTACAATTGATATGTTTACCTCTTTCTCAGATTTTGCCTCTAAGTATTTTTAAATTAATTTCCAAGGTAACCGATTATAAGGGATAGAAATATGCATAAATTAAAGTATAATTCATTTGATCCCTGTACTAATCTTGACGCAGATCATGCGGTTGTCGGTTGTCTTCAACCTCCAGCCGACGTCCCCGATTGCTTCTTCCTGTAGCAACTTCCAAGCATTGTTGCTGGCCACCCAGCGACCTCCCCGGCCGGCCACCGCCACCACCACCTCCGTTGAGATGGTGGCTATCGTCAGGCAGCGGCACAGCCGCCAAAGGTTCGGATTCCGGCGATCCCGACGGGTTCATTTTTGCGGAAAAACCAAGAGAAAGTTTCCCCCGATCGGGCTCAAGTGAGCCAGAATCTTGACCCTAACGATTACTATGATCTACTCATAGTGAGAGAGGAAGGGGAGGACCTTGCTTGTGGCCTGAAGATGCATCGATCGCCGAGAAGCCATTGGTGGTGGAGGAGTTGTTGGCGTTCTGTAAC
The DNA here is from genome assembly GCA_039583875.1 of Platanthera guangdongensis. Classification (NCBI taxonomy): domain Eukaryota; kingdom Viridiplantae; phylum Streptophyta; class Magnoliopsida; order Asparagales; family Orchidaceae; genus Platanthera; species Platanthera guangdongensis. The sequence goes on along the minus strand of CM077148.1, from coordinate 35,781,455 downwards.
AGCACAGTAAACTTGCTTGTCTCCTTCGGGTAAGGTGTGGAAAAACTTGCCCTGGATCCATTGATGCTTTTAAAATAATAAAATGGGGGATGGGAGGGGTGTAGTTGGTGGTGGCCATTAATGCCCCTTAATGCAAGTTTCGGGCATGGTATGGGGGGGGGGGGGGAATCTGGGCTCAATCCAGCCAGGAAATGGCTGGAAACACCTCCTCTTCCCCAGAGGAGTTGAATCCAGCCCTTAATGGGGGAGGAGAAGGGCCTTCCTTCATGGCACCATTAATGGCCAAGGTTTGCATTTCTCAGCCATGGTGGTCCTCCTCCCCTAGCCTCTGCCATGGCCGGTAAAACCCTTTGCCTCCTCTCAACTGATCAGGGGAGATGATTCCAGCAAGAGGAGAGGGCTCTTGGCCTCCCTAGCCATGAATGGCTCTCTCTCTCTCTCTTTCACCATTTCTCTCTCCTCCATTAAAGAGGAGTTGGAGTTTTCTCTCTCCTAGTCATCTAGGTTGACCTTGCTGACCACTCCAGCCTATTGGCAGCCCAGTAACCCATATTTTTCATGGAAATGAGGTTAGCCCAAGAGGAAAGAGGGCTTAAGCTTGAGTTAGCCTTTTGAGCTAAGTTTGACTTGACCTAGCTTAGGGTTGACTTTAGTCAATTTGACCTTTCGAGTTGTCATCATTGGGTCCTTGGTGACCCATTGGACTCCCCTAAGGTCTAGGTAGGGTTGACTTGGCACTTTGGAGGTCACCTGCCCTTAGGAAGGTGTTGGGTCCGGCGTTCCTTCACTTGACCCGTGACACTCTTCTACTTATTTAAGAAATTAAGTAGCACCATTTCCAACAGTCCGGGATTTTGGAACAGTTGGTTATGCGCTTGATCGTTCAATTGGTATCAGAGCAGGTCACGGGTTCAAGACCGGGGAGCGCTATTAAATCCTGATTTTTCTCTTCTACCTGTGTGGGTCCGGCGGGTCAGGCAACCGTGGACATGTGGTAACCCCACCTCGGAGCCGTGCAACCGTGTACATGTGGTAACCCCACCTCTGAGTCGTGTGGGCCATGTGGTAACCCCACCTCTGAGCCATGTGGGCCATGTGGTAACCCCACCTCTGAGCCGATGGGTTGTGCTGGACGCCGGGGGGGATTGTTGGGTCCAGCGTTCCTTCACTTGACCCGTGGAGCTCTTCTACTTATTTTTAGAAATTAAGTAGCACCCTTTCCAACAGTCCAGGCTTTTGGAACAGTTGGTTATGCGCTTGATCCTTCAGAAGGGCACTTTGACCACTTTGGGGCTAGAGTTGACTTTGGTCAACCTAGACTCTTGGTTTGACCATAATGGGTCCTTAGTGACCCATTGACCTCACTTTAGAGTTAGGAGGGCAGGTGTGGGGTCCACTTGGCTAGGTGGAGGTCAATTGACCCTAAGTAAGCTATTTTGACCCATTTAGGGTTAGGGATGACTTAGGTCAACTTACCACTTTGACTTCCCACAGTGGGTCCTTATTGTACCTATGGACTACCCAAGGTGTTAGGGGTGTTGTGGTAAGGTCATGGGATCAAGGTGTAGCCCTAAAGTCAAACCTTAGGTCTAAATGTTGAGGATGAGCTATAGGCAGACCAAGGTGATTTTCACCTTGGCCCTTGTTCACTTGGTCCTTTGAGCTTCTGATGGTTTTGTCATGACCTAGTAATAAGAAAACAAAATCCTAGGGGTCTAGTTGTTTGAGGGATGTTACAAAACCCAATATATAAAAATAAAAATTTCGTCCCCGAAATTAAGGTTAAGCCTATGTGGGGGCTATGGAAATGAAGAAACTTGTAACATCCCTAAGGTTTAAGGTATACATGACTCGAAGAGCTCCGTGTACTTTTGCTGCATCAAGTCCTGTAGCTCCCGTGTATGCTCCTCCTGCCCATGGTTTCTCCACAGAACCTTGACGAGCGGAACCTTCTTGCGTCGCAAGACCCGCACCGTCGTGTCGTCGATCCTGATCGGCTCTAAGCTAACTGATCGATCTGAGGCCACCAGACCGTCGGCTATGGAAATCAGCTGCTTTGGGCGTAGTAGAGCCCTCCGTAGTGAGGAGACATGGAAGACGTCATGCAATCACGCTAACTCCGTGGTAGCTCCAGTCTATAAGCCAAGGGGCCGATCCGCTCCAGGATCCTGTAAGGCCCTGTATATCTCGGACTGAGCTTCTTCCGCCCGCGAACCTGCGAGACTCCATGCATCGGCTGTATCTTCAAGAAAACCCGATCTCCCACCTGGAACTCCACCTAACAATGCCTCGCATCGTAATATTTGGCCTGCCTGCTCTGGGCTTCCAACATCCTGTCCCGGATCAATCTAACCTGAGCATCAGTACCCTCCACAAACTCCGAGTCGAGTGCATGTGGATCTTCATCCTGAATCCATGATAGTGGGGTCCTGCACCTCCGTCCATATAATGCCTCGTAAGGGGCCATGCCTATGCTGGAATAATGGTTGTTGTTGTATGAAAACTCGATCAGTCGCAGTAATCTCTCCCAAGGCTCGTCGTGGTCCAAAATACATTGGCGCAGAAGGTCCTCCAATGTACGGTTGGTGCGCTCCGTCTGTCCATCGATTTGAGGGTGAAAAGTCGTGCTGAATGTCAACCGAGAACCCATATGGGCCTGAACTGTCCTCCACTCCTTGGATGTAAACCGCCCATCTCGATCTGAAATTATAGTCCTGGGTACTCCATGATAGCGCACAAACTGCTCGATGAATCCTTGTACTAATACACTGACCGGAGAGTCCTTCGCCACTGGAATGAATATGGCCACCTTTGTTAGTCTGTCCACTATCACCCAGATCGAGTCATTCCTCGTACGAGACCGGGGTAGCCCATTTATAAAATCCATGGCTATATCCTCAAACTTCCACTCCGGCACTGGAAGTGGTTGTAGTAAATCGGCCGGATTCTTGCACTCTGCCTTAACGAGTTGGCAAGCCTCACAGTGCGTCACAAAATACGTAATGTCCTTCTTCATACCTGGCCAATACATCGTCTTCTTCAGGTCCGCTGACATCTTAGTGATCCCCTGGTGCACTGAGTATCTACTACAGTGTGCCTCTCTCATGATGTCCTCCCGAATCTGGCCTCCTGCCGGTATGTAGACCCTGCCTCTGAAACATAAGAGCTTATCCCTCAAGGAGTAATCCCCAGCCGTGCCTTTCTCCAAGGCTCTGAATATCGGCTCTGCCCTCACATCCAGCCTCTGCCCGTCTCTGATGCGATCCTGAATGTCATCGGTGGCCGTCATTGATGCCAGGTACTCCGTATATAGCTCCGGATCATCCTCAGACACTAGTGATATTTGCATCTTCTTAAACGACTCTACCAAATCCAAGGCCATCAGCTGCGGGCCTACTCCTGACGTACTCGCTCTCCGGATCAGAGCGTCTGCCACCACGTTTGCTTTCCCGGGATGGTAGTGCATGGTGTACTGGTAGTCCGACAGAAACTCCACCCAGCATCTCTGCCTGATGTTCAGCTCCTTCTGCGTGTCTACGTACTTCAAGTTCTTGTGGTCGGATAAAATGTTGCAGTGAACCCCGTAGAGGTAGTGTCGCCAGATCTTTAGAGCAAATATAACTGCCCCCATCTCCAAGTCGTGTACCGGGTAATTCTATTCATGTTTCTTCAGCTGACGGGAGACATTGGCTATCACGTGCCCATTCTGCATCAGAACGGCACCCATCCCCTGATAGGAAGCATCCGTGTACACCTAGAATCCTTCCTTCCATGATGGAAGAGCAAGGATAGGGGCTGAGGTAAGCCGACCCTTCAGCTCCAGAAAGGCAGACTCGCATTGTGGCTTCCAAATAAAAGGAGACTCCTTCTTCGTCAGGGTCGTAAGAGGGAGGGCAATCTAAGAGAACCCCTCTACAAACTTCTGGTAATAGCCGGCAAGTCCTAAGAAACTCCAAACATCTGTGGCCGTCTTCAGCGGTGGATAATCTCGTACTACCTGGACCTTCGCCGGATCTACTGTCAAACCTGCTCTACTGATGACATGGCCCAAAAAGGCCACCTCCTTTAGCCAGAATTGGCACTTGCTGAACTTAGCATACATCTTATGCTCCCGGAGCTTCTCCAAAGTCAAAGTCAGATGCCTTGCGTACTCCTCTTCAGTCCTCGAATAAATAAGGATGTCGTCAATGAATACGATGACGAAGGCATCTAGATATTCTTCGAACACCCGGTTCATCAAGGCCATGAATGCGGATGGTGTATTCGTGAGCCCGAAGGGCATCACAGTAAACCCGTACAGTCCATATCTACTACTGAAGGCTGTCTTCGGGATGTCCTCCTCCTGAATACGTAGCTGGTAGTACCCTGATCTCAGGTCCAGCTTTAAGAACCAAGGAGCTCCCTCCAGCTGGTCAAATAGCTCGTCTATCCTTGGCAAGGGATACGTATTCCTGACCGTCAGCCTGTTCAGGGCCCAGTAATCAATACAAAGCCGAAGTGTCTCGTCCTTCTTTTTGATGAATAACACCGGAGCTCCCCATGGTGAAGAGCTAGGCCGGACGAACTCGGCTTCCACTAACTCTTGAAGCTGGCTTCGAAATTCCACCAACTCCTTCGGGGCCATTCGGTAAGGAGCTCTGGATACCGGCTTAGCCCCCGACACGAGCTAAATCTGGAAGTCCTTCTCCCCGTGCGGGGGTAGCCCTGGTAGCTTCTCCGAAAATACATCGTCAAAGTCCCGCACCACTGGAATATCTGAAATGGAATCCTTGGCCACAGCCATCTCGAAAAGGACCTGATAAATTTTGTCTCCCAGCAGGTGGGCCTTGACGGCCTGCACAGACGATAATAATTTGTGGGGGCTGGTATAATACCTTCGATAACAATAAAGGAGTCCATGTGCCTCACGGTGATCCTCTTCGCCAAGCAGTCAATCTGGGCATGGTTCCTGTGTAACCATGTCATGCACAGGATCAGATCATAGTCCGGTATCCTCAGGATTGTCGCTGGTGCCTCAAACGCCTTCTCGCCGATCTCCGCCTCCATTTTGCAATGAGAAGAGGTCATGAGCTATGAACCATCGGGTAGATGCACCCTCATCATCCTTCCTGTAAATTGCTCCATGCCTGCCAGTCCTTTCACGAAATCTTCTAACATAAACGAATGTGAAGCACCGGTGTCGAAGAGTGTATGAGTGGGCTTGCCGCTGACGAAAACCACGCCTGAGGTAATTAAGTGTCTTAGTGTTCTAGTTATAGTTTTTCTTTTCTTGATTTCTAACTAGTCTATGTATATGAAAACTAGTTCTTAGGAAGGAATGAATTTAAATGTATCGGCGTACCTGCTATAATTTGCTCTGGGTTCCGGGGTTGTGCCAGATCTAGAGCATACACCTACTCCCTTTTTGGCCTGTGGCCTCTGCCCTGATATCCCCATCCTCGGTCGTGTCCTCGGCCACCAAACTGCCGAGGAGGTGGGGCATCCTGAAGTGCTGGTGGGGGTGCTCGCCTCATGGGACAATTCCTCTTGAAATGTCCCGGCTGATTGCACTAGAAGCATACCGGTGCCTGCTCTGCTGTCCTCGGTATCTCCAGCATCCGTAAGGGTTGGGGAGCCAATACCCCCTGGTTCCTCTGCTCCTGTCCAATCTCTTGACGGGGTTGATCCCCATTCCTACTTTCCCCAATGACCTGGCCTCGAGGATGGTCTCTACGGCCTCCAATCACTGCAACGTTAACCGGTCTCTTTCGGCTCTCAACTGTAAGCTGATCTGCTTCCCTTTTCTTGGTCATTTCCAGAATCCTGTCCAAGCTTCCCTCGGAGACGAAGAGGAGGGGCCGTCTCATGTCGTCGTGTAGCCCCTTGTAGAACCTCCTGGCATAGCCAGCGTCGTCCAACTGATAAGAGTCTACATAGTGGGCTAGGTGAGTGAACTCCTGGTAATACTCCAGTACTGTCCTGTTGCCCTGCCTCAACTGCAGGAACCTATCCTCCAACTCATCCCAAGCCGACTGAGGTACGAAATGTCCCAGAAGTGCTGCTCTGAACTCTCCCCAAAATATGTCTGCGCAATCCATATCCGCAAAAGTGGTGTCCAGCTGTGACTTTCACCACCTCTTTCTGTGTGACTCCAGGCAGGAGACTACCAAAGCAACTGCCTCTCAGTAGGGCATCGAATCCCCGAAAGCATCTCATAGATGGTATCTAACCATTCCTCCATGCGAACTGCCGACTCCGTATCCAGGTAGGATGGAGGGGAAAGTGCCTGGAAGGCACTCATCCAGTTGGCCCCGGGATTTGGTTGTAGAGCTGGGGCTTGCTGAGCTCTGAAGTCCTCCAGGATGGCCGTTAATGTTTGCCCCATCTCCGTCTGCTGAAACGGAACTAGAGCCGGCGGAGGCGGAACTATATTCGGAGCCTGAGGTGTCCCCTGCTATGGAGTAGGGTTTGTCGCAGGCTACACGAAAAAAATTCCAATTGTTAGATAGCGTACGAATGGAATAAAAGAAGGAGAAAATGGACTTCTACATGTGATTTCCCTTATGGGCACACCACTGCTTCCGCTGCTAGTTTGTCCGCAAACTAAGCTCGCGCGGGGGTGGCCTAAGGTTTTTTGTGCACTACTTCTCTTTCGATCGAGGTTTGCTCTGATACCACTTGTAAGACCCCATTTTTTTTCTTTTTCAAACACGAGGTCTTATGCCCAGAACCGCCGTTTTGCGGTGGCCCGACACTCGGGAAGGCCGCCACTACAAAACGCCGATTTTGCCGGCCTTTTCGATCATCAAAGAGAGAGCGGTAATCGTAAATAAAAAATAATTGAGTCCACAAACATCATATATAATGAGAAACCACAATAAGTCCAAATATATAGAAGAGAGAGAGTACTGCAAAAGAACAGTACAAATGGAATATAAACGGGCTTAAGCCCAGTACATTAGATCCTCACTACAACCTCTCGTGGAAGCTATAAGAAAGAACTAATCACTCACGGAGCTAGTCACTGGTGCTCCGGTACTAGACTGGCCCACCTCCATGCGCACCGTACTCTACTGGTGCTGGTCCCTGTATTGCTGGTCCCTGAGCTGTTGGTCCCTGTCTCCCATCCGGATCCCCTATAATGTTGTGGTTCGAAAACCATTAGTCATAAAGACTAAGTCCTATCATCCCCTACCCCTCCCCCATGGCTCCTAGGTACCGAGCGGGGAGGAGGAAAGGGAAATTACAAAGGTCGAGAGTAAGCAAAGCATGTGACAGTGGAACTAATCTAGCAGCTATTTATGTTGTATAAATAGCTAAGGAAGAAGGGTACAACCTAGCAGTTCTACAATAGTGAGCAATAAAGTAAACAAGTAGGATAAGCAGTATATGTAAGAAAGACAAGGTAAGAAGTAAGTAACCTTAACTTATATGAATGCCTATACATACTTATAAGTTAAGGGGTCTTCTGCAAGGCTCCCATCGTATAAAAAGTCTCATACCAATTTATACGTTGGGGTGTCGGTTGTATGCAAGTATGAGTGTAGTGATATGATATGTCATGAGTCATGCAAGTGCAACTCACGCACACGACTCTATGCGCACAGACCTTTAGTTTCCCCTATTTGGGCAACTAGCTTCACTCCCAGGAACCTCCGTAGTGGCAAACGGAGACAGTGGGTCGGGCCCCCCACTCCTAGATGAGTATCCACACTGCCTGGCCTAGCCCTTACGTACGCCTCTAGAAGGACACAACATAGAGTCTCCGCGTACTAATGCTGGTCATATCCACCAGACTTTCTTTGGCTAAGTGTCCCACATCGCTGAGTCAGCGTATCGACATCGGTGTGAACGACCATCCAATACCGAAGACCCACCACCTTATTTGTATCCAATTCCTTCGGAGCCATCGGATCCCCGGACTATCCCGTCCGTTACATCTACCTTCCGAACCTACCGTCCGGATGGTCAATCAAACTAACCTGACCAACCTTCCGAGCTACTGGGGTGTGTGAATGTGAAACCCTAGTTACACTAGTTGCTCTTGAAGCTTATAATTCCTAATGTTTAGATTAGCCCAGGACTGCCCAAGGTATTCCCCGTGAAGGGCTCTCGAGGGCACTAGGAACTATGATGATAGCTGAAGCCCATCATTCCCTTTCACAAGGCACTTACTATTATAGACTATTACCCAACTCCCAATCCCTTAAATGTTGTACTGCATATAACCCTAGTGTATTTGACACTTTCTCTCTTACGGGGAAGACGATGTTTCGTCGACCCCGAGCACCTCTTAATAGTAGCCAAACTTCTCACTCCTCATCACGACTCCCGATGATAATCTCATTTTCCTTACCAGACTAACAAACTAATATCTCAACTCCCTAAGTTCATTTTGCACCATATTTTGATTTCTGCAGTTTTTTCTAAACGGAGACTATCCTAAGCCATATGATGTGTATAATGGGAGGTACTCCAATTTATCATCGAAAATCCCTATAATATTTATTGGAAGTCTATCATGACATGATTAGCCTAAATTCAGAAGTTTATAATTTTCCTAATTTATTTGATAATTTATTTAATTTCCAAAGTGATCCAAATGCCTTAGTTTGAACATGAAGTACTATTTTCAGGCATACAAAATGTTCCACAAAATTATTATAACTAAAAGACAACTATTTATCAGTAAATCCAAGGTCTCCAAATTTTTCAGTAAGACTTAAACCTCTAAACATAATTTTTGAACATAACCTACATTAACCAAATTAAAGAGGCAAGTACTGTCAATATTCTTCTAAAAATTCTGAGAAACTTCAAGGATGAATATAAAGACATATAAACACTCCAGGTCAAGTTTCATAATTTATCAGTGAATAATGAACTCTATAATTGATTTTCTCACAATATTCCAAGTAATAGTTTAATGAATTAAGTACAACAATTATTCAACTAAAAATTGCAATAAAATTCTCATATGCACATATTGACCTAAAACCACTACTAATCAAGTTTCATAATTGTCCAAAAAAAAATAGAGCTCTAAATCTATTATTGATCATATTCCCGTATTTAAAAATTTGTGAAGTACTGGAAATTTACATCTGAAAATTACAATAAAATTCATGTGATCATAATGATCTAAAACTCACTTTGCCCCAATTTCATAATCATCTAGTGGATATTCAGATCAAAATAAAATATAATTAATTATGGCTAATTTTGGTATTACAAAGGTGATACTGAAATTATTAATCTGAAATTCCCAATAAAATTATCCAAGGCTTATAATGTCATTATGAATACACTAATAAAATTTCACAAGTTTTCATAGAGTTCTAGTTACCTATCCTTCAAATTTAAGGATTGTGAGCTAAACTAGGGTTAGAGTTTTCAGGGGCTTAACCATCTCCAAATACTCTAATATTTTTACCAGAGGACTTTAGCTACCCTAGAGTCCTCTCTACCAAATTTCAAATCCATACAAGGGAATTTGACCATATGCCCTTCACAAACCCCCAAAGTCCAAACATAGGGTTTGAACTTGGGTCCTAGGGCAGTCCTACCCCAAACCATCCCATAACCCATAAGAGGGTGTAAAAAGTCATAACAAACTAGTGGACAAAGTCTCAGCCTCTGTTGAGGTGATTTGACCACTAAAACCTCAAGGTGCACTTTTGACCTAAATACCCCTTATTAGGGCTAGGTTAGGGTTTGCCCAATTCCCAACCAAATCAACTCAAAATGAGGTGAAAATTTATACTGAACCCCCTGATGTCCATAAGGACTACTCACTAAAATTTGGGAGGGTTTGCAGTTATTTAGATCCATAAATTAATTTACCCTAAGATATTTAAATGATTTCAAAAACTATAGAAAAATTGTCCCCAAAAATTCTCATTCTTGGGCAGGACTAGTACAGACTATGGTGACCCCCTGTCCAAATTTCAGGTCATTTGGACAAGGGATGAAATGGGGGCACACATTTTACTTTCTGTCTAGCCCTAGGTATAGACCCAACCAAAATGAGTGCCCTAGTGAAACCAGGCACCCAAATTGGTTCAAACCAATTTTAAAATAAATTAGACCCATAGGGCTACAATTGATATGTTGACCTCTTTCTCATATTTTTCTTCTAAGTATTTTTAAATTAATTTCCAAGGTAACCGATTATAAGGGACAGAAATATGCATAAATTAAAGTATAATTCATTTGATCCCTGCACTAATCTTAACGCAGATCGGGCGGCTGCCAGTCATCTTCAACCTCCAGCCGACGACCCCGATTGCTTCTTCTTGGAGCAACTTCCAAGCGTTGTTGTCGGCCACCCAGCCACCTCCCCGGCCGGACACCGCCACTACCACCTCCGTTGAGGTGGTGGATATCGCCAGGCGGCAGAAAAGCCGCCGGAGGGGCGGATTCCGGCGATCCCGACGGGTTCATTTTTGCGGAAAAACCAGGAGAAAGTTTCCCCCGATCGGGATCAATTGAGCCTGAATCTTGGCCCTAATGATTCCTATGATCTACCCACAGTGAGAGAGGAAGGGGAGGACCTTGCTTGCGGCCTGAAGATGCATCGATCGTCGGGAAGCCATTGGTGGTGGAGGAGTCGCCGGCATTCTGCAACAGCACAGTGAACTCGCTTGTCTCCTTCGGGTAAGGTGTGGAAAAGCTTGCCCTGGATCCAGGGATGATTTTAAAATAATAAAATGGGGGAGGGGAGGGGTACAGCTGGTGGTGGACATTAATGCCCCTTAATGCAAGTTTCGGCCATGGTATGGGGGGAATCTAGGCTCAATCTAGCCAGGAAATGGCTGGAAACTCCTCCTCTTCCCCAGAGGAGTTGAATCCAGCCCTTAATGGGGGAGGAGAAGGGCCTTCCTTTATGACACCATTAGTGGCCAAGGTTTGCATTTCTCGGCCATGGTGGTTGTCCTCCCCTAGCCTCTGCCATGGCCGAGAAAACCCTTGGCCTCCTCTCAACTGACCAGGGGAGATAATTCCAGCAAGAGGAGAGGGCTCTTGGCCTCCCTAGCCATGAATGGCTCTCTCTCTCTCTCTCTCTTTCACTATTTCTCTCTCATCCATTAAAGAGGAGTTTGAGTTTTCTCTCTCCTAGTCATCTAGGTTGACCTTGCTAACCACTCCAGCCTATTGGCAGCCCACTAACCCATATTTTTCATGGAAATGAGGTTAGCCCAAGAGGAAAGAGGGCTTGAGCTTGAGTTAGCCTTTTGAGATAAGTTTAACTTGACCTAGCTTAGGGTTGACTTTGGTCAATTTGACCTTTTGAGTTGCAATCAATGGGTCCTTGGTGACCCATTGGACTCGCCTAAGTTCTAGGTAGGGTTGGGTAGGGTTGACTTGGCACTTTGGAGGTCACCTGCCCATAGGAAGGGCACTTTGACCACTTTGGGTCTAGAGTTGACTTTGGTCAGCCTATACTCTTGGGTTGACCCCAATGAGCCCTTGGTGACTCATTGACCTCACTTTAGAGTTAGGATGGCAGGGTGGGGTCCACTTGGCTACGGGGAGGTCATTTGACCCTAAGTAGGCTAGTTTGACCCATTTAGGGTTAGGGTTGAGTAGGTCAACTTAACTACTTTGACTGCCCACAGTGGGTCCTTAGTGGCCCTATGGACTACCCAAGGTGTTAGGGGTGTTGTGGTAGGGTCATGGGATCAAGGTGTAGCCCTAAAGTCAAACCTTAGGTCTAAATGTTGAGGATGAGCTATAGGCAGACCAAGGTGATTTTCACCTTGGCCCTTGTTCACTTGGTCCTTTAAGCTTCTGATGGTTTTGTCATGACCTAGTCATAACAAAACAAAATCCTAGGGGTCTAGCTATTTGAGGGATGTTACAACATACAAGGCCTCAAATGGATCCTATGTTACCTTCTTTGCTTTCGAATTTATTTTCTATGCTGATATGTTTAAATATTTAGATATGATGCTTGACTGGAACACTAATATTCTTTTTATGATATAGTTCTTAAATCTCTCTCTATGTAATGTAATACGGGGATTTCGATTAATAACTAACCCTCAGTTGCCACTATCTCGTCATTAGGTAAGATGGCTAGGCAAGTAAATCCTGGGATCAATGCTCATTTTCACTCCCCTTATGCGGTTACTGGAATCCGCTTAGACCCCCTCACAAGCTTTCAGATAGCTCGACCGGAGGTCATCGGGACTATAACCCTCTCCGTAGGCATGAAATGCTATCTTACCCACATCTCTAAGACGACTAAAATTTCCTTCATCTAAGACACTCATGATCGGTGTATGTGGTAGGCGTATATCAATAAACAAGACGGTCGGCCTTGCATCAGCGAAGGAATGTTGAAAATTTTGAAGTGAAAGTGGGTGATGGAGCAGACCGCGCGGTCTGAGTCCGCGGCCTGGGCGGTCTGATATTACAGCCTGGGTGGTCAGCGACCAAGACAGACTTGGCGGCTTGGGCGTCTAGTGGAGCGACCTGGGTGGTCTGTCTTTGGCGGTTTGTTTGCGGTGCTCAGCTCGGCCTGCGGTTCTGCAGATCTTGCTTTTGGAGTAACCGGGCGGTTTGGAGGTTATATCCGCGGAGTTGTGCCGGACTTGATTAGAGTCTGCAGAGTCCGCTATTGTGGACTTATTTTGGAGATCGACATTGTTCCTTGCTGAGTTCTCCGGTGTTGCGGTGGATGAGCCGCATTCTTTGTGGCGGACTGTCCATGGAGTTGGCGGTCTGGGTTTCGTGTCCGCCAAGCTCGCACCAGTTGTTTGGTGGGTTGCTGGACTTGGTCACATACTGTGACAAGTTCAGGGTGTTCGTAGAGTCCGCTGTTGACCGGGCGGTCTGCCTTTGGTCATGGACTTGTGGCGAGCTGAGGCGTTGTTCTTGAGCTGTGCGGACTGACGTCATGTCTGCATATGGCATGCGGACTGATGCAGTATAGGCTGTGGCTGTGTTCGTGTGCTGTGTAGTGTGGCGGACTGGTGGTGTGCTTGCGGGTTGTGCGGACTGTTGTTGTGTCTGCATGTAGCGTGCGGACTGACGCAGTAAATGGAATGTTGATGTGTCCGCGTGTTGCATGTGTGCGGACTGGTGCGGTGTCCGCCTGGTGTGTACTGACCTTGACTTGGCGCCTGGCGGGTTGTTTGTAGCCCGGCTAAGTCTTTGCGGACTCAGCGGACTGGTGTTTGCTAGCTGCGAGCTGGGGTGGTGACTCTATTCACTAGGGCGGTGACCACACTCCTCACCCCGCCTATAAATAGACCCCCCGGCATGTCTACAGTAACAGAGCGAATAGTAAGTTGAGCACAGATCAATTGTTGCGGACTCGGTTTTCTAGGTCGCGCGGGTTGAAATTAACTTGTTGTTGTGTGCAGGTTGTGCGGCTAGCTCTATGAAGCTGGGCGTCTGGTTTTGATCAAGGTCAGGAAGCAGTGAAGCTTGCGGTTTACAATCAGCAGTTGTAGCAAGTTGCAGGTGGCGGCCAACCAGTTTCTCTCCTCAATTTGATCTAAATTCAATAACCAGGTCGTCGGTCTAGGCGGACTTGGCGGTCTGTTCTTTCAGTTCGGCGGCGGCTTGTAGAGCAGACGCCAGCAGAATAACGGGTTGTCCGTGTGGTTTGTGCGGACTCCAAAGTTTTAGAGTCGCAGCAGCAGCTTGGCGGTCTCGGCGGTCTCGGCGGACTCTGAAGTCTTGGAGGCAGTCTGCCCGGCTTAAAGTTTGCTCTTGTTTGTTTTCTTCTCATTGTACTTGGCGAAATCATGTCTCGCCATGTATATCTTGCCTTGTAAAGTTGATAGTGGATTAATGCAAGATCTGTGTTTGCTCTTCATTGCTTTCTGATTCATAGTTCAGTTTACGGTTGGAGTGTTCCTATGCCTAGTTCTCATTTCTGCTTGATCAAGTGATCAGTTTGATAATTTTGGAAGTGTTTACTTGACACCAGAACTACTAGTTGATTGACTTGTGAAATTTCAACAAGGCATTGCTACAGTTACCAACACTTTTCTGAGAACAAGCTCTGATCAACAAGTGTTTCATACCCCAAGGGCGTATTCGTTCGTCAGTTGTAGAGGAGAAACTTGTGGATACTATATGCCCAATCAACTATCATAACCCCTAACAATGGACCTCTCAGTGTGAGTAGTTGATGCCTTAACCTTCCATGACATCCTTTCGGAGGAGCATTCTGTCTTCAGACACCCATAACCCCATCGGACGATCTTGGTAGAGGGAAGTGCCATGAGATTTTTCTTCCGTCGCTCACGGGTTTTGTAGTTATTCATATTGGCGAGAGACCGCATGTTAATTCACACACTCCACCCTATTCACTATTTGCAGACACCCAAAGTGGAGTTGCTTGGTTGGTCTTCTCAAGATTATTCATATTGGCGAGTGTCCGAATGTTAATTCGCACACTCCGCCCTATTCACTATTTTAATAGGCGAACACCCAGTGTGGGGTCCCCTGGCTAGTCTTCTCAAGAATATTCACATTAGCAAGTACCCACATGTTAATTCACACACTTTGCCTTATTGACTATTTTAATAGGCGGGCACTCGGAGTGGGGTTGCCTGGTCGGACCTCTCAAGATTACTCATATGGGCAAGTGCTCGCATGTTGATTCACACACTCTGCCCTAATTCGCCATGCTAAAAGGCAAACACCTAGTGTGGGGTCGCCTGGTTCTTCTCATACAATTATTCATGTTAGTGAGTGTTAGCAGAAACAAGTGCGCACATACACATTCATTACTCTTTATGGGCGGATAACCTGCAACTGTTGAAATTTGTGAAGTGGAAGTGGATGATGGGACAGGCCGGGCGGACTGGGCGGACAGCATTGGCGGACTGGGCAGACTGGGCGGATTGCGGCCTAGTGTAAGTCTAGTGGAAGCCGGCTGTTCTGAGTGGGTTGTATGCAAGTAGTCCGCGAACTTTGCGGCCTGGTATCTGCGGATAGGGCGTTGGCTGATTGGTTTAGCCAAGGAGCGGCCTGAGCGGATAGGAGCTTGCAGACTGGCGTGTCCGCGGTTGTGCTGTTGCGGACTGGGCTTAGAGCTTGGCTGTGGCCTTGTCGAGCTCTGGTGTTACAGCAGGTGCTTTGCTGTGGAGGTCTTTGGCGGGCTGGTGTTTGGAGTCCGGGAGGTGGCCGTTGCTTGGGGCAGGTGTGCGAGAAGCTTGCGGACTACTGGCAGTCTGTGCGCTTGGATATTTGGTGGATGGAGCTATGTACGCCATGCTCGCATGAGGCCTTTGATGGTTCTATACTTGGTCACACTCTGTGCCAAGACCAGGGTGTCCGTAGTATCCGCCAAGTCCGTTGTTGAGCGGGCGGACTGTTGCTAACTCTGTCTTTGGTCGTGGACTTGTGGCGGATGGAGACTTGTCTTGTTCTATGCGGACTGCCTCAGGGTTGTGCGGACAGCCATTGAAGGGGGTTGCTGTCCTGCATTGGTTGTATGCTTTGCGGGCTGATGCCTTGTCCGCATAGCTTAGGCGGACTGAAGAGGGTTCGCCAATGTTGTCTTGCTCCTGGCGGTTTTCCTTGGTATCCAGCTAAGTCCTTGCGGACTCGGCGGATGGTGCTTTGCTCTCGTGCGGGCTACGGCGGTGTCGCTATCTCTAGGACGGTGACCACACTCCTCACCTCGTTTATAAATAGGACCCCCCTGGCACATCTACAGTAACTTGAGTGAACAGTCGCGCGGATAGCTTCAAGGAGCCAGGAGTTTGGCTTTGACTTCGGTCAAGTACTTGGAAGTGTGCGGTCTCTGCGGATTCAGCAGGTCGCTCTACAGCTTGTCAGTTCTCTATTTCAAGTTTGCCAGCTTCAATAACCTGTCCGCCGGTCTCAGGCGGGTAGGCGGTCTGTTCCTCAGTTCATCAGCAGGAGTCGAATAATGGTGTGTATGTGCGGCCTCGCGGCTTCGGCGGACTCCGTGTCTATTCGGCGGATTGCAGCATAGCTTGGGCGGCTTCGGCAGGCTTGGCGACCTTGGCGGTCTAGGCGAACTCCGGTGCTGTCCGCCCGGCTTGTTTTGTGTAACTTTCTGTGATAGCTCGTGTACTAGTGAAATCATGTCTCGCTACGTATACTTCGCCCTGTAAAGAAGTGAATGTATAAGAGATCTTCTTGTGCTTCCATTGTTTGTTGGTGTTAACCTTTGTTCCTTGGTTTTCCGCTGGTTCAGAGTGTGAACTGGGTAGTGCCGAAGATATTAATTTGGTATTTGGGCTACCTTGCTGACCACTTTGAGAAAATTCAACATGGTATCAGAGCAAGGTTCAGTTGCGTGAGCGGTAGTCAACCAGTGTTGTTACTCAGGGCTTGAGTGGTGATCAACCTGTGTTGTTGCTCGGAGCATCTGAAAGGTTGCCAACAGGTGTTGCAATGGAAGGGAGCTATGCAAGAGGTCTGGGCATTGAACTCTTAACGCCGACTAACTTCAAGAAGTGGAAGTCGTGCATGAAGAGTTATCTTCTAGGTGAGGAGCTGTGGGAAGTCGTCGGTGGTGACGACAGACAGGAAGTGACTGATGCGTTCGGTACTGCTGAGCAGGTTAGGCTCTGGAGGAAAACAAATGCTAAGGCGGAGTTTATCCTCAAGAGGGCTGTGTCACCAGAACTATTTGATCACATCATTGGATGTGAGTCGGCTGCTGATATTTGGACAACCATTGATGAGTTGTTCAATAGGAAGAATGTGGCGCAGCTTCAGTTTCTGGAGAATGAGTTGGCTAGAACAACTCAGGGAGACCTTTCCATCTCGAAGTACTTCTTAAAGATGAAGAGCTTGTATGCTGAGCTGTCGGCGCTGGATCCTGATGAGCCTATCTCTGAGGCTAAGATGAAAAGGAACATAATCCGCGGCTTGCGGAAGGAGTATGTGGCCTTTGTGATATCTGTTCAAGGGTGGGCTACTCAGCCATCTTTGCTGGAGCTGGAGAATCTGCTTGCATCGCAGGAGAGCTTGGCAAGGCAGATGGCTGGAGTTAATCTTAATCAGGAAGGCAGCGAAGCTCTCTTCTCAGGCAAGAAGAAAGGATGGGAAGGGAAGAAGAAGAAGGTGCAGGTCGCTGGTGAGAAGGAGACTTCAACTTCATATCAGCCGGAGAGGAGCAATGCTCCTAAGGACTAGAAGAAGAATTTGAAGTGCTATCGGTGTCATCAGCGAGGGCACTTCAAGCGGGACTGCAAGGTCAAACTGCAGCCTGGGCATGCTGTGGGAAAGGAGGAAGCTTGCTCGAGAAGTGAAGAAGCAGGATGGGGCGTAACTTTCATGACGGGCACTTGTGTCCGGGCCTTGTCTGCTGAGGACTTCAACAGCGAGTGGATCGTGGACTCCGGGTGTGGTCATCACCTCACCGGAGACAAGTCGAAGTTCACCTTCATGCAGGTATACTCAGGTAATGAAGTTATTATCATTATTGATAATATTGTTTATGCAGAAGAGAAAGAGGGGGTTGTGTCTTTGGGTAGTGATCAGGGGCCACTCACGTTAAGGAGTGTGTATCACGTACCGGGCATGAAGAAAAACCTCTTCTCGGTGACCAATGTGGTGGACGCTGGGTATCACGTTCTGTCTGGGCCAACAGACGTGAGGTTCCTTTGCAATGTATCAGCGGTTAAGGCTGATGTTGCTCATGTAGGAAGGAGGGTGAAGAACTTGTTTGTTCTTGCCACCAATTCTTATGTTGATCGTTTGAGGGCCAATGATAGCGCTGCTATCTGGCATGAGAGGCTGGGGCATGTAGGCATGGACAAGCTGAAGGCGATGGCTAGTAGAAGTTTGGTGAAGGGGTTGCCTAAGTTGTCCTCCTTTGGTGACTGGCATGTTTGCGCGGGCTGTAAATACGGTAAGGCACATCGCCTTTCGTTTGATAAATCACAAACAAGGAGCAAGCTACCATTGGAGTGCATTCATGGCGACTTGATGGGACCGACGGTTACTGCCAACCTTCGTTGAAGCAGATACATGCTTGTCTTGATTGATGACTACTCAAGATATACTTGGGTGTACTTCTTAAAGGAGAATTCAGAAGCCTTCCGTTTGTTTGTGGAGTTTAAGGAGTTGGTAGAAGGCCGGCTTGGCTTGCGGATCAAGAAGCTTAGAACGGACAACGGTGGTGAGTTCATATCCTCCGAGTTTTCTAACTTCTGCAGGAGGCACGGGATCCAACGAGAGCTTACTTGTGCTCACACTCCACAACAAAATGGGGTAGCGGAGCGGAAGATCCGTCATCTGACGGAGACCTGCAAATGCTGGCTTCATGCGAAAGATATCCCAAGGTCCTTTTGGGCGGAGGGGATGTCTTGTGCTGCTTATGTCATCAACAGGATGCCACTCAGCCCTATCAACATGAAGACTCCTTTTGAGCTGTTGCTGAAGGAGAAGCCGAGTGTTGGACACCTTAGGGTGTTTGGTTCAACTTGCTATGTGCATGTCCCGGATGCTTCACGGACTAAGCTGGATGCAAAGGCAAGGAAGCTTGTCTTTGTTGGCTACGATGAGCGGAAGAAGGGATGGAAATGCATGGACCCTGCGACAAAGAAGTTCGTGGTGTCAAGAGACGTTGTCTTTGACGAGCTGACGTCATATGGAGGTGGCTCGATGGAGCTAACCAGAAGTAGCAAGGTTGATGAAGCACCGGTGGTGGCTGCTGATGGCTTGGAAGAGGAGCTTACTGTTTCACCAGCAGCTCCTGTTACTTCTAACTCCGAGGCTGACCCTTCTGGGTCAGGAGGCAGGGGGAGCACTGCTCAAAGCTTGCCCCAGGTAGGAGTTGAGCCCGAAGAAGCAACGAAAGCAGTGAGCAAGGAGCCGACCCTTCGGAGATCGAAGAGGGTTGTTAAGCCACCGGCTTGGTACTGTGATGGGAATGCAGTGAGCTTTGTCTCCTGCTTCTTTGCAGGTCCTCTGGATGAGCGAGAGCCTGCAACCTTCAACGAGGCCACTGGAGTTAAGAGTGGGAAGATGCGATGAAGGAAGAGATTGATGCTCTGAAGAAGAATGAAACCTGGGACCTTGTGCCCAAGGTTGATGACATTACTCTGGTTACTTTCAAGTGGGTGTATAAGTTGAAGAAGAAGGCTGATGGGAGCATTGATAGGTTCAAAGCTCGCCTGGTCGCTAGAGGATTCTCACAGCAGTATGGAGAAGACTATGAGGAGACATTTAGTCCGGTTGCAAAGATGACTTCGGTTAGAGTGATGATCATCTTGGCTACTAGCAAGGGATGGAGAATGTGGCAACTCGATGTGAAGAATGCCTTTCTTTAAGGAGAAATTGACAAGGACATCTTCATGGATCAGCCACTTAGTTTTGTCTCTGAAGATCATCCGGACTATGTCTGCAAACTCAGGAAGGCTCTCTATGGGTTGAAGCAAGCTCCTAGAGCGTGGTATGGGAAGATTGCAGAGTACTTGCAATTCTGTGGATACCTTGCTTCCAACTCGGATTCAAGCTTGTTCATCAAGAAGAAGGGGGAGCTTCTAGTCTTGGTCCTGCTGTATGTGGATGACATGATCATCACAGGGAATTCGGAGGGGGAAGTAGCAAGGCTCAGGGCAGAGCTTGTTATACGCTTCGAGATGAAAGACTTGGGAGAGCTTCATCACTTTCTCGGTCGTGAGGTGGAGAGGAAGGAGTGCGGGATTCTCATTAGCCAAAAAGTGTATGCAGATCGCATTGTGAAGCGGTTCGGCATATGCGAAGGGAAGAAGTGCTCTACTCCACTGGAACATGGGCAGAAGCTTCGACGAGATGAGGGAAGGGTTCTTCATGATCCCTTGGTGTTCAGGGCTCTTGTTGGGAGCTTGATCTATCTGACGATTACAAGGCCAGACATTGCTTATGCTGTTGGCCGAGTAAGTCGGTATATGGCTGAACCAAGGCAATCTCATCTAGTGGCGGCAAGGCATATATTGAAGTATGTCAAGTCAACTTCTGACATGGGACTTCTCTATAGAAGGGACTCGGATTTTGCCTTGCTTGGGTACACGGATGCTGACTATGGCGGTGATTCGGATGATCGAAGGTCCACTTCAGGTTATGTGTTCACTTGCGGATCAGCTAGCATCTCGTGGTGTAGCAAGAAGCAGGACTCGATGTTAGTCTCAACTACGGAGGCAGATTATAAGGCTTCGGCGTTGGCTGCTCGGGAAGCCATCTGGTTGAGTAGGCTTATAGAGGATGTTCATGAAGAAGTGCAAGAGCCTACTTTACTCCGGGGTGACAATGATAGTGCTCTCAAGCTGGTAAACAATCCAGTGTGTCACGCCAGGACCATGCACATTGAGATCGATCACCACTTCATCACGGAGAAGGTGTTGGAGGGATCTCTGTTGGTCGGGCATGTACGAAGTGAAGATAATCTTGCTGACATCTTCACGAAGCCAGTGTCGAAGGGTCCCTTTGAGCGGTTGCGCAGCTTGCTGGGCTTGATCACCACTTCTCACTTCAAGGGGGAGTGTTGAAATTTGTGAAGTGGAAGTGGATGATGGGACAGGCCGAGCGGACTGGGCGGATAGCATTGGCGGACTGGGCGGACTGCGGCCTAGTGTAAGTCTAGTGGAAGCCGGCTGTTCTGAGCAGGTTGTATGCAAGTAGTCCGCGGACTTTGCGGCCTGGTATCTGCGGATAGGGCGTTGGCTGATTGGTTTAGCCAAGGAGCGGCCTGAGCGGATAGGAGCTTGCGGACTGGCGTGTCTGCGGTTGTGCTGTTGCGGACTGGGCTTAGAGCTTGGCTGTGGCCTTGTCGAGCTCTGGTGTTACAGCAGGTGCTTTGCTGTGGAGGTCTTTGGCGGACTGGTGTTTGGAGTCCGGGAGGTGGCCGTTGCTTGGGACAGGTGTGCGAGAAGCTTGCGGACTGCTGGCAGTCTGTGTGCTTGGATGTTTGGCGGACGGAGCTATGTCCGCCATGCTTGCATGAGGCCTTTGATGGTTCTGGACTTGGTCACACTCTGTGCCAAGACCAGTGTGTCCGCAGTATCCGCCAAGTCCGCTGTTGATCGGGCGGACTGTTGCTAACTCTGCCTTTGGTCGTGGACTTGTGGCGGATGGAGGCTTGTCTTGTTCTATGCGGACTGCCTCAGGGTTGTGCGGACAGCCATTGAAGGGGGTTGCTGTCCTGCAGTGGTTGTAGGCTTTGCGGGCTGATGCCTTGTCCGCATAGCTTAGGCGGACTGAAGAGGGTTCGCCAATGTTGCCATGCTCCTGGCGGTTTTCCTTGGTATCCGGCTAAGTCCTTGTGGACTCGGCGGACGGTGTTTTGCTCTCGTGCGGGCTAGGGCGGTGTCGCTATCTCTAGGGCGGTGACCACACTCCTCACCTCGTCTATAAATAGGACCCCCCCTGGCACATCTACAGTAACTTGAGTGAACAGTCGCGCGGATAGCTTCAAGGAGCCCGGAGTTTGGCTTTGACTTCGGTCAAGTACTTGGAAGTGTGCGGTCTCTGCGGATTCAGCAGGTCGCTCTGCGGCTTGTCAGTTCTCTGTTTCAACTTTGCCAGCTTCAATAACCTGTCCGCCGGTCTCAAGCGGGTAGGCGGTATGTTCCTCAGTTCATCAGCAGGAGGCGAATAACGGTGTGTCCGCGCGGCCTCGCGGCTTCGGCGGACTCCGTGTCTATTCGGCGGATTGCAGCATAGCTTGGGCGGCTTCGGCGGGCTTGGCGACCTCGGCGGTCTCGGCGGACTCCGGTGCTGTCCGCCCGGCTTGTTTTGTGTAACTTTCTGTGATAGCTCGTGTACTAGCTAAATCATGTCCTGTAAAGAAGTGAATGTATAAGAGATCTGCTTGTGCTTCCATTGTTTGTTGGTGTTAACCTTTGTTCCATGGTTTTCCGCTGGTTCAGAGTGTGAACTGGGTAGTACCGAAGATATTAATTTGGTTTTTGGGCTACCTTGCTGAGCACTTTGAGAAAATTCAACAGCAACCAATACACCACCTAAAGGAATTCACATAAGTAAAGTATGAAGTAAATTTTTAACATTTCTCTCTAACTCTTATTAGAGGGATTCTAAAAATAGAAGCAATATGAAACATATAAAAACATAGTGTTGGTTCAACAACATGAGTGCGATTGTGAGGCCTCGAGCTTAATAGAAGCACAGTCAGTGGCCAGCCTCCGGTGGAGCCTTCCTCCAAACTTGAGACTGTGACGTCTTCATGATCAACAAATAATATCGTATAGTTGATGCCCGCATACACCGACTTCAAGGCACCTTTATCCTTTGGAATATGGAGTGTCATCTTCCACCAACGCCCACAGAGCCAGACTAGTTCCGGGCATTACCTCGGATTGTCCACTGCCATTTTTGCCAACATCCAAAATGCCTGCAAACCCATGATTCTCTGCCTGGGTAAGGTAAATGATATGTTAGTAAATCAACTCATACCTTCAATTTCTCTTGCATACAGGAGTTCACCGCCAAAGCATCATCAAGGACTCTCTATACTGCACTATTGAAAGTAAATACCCTCAAGGTTGTCATTATAACCCTCGCGGGGAGCTCCTAACCGCCTCTATCTTCCAATGATCCTTTGGGCCATAGGAGATGGCCGAAACCTCCAGTGCATATGGAAGGGCCATTTGGATGTTGGAAGCGTTTACAGTGGGCACAACACCACCTAAATGTGACAAATAACTTCTTATATATGAAACAAAAGTTACAAGACTCAAAGGACAACTTGTCTTCAACCACAATTACAACTCAACACAAACGCAAACCCAAACTTGGGTTTTACAACTCCACAAATGACAACTACTTGGAGGTCGCAAACTTCAATCCGCAAGTTGTTCAAAGGTTAGGAGAAGCTATCCGCCACTTATGCTTTAACTATCCTATTTGCCAATAGGAGTCTGCCACTTCTGCTTTGATTTTTCACGCAAAGCTGTCTGCAGTCTATCTGTTCGTAGAAATCGAGTCCGCCAATGATTTTTAATCTTCCGCAGTATTTTAGGGTCTATTTTGGACAGCTCTGGCAGCTGGAGAAGCTCTTTCCCAGCCGCCAGAGCTGTTATTGCCGTTGTTTGGGACAGCTTTTTAATGAAATCGCGTTTCAAAGAGCAGCTCCCAGAGTTCTTTTCCGGAAGCACCATCCCCCCCCCCCGTTCAGCGGTTGACAAATCGCGCTTTCTCGTGCCTGAAATCGCCTGCTTTGTGTGTGCTTCGATCGAGAGGTACCGCCCCTTCCTCTTGACCGAGCTCATCAACTATCGGCGGTTTGAGCTACCCGATCCCTCTCTCCATTCTTTCCCTATTGCGGCGTCGATCGAGAGGTACCGCCCCTTCCTCCTTTCCAGCCGTCGAACATCCATCCGCCCCCTTCATCCTCCTCTAGTCTCCGACGAGCTCAAACCGCCTGCTCTGTGCGTGCTTCGACCGAGAGAAAGAAGCTGAGAGGGGACTACCGCCAGATTTCTGCTCCTACTGCCTCTTGTTTCCCGTGTTGCCGCCGTTCTAGGGTTTTCCTCCTCTTTGCCGAGCCCTCACTCCACATTTCTGCTGGAGTTTTTCCTCTTGACCGAGCTCATCTGGGTTTGATTTTGGGCTGTGTGTACGGTGAGGTGTTGCCGACATGGATGATGGATGATGAGAATGATGGTGAGTTTAACATGGCTGATTACGATGATGAGAATGATGGTGAGTTTAACTTATCTTTGTTATATAGTTAGTAAATTATTTTTGCTTAATGTATATGCTGGTTGTTGTTTTTAGTCCAACTGATCTTGTATGTTTATCAGACATTGAATTATTAGGTAGTGGTTATCAGTATTTTTAAAAAAGCAGCTTCCAAAAGTTGTTTCTACAAACAGCTAAAAATAGAAAATCGCTCTTCAAAGCGCACTTCTGCACAGAACACCCAAACACTCTGCAGTTTTTCAAAACTGCTCCCCAGAGATCTATTTTAAAACAACTCTATCCGGACAGCAGCTTTTCAATCCGCCACAGCTGTCCCAAACAGACCTTTAATCTGTCAGCATCTTTTGCTAACATCTATTCGGATGCAACAGTCCGCAATATTTTAATCTTCCGCCCTTCTCTTATTTCTGACCGCAAAAGAAGACGGCAGCTTTTACTATTTTTGTATATTGGAGCAACATTGGCACACTTCTTCTCACTCATCTCTTCCGCAAGAAATCAAGCCTATATATAGGCAAAGCCACCAAATGAAAAACTGTCATGTGTCCTCACTAAATTATCTTCAGCTTTCTCCAGGCCATTCATATTCTGCCATTAATAATTTCGCATGCTATATATAAATAATTCCACCTGCTATATATATAATATAAATATTATATTTATATTTATTTATACTGATTAAACTTTGACGACTCTCAAAATGACAAAAATTAATGCCAACAATCTCCCCCTCAAACACGGTAGCACATGCCGAGTTTGCTCCTGCACTTCTGAAATATTTCTGTCTTCAACGCCTTCGTGAATATGTCTGCCATCTGCTCTCCTGTGGGACAATAAACTAACTCCACCAACATCTTCCGCACCATCTCACGAAGAAAGTGATACTTCGTCTCAATATGCTTGTTGCGCCCATGCAATACAGGATTCTTCGCTAGCTGAATCGCAGACATATTATCAATATACACTATCACAGGAACATCTTGTGGATGGTGCAACTCTTGCAGGAAATTTCTCAGCCAAATCGCCTGACAAGTACAGGCTGTCGCAGCAATGTACTCTGTTTCACAAGTCGATAAGGCAATCGTTGCTTGCTTCTTCGAACTCCATGAGAACACAGTTGTTCCCACATGAAAACCGTATCCGGAAGTGGTCTTCCGGTCATTCACATCTCCTCCGTAATCACTATTAGAGTACCCGACCAACTTCAACTCCTCTACAGATGAGTACATCAAACCATGATCTCTTGTCCCATTCACATACCTCAAGATCCTCTTCGCTGCCGTGAAGTGATCTTGCTTCGGCTCCTCCATGTATCTGCTAACAACTCCAACAGCATACATGATATCAGGTCTAGTGAAAGTTAGATAGCGTAAACTTCCAACTAGACTCTTGAACATCGTAGAGTCAACAGGTTCATCCTTCGAATCTTTCTTCAGCTTAACTCCCGGATCTGCAGGAGTAGAGATAGCCTTGCTATTCTCCATCTGGAACTTCTTAAGAATCTCCTCCGCAAACTTCTTCTGAGAGATGAATATGCCTTCTTCATCTCAAACTCCTTCTTCATTGTCTTCCTAAATTCCTCGAACATGAGAGGGTTATTTCCTTTGAATATCATGTCGTCAACATACAAACATACGACCATGATATCACCTTTCTTCTCCACCTTCGTGTAGAGTGCATACTCATACGGGCTCTTTATGTACCCGTTCTTCTGAAAGTATGCATCTATTCTTTCATTCCAAACACGAGGCGCTTGCTTCAACCCGTACAAAGCCTTCTTCAATTTGTAGACCTTCCTCTCTTGCCCTTTCAATTCATATATAGGAGGCTACTGGACGTACAAATCTTCTTCCAGATAATTATTGAGAAATGCGGACTTGACGTCCATCTGATAAATCTTCCACTTATACTGAGCAGCTCGTGCAATGATCTGTCAGATAGTGTCTATCCGCGCCTCTGGAGCAAAGACCTCGTCGTAGTCCACACCTTGTACTTGTCGGTGGCCTTTAGCGCCGAGTCTTGCCTTGTGCTTCTCCACTTCTCCATCCTTGTTCTTCTTCACTCTATACACCCATTTCACACCAATGGGCTTATGACCTGCCGGCAGAGTGACCAACTCCCAAGTTTCATTCCTTTTGATGGATGTCATCTCTTCATCCATTGCTTTCTTCCAAGTCTTCTCTTGAGCAGCATCATCATATGAGTATGACTCACAATCTGCTAAAAGACAATATAAAGAAAAGTTAGTATGAATTGCTTTGTCTCCTCGTATATCTCCTCCAACATTCTCATCCTAGGTTGAGAACTTTCAGAGTTGTTCCTGCTGGTGCTTACTCCACTATAGTAGGGAGTTGAAGCTCCCCCTGAATCTCTGCTTGGTGGTGATGGTGGTTCAGCTCCACCATCCGCAGCTTCAGCTTCATGACCACCTTCTTCTTCATCATCATCATAAAACATCCCCTTGATGCTTCTCTCTTTCTCATCCCAGCTCCAACAACTGTCTTCCTCAAACATGACATCTCTTGAGATGATCGCCTTCTTTGTCACAGGATTGTATAACTTGTAAGTTTTACTCATCGGAGCATAGCCTACAAATATACACTTCTCGCTTTTATCATCATGCTTATTCCTCTTCTGATCAGGGATGTGAGCATAAGCAACATACCCAAACACTCTCAAGTGTTGCACACTTGGCTTCCATCCACTCCATGCTTCATGTGGAGTCTTGAACTTCACACTCTTTGTCGGACATCTGTTTAGCAAGTACACAACACATTGTACTGCTTCAGCCCAGAACATCTTCGACAACTTCTTATTTTTTATCATATTCCTTTCCATGTTCTGAATCATCAAGTTATTTCTCTCAGCAACTCCATTCTGCTGAGGTGAATAAGCTGCAGTCAACTGATGAGCAATCTCATGCTCCTTGCAGAAATAATCGAACAACTTTGAGGTGTACTACCCACCTCGATCAGTTATAAGTACCTTCAGGTACTGTCCACTCTCCTTTCTAGCCATTGCCTTGAACTCCTTGAACTTGTCAAGGGCCTCAGACTTCTCCTTCAAGAAGTAAACGCAACACTTCTGACTAAAATCATCAGTGAAGGTGATGTAGTATTTGCTTCCGCCAACTGAGGCAATATCAAACGGACCAGCAATGTCCGAGTGAACTAGTTCAAGTTGTCTCCTTACTCTTTGAGACTTTCCACCTTCAAACGTATGTCTCTTCTGCTTGCCCTTCGTACAAGCTTCACAAATCTTTTGTGGTGGTATGATCTTTGGCAAACCTTCCACCATCTTTGCATGTGATAGAAGCTTCAGACCACTGAAGCCTAAGTGACCCATTCTATGGTGCTACAACCAAGCCTCTTCTTCTTCAGTTCTTGCTAAGCATGTCGTCTCCTCGGCATCCATCCTCAACGTAAAGAGACAATTCGTCATCATCTTTACCTTCACCACCTCTTTTCCTCGATGGTTCTTCATAGCCAAAGAACCATCCTTCAACTGAATGCAATAGCCTTTATCCACCAACTGTCTAAGGCTTAAGATGATACTCTTCAAGCCAGGAACATAGAACACATCGTTGAGATGCACCTTCTCGTCATTGAGGGTGACTACTATCAACCCTTTGCCTTCTACTGAGATCTTTGAAGCATAACCAAAGCTAACCTCACCAGCACTTGGTTCAAGGTTAGCGAACAACTCCTTCTCACCACATATATGGTTGCACGTTGTTGGGTACATTGGAAAATGTGTACCAGATTTGAATAAGCCTCACCTTACTCAATGATATGCATCAAGGTGTATTTGATGTTGTTTTGAGTTTATATGTGCAGGTTAAGAAAATGCAGGAATGCAAGAAAAGTTTCTAAGTCCATGAGTCGACACCAGAAGAAGTTGTGTCGACACTTATGAAGGCTTGTGTCGACACTGGAGAAAAGCTGTGTCGACACCTGGAGTCAATTGTGTCGACACTGGGAAAGGCTGTGTCGACACCAGAAGATACTGTGTCGACACACAGAGGCAGTGTCGAAACACAAAAAGGCTTAGTCGACATCAACTGTGTCGACACACAGAGGTAGTGTCAATGCACAGAAGACTTTGTCGACATCAACTGTGTCGACACACAGGACTTGTGTCGACACATAGCAGAGTTTCAACAAAGTTGATTTTTGTGAAGAGAAGAGTGACTGTGTCGACACATAGAACTAGTGTCGACACATTCTACAGAAGCTGTGTCGAGAAGCAGTGTCAACACCAAGGGAACTGTGTCGACACCACCAAGGCTTATGTCGACACTTAGTCAACTTGTGTCGACACATGATGAAGTTCAGTCTCAACACTTTATTGACAGAGACAGAGTTTCAAGAAGTGACTGAAGACTTGACAGCTGTGATATTCAACAAGTCTACTGAAGCTGTCAGAGCTGTCAGAAGTTCGTTAGAAACCGGATCAGCCGGTTACCATGGAGGAAGTCTATATAAAGACATTCTCTATCAATAGAAGAAGAATATAGATACATACATATGAGATTAAAAAAAACACGAAAAAACAGAAGAAGATTTTCAACAGAAGATCTAAGAAGACATTCTTAAGTGGTGATCTACTCAGAGTTTGTCATGAGAATTAAAAGAAGAATTCAGAAGAATCTTCAGAGGAATTTGGAGAGAGAGCTTCATCTATTCAAGTGAAAAAAGGGACTTACATCAACAAGTCTCTTAAGTGCAGATTCTGAACCAGTCTGCCAAGAAGAATTCAGATTGATTTCTGAATTTCAAGAAAGAAGTTGATTGAAGATCAACTTCAAAGGAGATCAACCCTACTGTGTTCAGATTCAAGAAGCTTTGAAGAAATCTAAGACAGGTTGATCTCTAACATCAGATTCTTTCAATAACTGATCAAGAAACCTTCAATCCTTTCTCTCTCAACCAGGGTGGTGGTAAATTTCAAATCTACATCTATTTTCAGTAGGATCTTTTTAAGATCTGAGTTGTAAGCCTGATTTATAAAGGCTGAGTTGTAGGAGATTAAGTTCTCTGAGTGGTAGGCCTTGTTGAAGGCTGAGGTAGGGCTGAGAGCCTGAGTTGTAGGAGGTTTTCATCTCTGAGTTGTAGGCCTTGTTGAAGGCTGAGGTAGGGCAGATTGCCTGAGCTGTAGGAGTGTGGACTCACTCTAAGTTATAGGAGCCTTGTTTGGGTTCTGAGCTGTAAGATCTGCGGATCTGAGGAGAAGGAAAGAAGTTAGGCCGAATCTAGCACACTGCTAGATAGGCGAAGGGGGAAAGTGGATGTACCCAGACCTTGTGGAACCACTATAAATCAGTGTGTCATCTGTGATTGTGTGTGGTATTGTTATTTCTGTGCTATGATAGCTGTAGAACTATATGTTTCTATTAATTAACTGAATTAATATTCTGCCTTAGAAGGAAAAAGAATTGAACCTATTCACACCCCCCCCTCTAGGTGTTTAGGAACCAATTCTTTCAAGTGGTATCAGAGCCAGGTTACTCAAAGAAAGACTTAACAGTCTGAGTAAGATCTGTAAGACAGAAGTAAGTTAAAGAAGATGGGTTCAGGAGAAAACCATAAAGAACTTGGTTCAATGAAGTTGCCTATCTGCAGGAAGGAAATCTTTGGAATATGGAAGGAAAGGGTTAGACTATTTATGGAGGCATCTGATCCTAGAATTTATATAACAGTTAAGGAAGGACCATATATTCCAATGAAGGTTTCTGTTCTTGATGCTAATCAAAGGATTCCTAAGGATTTTCCAGAAATGACTAAGGATGAGATCATCTTGGCTACAATAGATAAAAGAGCATAGAATATTATAGTGAGTGCCACAGATGACTCAACATTCCAGAATATGATTCACTGCAAAACCTCCAAGGAGATGTGGGACACATTGATTGTCTACATGGAAGGTTCTGAAGAGGTTAGGCAAGATAGAAAGTCTATGTTTAATCAAGAATATGAGAGTTTCAGACAAGCCAAGTCTGATAGCATAACTGAATGTTATAAGAAGTTCTACAGAATTGTAAATGAACTAATATCCTATGGAAGAATCTTCAGTACATATGAGCTGAATGACAAATTCCTTAGGTCTTTGACTAAGGATTGAGATACAAAGATCTGTGTCATAAGGGAAGTGGCCAGACTGACAGATATTTCACCTCCAACACTGTTTGGCAAATTGCTGTCTTATGAGATGCAGCTGTTGGCCAGAAAGGAGGAAGAGAAAAATACAAAGGTTGACTATAGAGAAAAGTAGTGGCCTTCAAGGTAGAAGCCACAAGGAAGAATAGGAGGATGTCTCCATCATCTCCTAAGAAAGCTGCAGAAGTGATCTCAGAAAATTCTGATAATCACAGTTCAGATAGTAGTAATTCTGATGAAGACTTTGCTGCTTTCACAAGGCAGTTTGGAGATTCTTAAAGAAGAAGCAGTGGAAATCTAAGCCATCCTCATCTCAGTTCAAGGATGACTATTATCAGAAGAGGAAATCATCCAGGAAGGATAGGAGTGGGACAAAGCCTAGCAAGTCAACTACATCAAAGATTATTTGCTATTGCTGCAACAGACCAGGACATGTTATGGCTGACTGTCCAGACAAAAGGAAGGAGTCTGCTGATAAAAAGAAGTCTCAGCACAAGAGCAAGAAGGAGAAATCATTGGTATCTAAGAAAGAGAAAAGTTGGACAGATCAATCAACTTCAGAGTCTGAATCTGAGGCTGAGGCCTATATTGGTTTGTTTGCAACAGAAAAAAAGGATGAGTTCTTGAAATTACTGGACTTTATCAATGAGCAAGAAGACCATCAGTGCAAAGGACTGATGGTTGTGTCTGAAGAATATCAGTACCAGGATCAACCTGGTCCCAGTAAGGTAAAAAGTTTATCTATAGATTCTGATTACTATACTGGGTCAGAATCAGATGCATCTGCATCAAGTGATGTGGATGGGTATGAATCTGAAGGAGATATCTATCAGCTTATAGATGAATATGGGGATTTGTTGCAGGCACTCAAGAGAAGCAAAAACCTGGCCAAAAATCAGGCTAAGAAAATTGCAGCTCTTAAGTTGGCTGCATCAGATTCAGAAAAGCTGCTAGATCAGAAGATGAATGAGATTGTCAAGCTGAAAAACATAACTGTTATTCAGTTGGGTACAATCATATTCAAAAATGATCAGATCAAAAGTCTGGAAGACAGACTTCAGAAAGAGAAGGAAATAGTGGCTAGTTTCTCTAAGCCAAAATCTGTCCTACCCTTAATTGATGACTTTGTGTCTCAAAAGGGTAAGGCAGGATTAGGCTTTAAGGGAACTGTATGGGCTGCCCAGTCCAATAATAAAGGCAAAGCCCCAGCACAAGACAAAAGATCTGCTGCCAACAATACAGCTAAGATTGTACCTAAAAAGAGGTATAATAAGTATGAGTGCTGGTGTTGTGGCAAGATAGACCATTATGCCTTAGACTGTTGGCACAACACCAGTGTTAAGAAGAATAGTAGTCTACCTGTTAGAAGAGCTGCAGGCAGATTTGTCAAGTTTCAGGCTAACTTGAACCAAGGACCCAAAAGTTATTTGGGTTCTAAGGTTAAGTAATCTTTGTTGCAGGTGAGTCCAAGTTGCCATGCCCCTATATGGTACTTGGACAGTGGATGTTCCAGGAACATGACTGGAACAAGAGAATTGCTGAAGGACTACTCACCAATATTGAATGGACCTAAAGTAATCTTTGGTGGTTCTGAAAAAGGAGTCATCAAAGGGTTTGGTAACATTTCTAACAACTTAATCACTATCACTCAAGTGGCTTATGTGAAGGGTTTGAAACACAACCTAATAAGCATAAGCCAGCTGAGTGATCTTGGATATGACATTTCATTTATCAAAAATGAGTGTCATATCAAGAGGTTAAGTGATCAAAAAGTCATATTGACTGGCTATAGAAAAAGAAATGTGTATTGTCTAAACTTTGAGAGTGAGAATAAAAATTCTCCTATCTATCTTGTGGCTGATGAGAAAGCCTCTCATTGTGTCAAATGGCATAAGAGGCTAGCTCATCTTAACTACAAGACTATTGTCCAACTCTTTAGTAAAGATTTAGTGAGGAATGGTCCTCAAGTTAAGTGATTTAAGGATAGAATATGCTCAGCTTGTCAAAAAGGCAAGCAGACCAGATCCTCCTTTCATAGCCTAGAAACCAAAGACTCTGTGAGGTGCTTATATCTCTTGTATATGGATTTATTTGGTCCTATGCCAGTTCATAGTCTAGGTAGGAAGGTCTACACTTTTGTGGTTGTAGATGACTATTCTAGATTTTCATGAGTATTCTTTCTGAGGCAGAAATCTGAAACCCCAAATGTCTTCTGCAATTTTGTCAAACAAATTCAGAATGAATTAGATAGTTCAGTGGTCAAAATCAGAAGTGACCATAGAACTAAATTCCAATCTGAAAGTATGATAAGGTTGTGTGAAGAATTTGGGATTCATCAGGAATTCTCCTTACCTAGAACACCTCAGCAAAATGGCATTGCTGAAAGAAAGAATAGGACATTGATTGAGGCTAGAGGAACACTATTGAGTGACACTACTCTCCCAGAATATTTCTGGGCTGAGGCAGTAAACACTGCATGCCATGTGCTCAATAGGGCTTCCATCACCAAAAGCCACAAAAAGACACCCTATGAGGTTATGAAAGGCAAAAAACCAAACTTCTCCTATTTTAGGATCTTTGGTTGCAAGTGCTATGTTCTTAACAATGATAAGTCTCACCTAACTAAGTTTGCTGCCAAATCCCAAGATGAGATATTTATTGGGTACAACAATAATAGTAAGGCTTATAGGGTCTACAATTTGGCTACTCAAGTTGTAGAAGAGTCTGTTCATGTCATATTTGATGAATCTAGATTTATTAACAGCGAGTTGCCTAGTAGTTCTTGTAGCTCTACAGGTATACAGCAGAAGATGGACCGACTTACTATCAGAGAAGATCCAACTGCAAAGCAGGATGAGGAAATGGTAGTTGCTGTCCAGGGGGAGTAAAAGACACTCAAGAGGCTGATGAAGGCCATGAGGTGCAGCATAATGAAGAGATTGAAGAAGGTCAAACTGTTGATAGATTACCTCCAGCAGTTAGACATTTAGAGGATCATCCTCCACACTAGATCATTGGTGATCCAAGATATGGAGTACAAACAAGAAGCAGGAACTTAAATACAGTTCTTTGCTCAAGCTTCTTATCTCAACTGGAACCCAAGAGATTTGAAGAAGCTATTCAAGACCTACACTAGATTGATGCTATGCAGGAGGATTTAAATCAATTCAGAAGATGCAAGGTCTGGGAGTTGGTTCCAAAACCAAAGGGCCACAATGTCATAGGGACAAAGTGGATTTATAGAAACAAGCTTGATGAGAGTGGGATCATAGTGAAGAACAAGGCAAGACTAGTTGTCAAAGGATACAGGCAGGAAGATGGCATAGACTTTGATCAGACTTTTGCTCCAGTGGCAAGGTTGGAAGCAATAAGGCTATTCCTTGCCTATACAGCATATCAAGGCTTCAAAGTGTTCCAAATGGATGTTAAGTCAGCATTCTTAAATGGAGACTTAAAAGAGGAGGTCTATGTAGAACATCCCTCAGGTTTTGTTCATCCACTCAATCTTAATTATGTTTATAAACTTAGGAAAGCTTTATATTGGTTGAAACAAGCCCCAAGGGCTTGGTATGAAATCCTGTCTACTTTCCTCATTGAGAACAAATTCTCAAGGGGAAAAATAGACAAGACTCTGTTCCTTAAAGAATCCAAAGGAAAGATCATCCTAGTCCAAATATATGTTGATGACATAATATTTGGTTCTACTGAAAACAACCTTTGTAGAAAGTTTGCAAAACTTATGCAAGGGAAGTTTGAGATGAACAGTATGAGAGAACTTAAGTTTTTCTTAGGACTCTAAGTAAGACAGACTGATGATGGTCTGTTCATATCCCAGTCTAAGTTCACCCAAGAGTTAATTAAGAAGTATGGTATGGAGTCATCCACTACCATGAGAACTCCAATGGGGACAAGTATGTCTCTAAGCAAAGATGATGCAGGAAAACCTGTAGATCAGTCTTTGTATAGAGGGATAGTTGGCTCCCTCCTTTATCTGACTGCTAGTAGACCTGACATCATGTATGCTACATGTGTTTGGCTAGGTACCAATCCTGCCCTAAAGAATCTCATTATACTGTTGTCAAAAGGATTTTGAGATATCTTAAGGGCACACCTAATCTAGGCCTTTCGTATCCTAGGAATAGAGATTTTCTACTAATAGGCTATTCAGATGCAAACTTTGTAGGATGCAAAGTAGATAGGAAAAGCACAATAGGCACCTGTCAATTTCTAGGAGGAAGATTGGTGTCATGGAGCTGTAAGAAGCAGACTAGTGTGGCAATTTTCACAGCTGAGTCTGAGTATGTTGCTGCAGGAAGTTGTTGTGCACAGCTGTTGTGGATACATCATCAGTTAGAAGATTATGGTATTCAGGTAAGTAGAACTCCATTATTATGTGATTCTACTAGTGTTATTTCTATTGCTCATAATCTTGTTTCTCATAGTAGAACAAAGCATATAGAAATAAGATACCATTTTCTTAGAGATCATGTAGAAAAAGAAGATATTTCTTTAGAATTTGTTAATACAGATTTACAAATTGCTGACATGTTCACTAAGCCATTAGATGAAACTAAATTCAATATGTACAACCCCGTAGCCGGGCGAGTGGGACCCTCCCCAAATATCATCCTAGGGGCGTGTTGTGGGCGACGAGTCGGTGCGACCCTGTTTGAGGACGTGCGGGTCCTCGGGCGTGCGTGCGGAGGTTTTATGTGCGCGTGCTTAGAATTTATATATATATAATATATATATATATATATATATATATATATATATATATATATAATATTATATAATATATATATTATTATATAATGTATATATTATTATATTATATATATATATATATATATATATATATGAAATTGGATATAAACGGGGGGAGGAGATGAGATCAGCGAGCGTGGATCAGGTTCAGTGGAGTGGGATCGGGTTCAGCAGGGGGTGGGGCTGGGTACAAAAGAAAAGCAAAAAAAGAAATAAAAAGAGAGAAGGGGGCTCGGGGTACAGGGGGAGAAAAAAGAGAGAAATGGATGCAGGGGAGAGATCGGGAGCCCTAGCCCGGTGGATCCTGGAGCCCAGCCGCCGCCGCCGCCCCTTCCCCGCCCTCTCCCGTCGCCGGCAAAGCAGCGCCGCCGCCGCCCCCTCCCTCTCTCACCCTCGGCTTGGAGCAGCAAGGGGCCGCCCGCCTCCTCCCTCTCTCACCCTCGGCCAAGCAGTGCAGCCGCCGCCGCCTCTTCCCTTTTTTCTCCTGTCGTTGGCAAAGCAGCGCCGCCGCCGCCCCCTCCCTCTCTCACCCTCGGCCAAGCAGTGCAGCCGCCGCCGCCTCTTCCCTTTTTCTCCCGTCGCCGGCAAAGCAGCGCAGCCGCCGCTCCCTCCCTCTCTCGCCCTAGGCCTGGGGCAGCAAGGGGCCGCCCGCCCCTCTCTCCCTCCGGCCACCGCCCGGCTAGGGCACGGCCTCATTCTTCGTTCTCTCCCGCCGCCGCCTGAAGCAGCAGGGCACGGCCGCCATTCTCCCCTCTCCCCCATCGCCGGCAAAGCAGCAGCCCGGCCTCCCCTTTCCCTTTCTCTCCCATCGCTGGCAAAGCGGGAGCCGGCCGCCCCCCTTTTCCCCTCTCTCCCGTCGCCGGTAAAGCAGCAGCCCGGGCGAGGCTCGGCCTGGAGCGAGGATCGGCCTGGAGCAAGGCTCGGCCTGGAGCGAGGCTCGTCCTGGAGCGAGGCTCGGCCTGGAGTGGAGATCGACCGCCGACGCGGCCGCATGCAGCAGAATCGACCCGGAGCTCCTCTACCGCCCCCGCCGCCAAGCACGCGACAAGGGTAACGATGTTTCAACTTGGGCAGGTGAAGCCTTCAGTTTACATATTTGCACGGAAGCCCCTCTCCACCAACGAGTGGGGGGAAGGGAGCTCCCCGACGGGTTGACGTGTACGTCCCCGCAGTTAATTGCATTAGTGCCCGGAAGCGTGAGTACGGGTTTAGGCATGCTGTGTGAAGCCCATCCGGACGTGTGAGCCGGATTGGTGATGTTCTGGGGTTCCCGGAGAAGACTCCGAGGAAGTTGCTTATTTAGCCGCTTGCAGGGAATGCGCTCCGTAGCCCCCAAAAAAGGGGGGTGTGCGCAATATGTTTGGTCCGCTTATGTTGGCCGACCGATGACTAGTTGGCCGCCGCTCGTCAAGACGTTGGCGTACATGTGTTGCAGTACCAGGCGGGGAGTAGCGGGCTTAAGCCCAAACTTGTGCTGGCCCTCGAAGGCCTTTTTGTTTATATTTCCGGCCTGCGTGCCAAGTATGGAATTTATATTCCTGTAATATTTTTTCATATCTGTGATGCTCTGTGAATATGGTTTACTCCTCCTGTCTTGGGCGAGCGGTGTGTTCGTGAACCGCTCCCCCGTGTGGGCCCCGAGATATAGATGTCGGGAATCCCCTGATGTCCCGTTGTCATCCTTTCAGAGTAGCAGAGTTCCGCTATTAGCGGCCCAATTGGGGTTGCGTATAGTAGGGCTGCTGGGCGGTTTTGCGCCAATAGTAAGGCGGGCGGGGAACATTTTACATAGACCCGAGGTGGCACCTCTAGTTTGGGAGTGGATCTCGAGATCCTCCTTGGATGTTCCGGTCGGCCAAGAGAGCCCTCTGAAGGTGCCTTAGCTCAGCCCTTGGCTTGGGAGGGGAAGAGTTTGTTAGTATTCCGGGTATGCGGCGGGTCCTCCACGCTGAGACCTTGGGTCTGTCCCTTGTGTTCCTAGTCTTGTGCCTAGATCGTTTTCTTGAGGGTAGTAGGTGCGCGGTCTCCCCTT
The DNA here is from genome assembly GCA_039583875.1 of Platanthera guangdongensis. Lineage (NCBI taxonomy): Eukaryota > Viridiplantae > Streptophyta > Magnoliopsida > Asparagales > Orchidaceae > Platanthera > Platanthera guangdongensis. The sequence continues at coordinate 35,744,876 of CM077148.1, read as the reverse complement.
CCCCAAGGGTCGAACTCCACAGGAGACCGGATTCCGGTTTCATCATTTTGGTGCGGTGAGCGTGGAGAGTGACCAGCACAGAAGAACTCAGCCGAACATCATGGCAATAGAAGTGGAACCAGGTGACGACCAGGGTCGTGCGCTGACACTTTGTGTGGAAGGTCTTCATACCCGAAGTCGGCCCATCCTATAGATGTTGTTGGAATCCCATAGCACTCGTGGTAGGATTTACACCTATTTGAAGCGCTCTTTTCTTTTAGGTATGTAAGTGGTGCTTTGATTTTTAATAATAGTTCTTTAAACACGCCAATACTATTGCAATGAGCTCGCATGAAGAAGTGAATTTGGACCCCGAGCAGATCCCGCTGTCAGGCTCTCACCTAGCTGGCAGGGCTGGAAGTCACTCGGTGTCATCCATGGGCCTCGAGCAGATCCCGCTATCAGGCTCTCACCTAGCTCAGTCACTCGGTGCATCCGTGGGCCTCGAGCAGATCCCGCTATCAGGCTCTCACATAGCTAGCAGGGCTGGAAGTCACTCGATGGCGATGGTAGTTTTGGACCCCGAGAAGATCCCGCTGTAAGGCTCTCACCTAGCTGGCAGGGCTGGAAGTCACTCGGTGTCATCCGTGGGCCTCGAGCAGATCCCGCTGTCAGGCTCTCACCTAGCTGGCAGGGCTGGAAGTCACTCGATGGCGATGGTAGTTTTGGACCCCGAGCAGATCCCGCTGTCAGGCTCTCACCTAGCTGGCAGGGCTGGAAGTCACTCGGTGTCATCCGTGGGCCTCGAGCAGATCCCGCTGTCAGGCTCTCACCTAGCTGGCAGGGCTGGAAGTCACTCGATGGCGGTGGTAGTTTTGGACCCCGAGTAGACCCCGCTGTCAGGCTCTCACCTAGCTGGCAGGGCTGTCATCCGTGGGCCTCGAGCAGATCCCGCTGTCAGGCTCTCACCTAGCTGGCAGGGCTGGAAGTCACTCGATGGCGATGGTAGTTTTGGACCCCGAGCAGATCCCGCTGTCAGGCTCTCACCTAGCTGGCAGGGCTGGAAGTCACTCGGTGTCATCCGTGGGCCTCGAGCAGATCCCGCTGTCAGGCTCTCACCTAGCTGGCAGGGCTGGAAGTCACTCGATGGCGGTAGTAGTTTTGGACCCCGAGCAAATCCCTCTGTCAGGCTCTCACCTAGTTGGCAGGGCTGGAAGTCACTCGGTGTCATCCGTGGGCCTCGAGCAGATCCCGCTGTCAGGCTCTCACCTAGCTGGCAGGGCTGGAAGTCACTCGATGGCAGTAGTAGTTTTGGACCCCGAGCAGATCCCGCTGTCAGGCTCTCACCTAGCTGGCAGGGCTGGAAGTCACTCGGTGTCATCTGTGGGCCTCGAGCAGATCCCGCTGTCAGGCTCTCACCTAGCTGGCAGGGCTGGAAGTCACTCGATGGTGATGGTAGTTTTGGACCCCGAGCAGATCCCGCTGTCAGGCTCTCACCTAGCTGACAGGGCTGGAAGTCACTCGGTGTCATCCGTGGGCCTCGAGCAAGACCCGCTGTCAGGCTCTCACCTAGCTGGCATGGCTGGAAGTCACTCGATGGCGATAGTAGTTGTGGACCACGAGCAGATCCCGCTGTCAGGCTCTCACCTAGCTGGCAGGGCTGGAAGTCACTCGGTGTCATCCTTGGGCCTCGAGCAGATCCCGCTGTCAGGCTCTCACCTAGCTGGCAGGGCTGGAAGTCACTCGACGGCGGTAGTTGTGGACCCCGAGCAGATCCCGCCGTCAGGCTCCCACTAACTGGCAGGGTTGTAGGCACACCTGGGGGGTAAGGGAGAGAGTTTGGAGTTTGGAAAGAGAGTTTGGATATTTTGCAGGAGCCCGAGTGATGCTCGGCCCCGGGTAGACTCGCTGTTAGGCTCCCACTAGCTAGCAGGGCTGTAGGAACACCTAGGGGGTAAGGGAGAGAGAGTTTGGAGTTTGGAAAGAGAATTTGGATATTTTGCAGGACCCCGAGTGATGCTCGGCCCCGGGTAGACTCGCTGTCAGGCTCCCACTAGCTGGCAGGGTTGTAGGCACACATGGGGGTAAGGGAGAGAGTTTGGAGTTTGGAAAGAGAGTTTGGATATTTTGCAGGACCCCGAGTGATGCTCGGCCCCGGGTAGACTCGCTCTCAGGCTCCCACTAGCTGGCAGGGTTGTAGGCACACCTGGGGGGTAAGGGACCCCGAGTGCTGCTCGGCCCCGGGTGGACCCGCTGTCAGGCTCTCATTAGCTGGCAGGGCTGTAGGCACACCTGGGGGGAAAGGATTAGCTCAGCGTGTACAAGAGGATACAGAGGATACAGCTTTGTTGTTTCACGATATCGCGAGAAATTATGTACTTGTTGTAAGTAATGGCATGAGGGCAATTCAATAGCAGTGAGCCAAAGGGTATCGAGTGATTCAAAAGGTTCAGAAAGGGCATGGAGAGATTGATGCTCCAAGCGTATATTTCAGTTTCTCTCAAAAACTTTTTTGGGTCGGCTCCCACTCGCCGGATACGTTGGGTTGGATGATTCTTTCCGAGCTTGTGTCAAGCTCGAAAAGAGCGGGGATTGTGTACAACCCGTAGCAGGGCGAGTGGGACCCTCCCCAAATATCAGCCTAGGGGCGTGTTGTGGGCGACGAGTCGGTGCGACCCCGTTTGAGGACGTGCGGGTCCTCGGGCGTGCGTGCAGAGGTTTTATGTGCGCGTGCTTAGAATATATATATATATATATATATATATATATATATATATATATATATATAATATATATATTATATATATAATGTATATATTATTATATTATATAATATATATATATGAAATTGGATATAAAGGGGGAGGAGATGAGATCAGCGAGCGGGGATCAGGTTCAGTGGAGTGGGATCAGGTTCAGTGGAGTGGGATCGGGTTCAGCCGGGGGTGGGGCTGGGTACAAAAGAAAAGCAAAAAAAGAAATAAAAAGAGAGAAGGGGCTCGGGGTACAGGGGGAGAAAAAAGAGAGAAATGGATGCAGGGGAGAGATCGGGAGCCCTAGCCCGGTGGATCCTGGAGCCCAGTCGCCGCCTCCGCCCCTTCCCCGCCCTCTCCCGTCGCCGGCAAAGCAGCGCCGCCGCCGCCCCCTCCCTCTCTCACCCTCGGCTTGGAGCAGCAAGGGGCCGCCCGCCCCCTCCCTCTCTCACCCTCGGCCAAGCAGTGCAGCCGCCGCCGCCTCTTCCCTTTTTCTCTCGTCGCCGGCAAAGCAGCGCCGCCGCCGCCCCCTCCCTCTCTCACCCTCGGCCAAGCAGTGCAGCCGCCGCCGCCTCTTCCTTTTTTCTCTCGTCGCCGGCAAAGCAGCGCAGCCGCCGCGCCCTCCCTCTCTCGCCCTAGGCCTGGGGCAGCAAGGGGCCGCCCGCCCCCTCTCTCCCTCCGGCCACCGCCCGGGCTAGGGCACGGCCTCCTTCTTCGTTCTCTCCCGCCGCCGCCTGAAGCAGCAGGGCACGGCCGCCATTCTCCCCTCTCCCCCGTTGCCGGCAAAGTAGCAGCCCGGCCGCCCCTTTCCCTTTCTCTCCCGTCGCCGGCAAAGCGGGAGCCGGCCGCCCCCCTTTTCCCCTCTCTCCCTCCCGTCGCCGGTAAAGCAGCAGCCCGGGCGAGGCTCAGCCTGGAGCGAGGCTCGGCCTGGAGCGAGGCTCGGCCTGGAGCGAGGCTCGGCCTGGAGTGGAGATCGACCGCCGACGCGGCCGCATGCAGCAGAATCGACCCGGAGCTCCTCTCCCGCCCCCGCCGCCAAGCACGCGACAAGGGTAACGATGTTTCAACTTGGGCAGGTGAAGCCTTCAGTTTACATATTTGCACGGAAGCCCCTCTCCACCAACGGGTGGGGGGAAGGGAGCTCCCCGACGGGTTGACGTGTACGTCCCCGCAGTTAATTGCATTAGTGCCCGGAAGCGTGAGTACGGGTTTAGGCATGCTTTGTGAAGCCCATCCGGACGTGTGAGCCGGATTGGTGATGTTCTGGGGTTCCCGGAGAAGACTCCGAGGAAGTTGCTTATTTAGCCGCTTGCAGGGAATGCGCTCCGTAGCCCCCAAAAAAGGGGGGTGTGCGCAATATGTTTGGTCCGCTTATGTTGGCCGACCGATGACTAGTTGGCCGCCGCTCGTCGAGACGTTGGCGTACATGTGTTGCAGTACCAGGCGGGGAGTAGCGGGCTTAAGCCCAAACTTGTGCTGGCCCTCGAAGGCCTTTTTGTTTATATTTCCGGCCTGCGTGCCGAGTATGGAATTTATATTCCTGTAATATTTTTTCATATCTGTGATGCTCTGTGAATATGGTTTACTCCTCCTGTCTTGGGCGAGCGGTGTGTTCGTGAACCGCTCCCCCCGTGTGGGCCCCGAGGTATAGATGCCGGGAAGCCCCTGATGGCCCGTTGTCATCCTTTCAGAGTAGCGGAGTTCCGCTGTTAGCGGCCCAATTGGGGCTGCGTATAGTAGGGCTGTTGTGCGGTTTTGCGACAATAGTAAGGCGGGCGGGGAACATTTTACATAGACCCGAGGTGGCACCTCTAGTTTGGGAGTGGATCTCGAGATCCTCCTTGGATGTTTCGGTCGGCCAAGAGAGCCCTCCGAAGGTGCCTTAGCTCAGCCCTTGGCTTGGGAGGGGAAGAGTTTGTTAGTCTTCCGGGTATGCGGCGGGTCCTCCACGCTGAGACCTTGGGTCTGTCCCTTGTGTTCCTAGTCTTGTGCCTAGATCATTTGCTTGAGGGTAGTAGGTGCGCGGTCACCCCTTCCCCAAGGGTCGAACTCCACAGGAGACCGGATTCCGGTTTCAACACAATAATTTCAAAATTGAATTAGGAATGTTGAACATAAATTAGTTTAACAAATTTGGCTAAGTAAAATTGTGTCGACACAAAAAGTTGTCTGTGTCGACACATAGTAGTTGGTGTCAACACTCCAGGAAAGTGGTGTCGACACATCTAGAAAATTGGTGTCGACACTTCAGAGCAGTTGTGTCGACACATAGTAGTCAACACTTCTGTCGAGACATTAGAAGTCGGTGTCAACACATTTCAACTGTGTCGATACATTAAGAGAATTTTGGCGTGCCTTTTGACCTTCATTATTTAGAAGGGTATAAATAGGTCAACAACATACTCTGTCGACACATTCTCCATATTTTCGAGAACAAAACCTTGTGTCGACAAATTCTCTCTTCTCAATCCAAGATTTCTCTCAACCCCAATGGCACCAAAGCTTGAAGATAACGTCAACGAAGGCTATGAGCTGGTTTGCAACGCTTTTGATAATGCGGAACCCGAGATAAAAAACAGTAATTACCCTAATTACTGCGAATGGTTTGGAATTTCTGGTATTCAAACCTAATAAGATATGGAAGAAGGAAATCCTTGAGTTCTATGGAGCTGCAACTCAGGATTCTACTGGATTAAAGATTAGGTCTTCAATCCAAGGTATTAAAATCAAACTCACAATGAAGAGCATACGAAAAACTCTTCATCTGCCCAAAACTCAAGAAGATGAAGAAGTTACCTCTACCAAGACCAGGGAAGCACTCCAGTGGTGTGGATTGGATCCCACCATGAAGATTGGATCTGCAATGAACAGGAAAGGGATGAATCTGCAAGGAAAATTCCTTTCTAAAGTGGTTGGAAAGGTCATTCTCTGCAAGCCAGGGGGACATGATAGGGTTTCAGCCTATATGTTCAGCCTGATGACCAGGATTATCTTCAGACTGAACACAGATTGGTCTGCAGTAATCTTTGAAAAGATTAAGGAAGGCATCAAAAAGTCAAATCTGGGAAGAATCATGAGTCTATACTTGGCTGGAACAATTCCAGAAGTAATGGAATAGACTACTGGTTCTAAGATTAACCACATGAGAAGAATGGATATAAGGATAATCTCCAGATGGGATAGAGTCCTAACAAAGGACATGCCTGATGAAGAGAGGCCAGAGATTGCTGACAAATTTCCTGCACAAGACATTACAGATGGTGCTCAGGTGCAGGGGGAGCCTCATCTTGAGGAAGTGCCAACACACTTAGAAAGTGAAATGGCTACTCAAACTATTCTTGAGGTAATCCAAGAAGTTAATCAAACAATTTTCAATATTGAGTTTGAAACACTAACTGTGCCCTTGATTGATGTTGACCAGACCACTCAACTTAACAATCCAGCACAGGATGTTATCATAGAGGATACATCTACAGCTGCTGATGCTCCAGAGTTAAGAGTGCCTCCAGTCCAACCTCAACAAGAGTTTACCCTTGAAGAGTTGTTCTCTGATCTAGAGATACCAAGAATAGAGGGGGAGCAAGTCAGAACTGAGGGGGAGCAAGTCAAGACTGAGGGGGAGCAAGCAAGAACTGAGGGGGAGCAAGCTGGAATTGAGGGGGAGCAACCTAGGACTGAAAAGGAATTGCCTCCTAGTCCTAAGGAAAGAGTTGATATTGCTAGTACCTCAGCTTCTGAAGATGAAGCAGAAATTCAAGCAAAGAAGAGAAAGCTGATGGTTTTCAAAAGAAGAAGCCAAAGCTATAAAAGGGTATTGCAAACTGCACAACAACCAGTTCCTGCACAAGATTATAGCTCTTCGTTGGTATCTTTGCAAGTAAAGTTAGATGAACAAAGAATAGCCATGGAGAAATATATGGATGAGACCCATAAAGATCTGTAATTCTCCTTGGCTCAAGATATCAAATCAATTAGATTTGAGGTAAACCAGAATAAGAGGGAGATGACAGATTGCTTCCATAAAGGAGGTAATGCTGTAGTTTTTCTAGCAAAACAACAAGAAGGAATAAAGACTCAAGTTGATGATATAGTTGTTAAGCAAGGCTATGTACTTGAAAATCAACTAAGGATGAATGATAATCTGACTGAATCACATAATGTGATTGTTACAGAATTAAAGAATACTGCTACTGCACTGACTGAGGCAAGGGCTAAAGACAAATCAGAGTTTGATAAGAAACTTCAAGAGGATTTAGCCACTTTTCAATCTGCACTTCAAGCCTCTCAGAAGATTATATCTGCTCAGCTTCTAAAGTTTAAAGCCTATTATACAGAGGGAACAAATTTTCTGGATACGCAAATCAGGTTCCAAAAGAATGATCTTAGAGATCATATTGAAAGAGAAGTCATAAAGGGGGAGAGAGTGATAGTCAATGCTAGCTCAGAGCATGCCAAATGGATAACAAATGTTGTTAGAGCAACTCTAGGCTATCCAACCCTATGTGATGATGACAACACAGCTGAGTTAGGAATTCAAGCTGCAGGAAATGAAGGGGGTCATCAGGAAGTAGCTCAAATCATATATCCCCCTTCTAACTTTGAGCAAATTCAACACTTGGTTGATCAGATGTACAGCCCTCCAGAGGGTACTACTAATGTTATCATTGAGAAAGTAGAAATGTCAGAGGCGGCCTTGACTAAAGAGCAAGAAACTCTATTGTCTAAGAAAAGGTTCAGAGAATAGGCTGAGTTGAAGCCTGATTTTGAGCAATGGAGCCCAACTTCCAAGAATATTATATTGACTGCCTGGAAGGCTGTGAAGGACAAGACCCATGAAAGGGGTAAATGGTATGCTGAGCAAGAATGGAACAAGCATGAAGCTAGGCAGGAAGCCATTCTACAATATAGAATAAAGGCAAAAGCTGGGAAGCTACCTCCTAATGCTCAGGAGCCTAGCAAGTACTTCCCAAAGTCTTTTCATTATTTTGAAAGGCAAAAGATAAGGGCTGAAGAATAAAAGAAGAAAGATCTGAAGGGCAAGAAGCCAGCTGAAGATACTGAAGCTCTAGTACAAGCCAAGATCCAGTCAGGCAAAGGCATAGTCATCAAGGAGCCTGACCAGTCTTAGAATAGATTAACTAGATTTTACAACATTGTAATCTTTAGTTTTAAAAATCTATGTAAACTATTGTTAAGAAACTTTTGAAAGTTTAAACAAAACAATAATTAATGCTCATTATGTTTGCATCATTATTCTATGATGACATTTTATACATGTTTTGTTTATAAGTTACCCTGTCATGTAATGTTTTTATACATCATAATGTGTGTTTATTATGAATGGTGTATATCATTGACTAAGGGTTAATACTTCTTCAAATATGGGGAGATTGTTGGGTACATTGGAAAATGTGTACCAGATTTGAAGAAGCCTCACCTTACTCAATGATATGCATCAAGGTGTATTTGATGTTGTTTTGAGTTTATATGTGTAGGTTAAGAAAATGCAGGAATGCAGGAAAAGTTTCTAAGTCCATGAGTCGACACCAGAAGAAGCTGTGTCGACACTTATGAAGGCTTGTGTCGACACTGGAGAAAAGCTGTGTCGACACCTGGAGTCAATTGTGTCGACACTTGGAAAGGCTGTGTTGACACCAGAAGAAATTGTGTCGACACACAGAGGCAGTGTCGAAACACAGAAAAGCTTAGTCAACATCAACTGTGTCGACACACAGAGGCAGTGTCGACACACAGAAGACTTTGTCGACATCAATTGTGTCGACACACAGGACTTGTGTCGACACATAGCAGAGTTTCAACAAAGTTGATTTTTTGTGAAGAGAAGAAGTGACTGTGTCGACACACAGAACGAGTGTCGACACATTCTATAGAAGCTGTGTCAAGAAGCAGTGTCAACACCAAGGGAGCTGTGTCGACACCACTAAGGCTTATGTCGACACATGATGAAGTTCAGTCTCAACACTTTACTGACTGAGACAGAGTTTCAAGAAGTGACTGAAGACTTGACAGCTGTGATATTCAACACGTCTACTAAAGCTGTCAGAGCTGTCAGAAGTTCGTTAGAAACCAGATCAGCCGGTTACCATGGAGGAAGTCTATATAAAGACATTCTCTATCAACAGAAGAAGAATATAGATACATACATATGAGATAAAAAACACGAAAAAATAGAAGAAGATTTTCAACAGAAGATCTAAGAAGACATTCTTAAGTGGTGATCTACTTAGAGTTTGTCAAGAGAATTCAAAAAAGAATTCAGAAGAATCTTCAGAGGAATTTGGAGAGAGAGAGCTCCATCTATTCAAGTGAAGAAAGGGACTTACATCAACAAGTCTCTTAAGTGCAGATTCTGAACTAGTCTGCCAAGAAGAATTCAGATTGATTTCTGAATTTCAAGAAAGAAGCTGATTGAAGATCAACTTCAAAGGAGATCAACCCTACTATGTTCAAATTCAAAAAGCTTTGAAGAAAGCTAAGACAGGTTGATCTCTAACATCAACCTTCCATCCTTTCTCTCTCAACCAGGGTGGTGGTAAATTTCAAATTTACATCTATTTTCAGTAGGATCTTTTTAAAATCGGAGTTGTAAGCCTGATTTATAAAGGCTGAGTTGTAGGAGATTAAGTTCTCTGAGTGGTAGGCCTTGTTAAAGGCTGAGGTAGGGCTGAGAGCCTGAGTTGTAGGAGATTTTCATCTCTGAGTTATAGGCCTTGTTGAAGGCTGAGGTAGGGCAGATTGACTGAGCTGTAGGAGTGTGGACTCACTCTGAGTTGTAGGAGCCTTGTTTGGGTTCTGAGCCGTAAGATCTGCGGATCTAAGGAGAAGGAAAGAAGTTAGGCCGAATCTAGCACACTGCTAGATAGGCGAAGGGGGAAAGTGGATGTACCCAGACCTTGGGGAACCACTATAAATCAGTGTGTCATCTGTGATTGTGTGTGGTATTGTTATTTCTGTGTTGTGAACTATATGTTTCTATTAATTAACTGAATTAATATTTTGCCTTAAAAGGAAAAAAGAATTGAACCTATTCACCCCCCCCCCTCTAGGTGTTTAGGAACCAATTCTTTCACTCGCTCCTCTGTCCAAGTACCAAACTTCATTTCTACCTCCTTCAGCTCTTCTGTAAGTCAAGAACATCATTGGATCGCCACTATTTTTTCTTGCTTCAGCATAGTGGTTGGTCTCCTTATTCCTCCTCGGACGTCTACAGTAATAACTCATGTACCTAAACTTGTTATAGTTGTAACATTGGACTTATGCCATTCCACCACGGCCTCTGCCTCAGCCTCTTCCACGGCCTCTTCCTCTTCCCTCTTGCTCTCTACCTTGAGGTTGCTCCGCCTCTCTCTGGAAGTTCTGATGTCTTCCACCTCTTCTTCCTCTACCTCTGCCTTGGTAGCCTCGGCCTTGCTGGTCACCTCTTCCAGAGCTCTCTCCAAAATTTAATTGAGTCTGAAGTGCTTTCTCTAAGCCACTTGACTCTTCATCTTGTAGCATGCGATATTCATGAACTTGCAAAGAGCCTATGAGTTCATCAATAGATATCTGAGTTAGATCCTTTGACTCTTCTATCGCCACCACTACATATAGTTGAATTTCTTTGACATAGACCGCAGAAGTTTCTCCATGAAACTGATATCATCAATCGTCTCTCCGTTGCGCTTCATTTCATTTGCAAGCGTCCGCAGATGAGTCACATAGTCAACAACCTTCTCAGAGTTTTGCATCTTGGTAACTTCATACTTTGCTCGGAGAGATTGTAGCTTCACCTTCTTTGCCTTGTCAACTCCTTGCAAAGAGCGTTGCAAGGTCTCCCATGCTTCTTTAGAACTTTTAGCATCTGAGATTTTCTCAAAGGTTGCTTCGTCAACCCCATGATATAACAAGAACAAAGCTTTCTTGTCTCTCTTTCTTGCTTTTTGTAGCGTCGTTCTCTACGCGTTAGTCAATGCCGCCTCTGCTTCAGCAGTTATATCTTCATAATCATCCTCAACTATCTCCCAAATCTCCTTTGATGCTAGCAGCACTCTCATCTGGATGCTCCAGTTCCCATAGTTCATCTTCAACAACATGGGAACTTGACCCGGCATAGCATTTACTATCTCCATTGCTGCGATCTCATCAACTCTTCTGAGTTACTACCAAGGTTCGTAACCTGGCTCTGATACCACTGTTGGAAGCGTTTACAGTAGGCACAACACCACCTAAATGTGACAAATAACTTCTTATATATGAAACAAAAGTTACAAGATTCAAATGACAACTTGTCTTCAACCACAATTACAACTCAATACAAACACAAACTCAAACTTGGGTTTTACAAAACTCCACAAATGACAACTACTTGGAGGTCGCAAACTTCAATCCGCAATCTGTTCACAGGTTAGGAGAAGTTGTCTGCCACTTATGCTTTAACTATCCTATTTGCCAATAGGAGCCCGCCACTTCTGCTTTGATTTTTCATGCAAAGCTGTCCGCAGTCTATCTGTTCGCAGAAATCGAGTCCGCCCAGGATTTTTAATCTTCCGCAGTATTTTAATCTGTCCGCAGCTTTTGCTAAAGTCTATTCGCATGCAACAGTCTACATTATTTTAATCTTCCGCCCTTCTCTTATTTCTGACCACAAAACAAGACCGCAGCTTTTACTATTTTAGTATATTGGAGCAACCTTGGCACACTTCTTCTCACTCATCTGTTCCGCAAGAAATCAAGCTTATATATAGACAAAGCCACCAAATGAAAAACTGCCATGTGTCCCCACTAAATTATCTTCAGCTTTCTCCATGCCATTCATATTCGGCCATTAATAATTCCACATGCTATATATATAAATAATTCCACCTTCTATATATATAATATAAATATTATATTTATATTTATTTATAGTGATTAAACTTTGACGCCTCTCAAAACGACAACAATTAATGCCAACATTTGAGTCCCTCTATGATAGAAAACCAATGCTGAGAGTTATGGACTCGGGTCTCCGAAGGATAACCGAATTCCCCACCTCGTCAAGAAGATCCCCCTCCAGAGCTAGCGGGGCAGACATGTTAGCATCCTATTTTCGCTGACACCTTGTGTGCCGCATCTCAGTTGCGGTCAAAGTGTTCTCGGGCAGATTATATAGCTTCGAGGAGGGCACCATCAGAATGACTGCAAACAAAAGAGTTAGCCCTGGTATACACAAACATAATGTATAAACTGCCAAGCTTACACTCTGCACCTCCCTCACGTAGCAGCCAACACGAATAATGTTGGGTATCCAAGTGTTTATTATTGTGATATCCATGAACCAATTATGGATAACTCGGGAGGCAGGAAAATCTTTACATCTCAGAGGTCAATGACATTGCTGAGCCCGCTAAAGTCATCTTTGAAAATAACAGATCGTGTCCGCCAGTCCGTAGCTTTACCCGCCAGATTCAGAATGTGCATCATGTTCGATCCGAAATTTAACTGTTCACATTTATGGGCACGAGTTTGGGACAAAAAGCGAAACACCTTTAAGGAGAAGTAAATCTGATGTGTCTGCATGTAAGTGATATAAGACATAACGGTATCCATGGAGTCCGGCAATACTGCGTGAGCACCACCCCATAGATTTTTAGTATTTCCTCCCTCTAAGGGAAGATGTTGAATGTCCAACCCGCTTCAAAGTGATCTAAGGGAAACACAAGCTCGTCTGAGAACACCGTGTTTACTCTCTCCTCCCCTTACGACATCCGCGCGAAAAAGTGAAGGCAAAGTGGATGTCTTGACACAAGATCGACCATGTACTCATCGGTAAGCATAGGGAGGGAAGGCTTGTAGCTAAGAAAAGCAATCGTGCACTTAGAGCGTAGGGTGGCAGTGCTCGCGGTATCCCTTCAGATATCTCACCATTTGTAAAATCCCTCCTCCCGGGAATTGAGCTCGGCCGAGGAGAGATTTTATGCCCTGGACCATCGTCTTACAATGACACCAACTACGAGTTCGTTGCAAGGTTGTCAGGATCGCGATCCAAATCATAGGATCCTATGATCCAAATTTTGTAAATCGATCCTGATTTTATAAAGCGATCCTCGATTCGACCCTACTATCAGATCTGATCCTATCTCGAAACGATCTCATCTAGGATCTCGATCCTGACAACCATTGTTCATTGCCACTACAAGACAGTGACCCTGCTGGCAAACACGACCATTCACACAGGCAACAAAAGAAGAAGTAAACATGTCCACACATCACCTCACAGATATATATAAATATCTAAACAAAAGGTCCACATGATATAAATGAAAGAGTAATATGGCTTATGCCCAGTACATAAACATCATAAAATATCACTCTCTCTCTCTCAACTAACAATCTGAAAGCTAAACTATATGATCAACCTAATGCCGGTAGTATTAGTGGTAGTGCGCGGCTCTGGCTCCTTAGATATTGGTGTCTCAATCTCTTGCTCTGCCTGGTTGAATTGCTGCAATGTCTCCACGTGTCCCTAAATGATGTGGTCAAACGACTGTCAGTCAAACTAGACTCAGCTACTTCATCCTCGCCTTACTCCCGCGACTCCTAGGCACTGCGCAGGAGGAAGAAAGCGGAGGACCAAAATAGCAGAATATACAAGCAGGTGACAGTGGTATATATATATATATATATATATATATATATATATATATATATATATATATATATATATATATATATATATATATATATATATATATATATATATATATATAATTATAATTCTCTAGCAGTTTTATATCGGTATGAGCAGTAAAGAAGAGCAACAACTGGCACAGTGTAAAAATACTGTAAGAAGAGCTAAGTAAAACTAGTAGAGTAAAGCAACTACACTACCATCACAGAAGTGTAGCCTAACTTATATAAATGCTCATACAAACATATAAGTTACGATTTCCAAAATTATAAATCATCATATAAAAGAGCACATACTAATTTATATGATGAGGATCTACAAGTATGTAAGATATGTCATGTTATGCAATGCAATGTTTATTATGTACAGTAACTCACACACACGATTCTGTGCACAGACCTTTCATGCATCCCCACTTTTTGGAGGTAGCCAACCTCTCAGGCACTAACCGTCATGGCTCACGGTGGTAGTGGAGCGGGTGTCTCCACTCCTAGGCGGGCAGGCACACTACCAGGCCTAGACCTCTCGTACACCTCAATGTTAAGAACACAACAGTGGAGCCCCTGCATACTCTTACTGGCAACTTCCAGTCTTCTGTGGTTGGGTGTGCTCTTAGGGGACATAGTCCTCCAGACCTCGGTATAAACATCCTACCGGTCTCCCTAAAAGTCTACCCTCCACACTAGAGTCATCGTACTTCCGTCGGTGTGCTGACTGGACTAGTACCGAGTGACCCACCACATAAACACGAACCAGGTATAGCAATACCCTCCTAATCCTCCAGCTCGCATGACCAACCCGTCCTGATATCGACCAACAACTAGAGCCACCAGCTCGTAGGACCAACAATCCCTATATCGCTCCAACCCACACATGGGTGAGATCGCTATAACATCCCTTAATCCTATCAAACTACTTTTGTATAACTTCAGGATTACTTAGCGATTTATGGTTAACCTTAGACTTCCCGAGGTCTACCCTATGAAGGGCTCTCAACGGTACTAGGAACTATGATGGGCTAAAGCCCGTCACTCCCTTTCCAAAAGCACTTAGTAATGTTATGCTACCCTTAATCAAATCCTCCCCAGTGTAATTGTGTGACCTCTCCAAAACAATAACTGCAGAAAACACTAATTTTCCAAAATTGTTAAATGTAGAGCATATGATCTTGTATGTGTGTATAAATAGGAATCCTCAAAATACTTGGCCCTAGGACCTAAGATTATTTCCTGAGACCTATCATGACATCTTGCACCTAATTCCAGAGATTTATAATTTTCCTAAAATAATCAGCAATTATTATAATTTTCCCAAAATATTGTTATATGTGATTTTGAACATGAAGTATCACTTTCTGTTATCAAACCAGCAATATAAAATTATCATAACATCATCTTGAGAAATAATGACTTTGGACCAGATTTCACATTATTCCAATAACATTTGATATTAATTTCTAATTACAAATATCTGATCCACTAAAACATGTTACACATGAAGTACTATAAATATTCATCAAATAATTTCAAAAAAATTAATGGAGTTTACAAATGATAAATAATTATTGATTCCAAAAATGTATAATTTTATAACTCAATTTGGGCACAATCATCTCAATAATATTGAAGGGGCAAAATGGTAATTATAACTGCAACCCTAAGATTCTGAATTTCCAAAATTTCATTTAATTTATCCAGTGTTTATCATACTAAATAATTGCTATTGACAAGGTTTCATATTTTTTAACTATTTTAGTCACCCTAATTTCACCAATACACTTGTATAATAAAAATACTAATTAATTCATTTGCTAAGCAAATCAACACCAAATACTATAAAACTTCATGAGGAGGTGTTCTTTCACTGAATAATTACATGTATAAAATTTCATTAGATACACCTTTTGACTAAATGCACACCACATCACATACAACATGACAACTTGCAACTAGGATTTACAAACCCATAAAGGTCCAAAGGACTTGAAATTTTTACCAGGACCTTTTAACACCCTAATGAACTTCTCACCCATATTTGAGGTTAAAATAATTATTTTTCACCAAAATATTTCAGTTTTATTAAACTTCACATTTTTCCTAAAACCATAGGAAAATTTTGTCCAAAAATTTCATTTTTGAACTGTAGGTGTATCTATGGTATATGTTTGCATGCCATAAATTTCATGTCAATTCCCTTAGCCAAATAAAAGTCATTAAGGAAATAGTGACTGTCCTACCCTAAGGACCAGTCCCATAAGAATTTCCCCACAGGGCGCTACAGTGACCCAAATGACCTGATTTCAATTTCTAGTTAAAGTAGACTCGTATTGATACCTTTTTCATGTTGATTTAAAAAGGTGTACAGTAAAGGATAAATATCATATATTACATATAATAATTTATATATTAAAACAATGAACGACTCTGATTATCTCTTCTCCAAACAACCAACTGACGTGATCTGCCCTACCTGGAGCTTTTCTATCGGTTTTTGCCGGCGATCCATCCCCCTCCCTGACTAACCACCATCCCCACCACCTCCGTTGAGGTCGAGGCTATAGCCGAGCGGTGGCTCGGCCGCCAGAGGGGCGGTTTCCGGCGAACCCGGGAGGAAGCCCGATTGAGCCTTTTCCACGGAAATTAAAAATGGATTTGACTCGATTGAGGTCGAATTCAATCCCTATTGATCTAGGTAGCTAGAACAAGGGGAAAGGAGGAGAAACATGCCTGATTCCGAGCTTGGAGGAAGCTACTCTAACGGGTGGCCATGGTTTTTGGCATTTCCGGCAAACCTCTCCCGATCTCGATTCTCCACCGAAAGATTTGATGTAGGAGTCAATTTTGACTGCCAAGGAGATTCTGAAGGTGATGAAAGAGTTGAATTGAGCTTCGGGGGACCCTATATAGGAGATCCAAGTTTTGGGTGTTATGTTCATGACCATTAAAGTCTCTCCTTGATGTTGTCCGACCTATAATTGCTCGAAACTTCTCCTCATTAGGGGAGGTGAAAGGAGGGTTGGGGAAGAAGGGAGTGTCACTTGGCCTCCCTCCATTATTCCCCCTCCAAATGAAACTCCCCTCCTAATTACCCCCATTAAACCATATTAAACTCACCTAATTCAGATTAAATAAATCTAATAAACTTAGTGGACCTTAGGTTGGGCCTTGGGCAAGGCCTTAACCCACTTGAATTGGCTTGGGCTCTCATTTAGCCTTTAGTGTTAATTTGACCATTGTTGACCTTGGAGTACTTTTGTTAACTTGAGGGGTTGACTGGTCCAAGGGGTGTATCTTGAGTCCCTTGACACTACCCAATGTTGATTGGGTCATGGTGATGCCCAAATTGGGCCCACTTTGCCAAATAGTGTGATTTTGACCTAAATAGGGTCAAGTTTGACTTGGGTCAAACTAGTCAACTTGGTGACCTCATGATGGTGCTTTTTGGGTCCACGTGGCCCCTAATAACATTACAATACTAGGGGTGGGCTCAGTTTTTTAGTTTTGATGCCAGTAGGACCTCTTAGGTGAAGGTTTGCCCCATATTAACCCTAAGTTGACTTTGGTCGATTCAACCCACTTGATTGGCCTAGCCTTAAATTCATTGCTCTGTTGTCTCTCTCTCTTAGGGTTAGAGAAGTGATAGTGAGCTTATCTTGATATGGTGAGTTCATGTGAGTGTGAATTGACCTAGGTTGACTTGTGCACATTGGAGGTGCACATAGTAGTTTCCATAATTTCAAGCTGTGCTAGGGTCACACTAGGGCCTCTATGCACCACTCAAGCCCTAACCCTAACTTTAAGGGGTCTAGAAGTGTGGGGGATGTTACACCAAGCCTTCAGTAAGATAATGTCAGGGGTGAGGCCATCATATTGCACCCTAAGTTTTAAATTTTGGCACTTTGCACCCTCAAATTGGATTTTGGGGTTTTAGAGGGTGCATTTGGGATTTTAGAATAAATGATTTTAATAAAATGAGGGTGCATTTGAGGTTATAGAGGGTGCAAAGTGCCAAAAACCTTCAATTGGTGGGTGTTAAGTGCCAAAAATCTGAAATTAAATATTGTTGTGCATATTGCATCTTCGGATTAGGATTTTAATAAAACCCCAAACCTCCCCACTCCCCTTCACCAGATCGGTCTTCCTCCCACCCCCGTCTCTCATTTTCATAGAAGCATTCACAACCCTTGATTCCCCTTTCACTTTCCCTCTTTGCGCAGTTAGGGCTACCACCAGGAGGAAAGCCATCCTCCCTCTCTTCTCGCTTATAGTAAATCGAGATGTCCTAGTCCCTATTTGTTGTTGCCGAGAGTTGTAATTCGCCATCGTGTGTTAGGAGGAAGGAGCCGAACTCCCTCCTCGCAAGCCCTTCCCAGATCTGTTGTTGAAGTTTCTGTCGAGATATGTTACTCGATGTCAACGAGATCTGCTCCATCTGCGCTAATCTAGGGCAAGGAGAAGTTTTGTCGACCATGTTTTCTTCCCGAGCTTCACTAGAACCTGCTATTGTAGAGAAACTGAGGCCCTACTGTTAAGAGTGATGGGTTCCTTTCCCCTCTAACTTTGAGTGGTCGACAATAGCAGAGTTTTTCCAACAGACTCATCGAGCTCTTGGTTGTTTATTCATTTTCTATAAAGAAGTAAGTCACCTTGAAGAGGTGTGGTCAAGGACTGTTGTGAAAGGTTGATTAAAAACTCGATTCGAAGAGAGGAGGTTTCGTTTGCGAAGAGGTAACCACGTCTATCCTTGCTATGGAACCAAAACATGTGCCAAGGATAACGACCATTTTCTCTGGTCTTAGGACCGCTATTTTTCTATGCTTTGTGCTTGTGTTATTTTTGTGCAATGAGAGTCTGCACACACCGTTTTGGTTGAGGACAGGGAATCTGCCACAGTATGGGATTGTGACCCCGATGTTTGTCTATGTGTGCTACACGTAGAGTCCCTCTCTTGCTATGCGGTGGAGAGCGGGGACTTTTCCAGGGTATGGGATTATGACCCCAACGTAGCATTTCTGTTTTGATTGGGTAGGAGGGACACCCTTCACTAATTAGTGACGGTGCGTGCTTCCCTCATCTCAATATGGGCCTTCAGGTCGATTGAGTCTGTTCCTGACAAAAATGTCCATTTGAGATCCGACACACGAGTCTGTATTTGGGCATGTTGTATGAAGCCTACCCATGACGATATGCCAAGATCGGTGATGTTTTTGCATTGTATGTTGCAATTAGCCCTAAGTGCGCAAACTAGAATGTCATGTGCCTTCTGTCATAGTGGTTGCAGGAATTCGTGGTCTTTATTTGTGAATTTCCCATCATAGGACTTGTTTCTAGGCCTGGAAGAATGATAACCTTACAGGTTTTGGTGGCCGGGTGGATTTCCTTTCCCCGTGTAGATTGTGCCTTCCTAGACTAGTCCTCTGCCACGTCAAAAAAGGCAGTTGTAAGTCATATATCTTCTGACCAATCCTCTGCAACGCCAAAAAGGCATTTGTAGGTTGTATCTCTTCTGACCAGTCCTCTGTGTTGGATTATTTGTGATATAGAAGTAATTAACGAGTTAGTCCTGCTACCAACGTAATATGAGCTTATGGGGTGACATATAATAATGTATGATAAATAAGACAATTGATCGGGATAGCTCGACTCATATAGGATATGAGTGTAGAGCCAAACTTGGTTCATTGGGAGAATGGATAGATTTGAATGGAATAATTCGAATAGATGGTCTGGAAGAATTTGACCCAACTTCAAGTCAATCTACTGGATGGTCTAGCCGATCGACTAGAATGATTTAACTAGAAGGGTTAGACTAGGAGTATTCGATGTAAAAGTAGTGAACACACGGTTAACAAACGGAAAGAAATTTGAATAATTGAAATTTTATTATTCAAAAAAGATATCATTTACAAAGGTATTACCTCCCTTTTATAGAATGGAGGAGATATGAGAGAGTACAAACAAACAATGTGAGACTAAACATGTACAGGGCTGAGCGGCTAGAAACTAAAGAGACCACACAGGCCGCACAATTAGACAGATGGGTTAACCGCTCGGCAACACCAGCAGGATAAGAACATGCCGCAATAGGAGACCGATAGACCGCCCGGTCTCCAGGCTTCTGAGAGAGACCGCCAGACCGCTCGGACTACAAACAGCAACAGTCTTAATATGATCCTGCTGAGAAGGAACTGCTAGACCGCGCAGTCAACAAATCGCCAGACAAGACCGCAAGGCCGCCCGGTCTAATACTTCAACACTCCCCCTCAAGCTGGAGCATAGATATCAATCATGCCCATCTTGTCACAAATGTGGAAGAAGGAAGTAGAGACCGGTTTTGTGAAGATATCCGCCAATTCTTTGTCAGAGGTGACAAACGGAGTACAAATCTGTTTCTTCTAAATCTCCTCCCGAATGAAGTGGCAGTCAACCTCTATATGATTTGTTCTCTCATGGAAGACCAGATTTTTGGATATGTATATAGCGGCCTTGTTGTCACAGAACATAGGAAGAGGATAGTCATAGACCTCTCCTAGGTCAAGCATGAGAGCCCGCAACCACTTTAACTCACACGTGGTTGACGCCATACTCCGGTATTTGGCTTCTGCACTAGATCTGGAGACAACAGACTGTTTCTTGCTCCTCCAACTCACAAGATTTCGTCCAACAAAAGTACAAAAACCTGATGTGGATTTACGATCGCCTTTATCATCCACATAGCTTGAATCTGAGTAGTCTTCAACTCTCAGATGACCATTCCTCTGAAAGATTAGCCCTTTGCCCGGTGCTGCTTTGACATACTCTAAAATCTTCAAGGCAGACTAAAGATGGCACTCCCTGGGAGCTTGCGTAAACTGACTAACCTTGCCTACAGCATAGGAGATGTCGGGTCTGGTCACCGTGAGATAGATGAGTTTGCCCACCAAACGTCTGTACCTTGTGACATCAGATAAAAGAGGCGAGTCATCCGTCCATGTTTTGTCTTCTCCAATAGCCATGGGAAACCGGGCCGGTTTGGCACCTGTCAATCCTGCCTCTTGTAGAAGATCAAGGGCATACTTCTGTTGGGGGAGAACCAACGAGTCAAGCTTCCGAGAGATTTCTATCCCCAAAAAGTATTTCGGGGAGCCCATATCCTTCGTGACCAGGTGTTGACGGAGGTGTTTCTTCGTCAAGTCCACCCCAGCTTGGTCATCGCCAGTAAGAAGAATATCATCCACATACACTGCCAAAACCACCAGTCCCAAGTCTGTTTTGCGAATGAATAAGGAGTGGTTGGCCGAACTCCTTGCAAAGCCGATGGTATCCACAATACCACTGAACTTGTCGAACCACGCCTGAGGGCTCCACTTTAGTCCATAAATGGCCTTCTTCAAACGGCATACGCGTGTCTCCCCCTGAGCAACATACCCAGGAGGTTGCTCCATGTAGACATCCTCCTGAAGATCTCCATAGAGAAAGGCATTCTTGACATCAAGCTGGGAAATAGCCCAATCCCTGTTAACAGCCACAGAGAGAAGAACCCGGATGGTGCTGAGGCGAGCAACCGGAGAGAAAGTGTCAAAGTAATCAATTCCGTAAGTCTGAGTGAAGCCTTTGGCCAACAGCCGGGCCTTGTAGCAATCCACAGTGCCATCGGGGCAAAATTTCATAACAAAGACCCAGCGACAGCCAACCACATCAGTACCCACTGGTGGAGGAACAAGGGTCCAGGTACCCCTTTCAGTAAGAGTATCCATCTCTTCATCCATAGCAGATTTCCAATGACGAATAGCAAGAGCCTCCTGGTAGGTGCGGGGAGTAGTAGCAGCGGAGATAGCCAAGGCAAAACACCTGCGAGAAGGAGAAAGCCGATCATAGGAAACAACTGCCGCAAGTGGGTGTTGAGTACACGCTCGCACCCCTTTGCTAAGAGCAATGGGAAGATCCAGGTCGACGGGTGCCTCAGCGACCGGAGCGTCCATGGCGGAGAAGGCTAGCCCGAAAATAGAGAGAGATGGCTGTGGAGAAGAGGGAGGAGGGGTAGGGGGTCAGACGGACAGAGAAGGAGACGGAGGAGGAGATGAGGGAAGAGTGGAGACGTCGATAGGCGTGGAAGGAATGGAGAGAGGCGGTGGAGAAGCATAGATATCAGGAGGAAGAGAGGAGTCAAGAGAGAAGTAGGAAGCATTCTCGAAGAATGTCATGTCCGCGGAGACAAATTGTTTACGCAGAACGGGGTCAAAACAGCAATAGCCTTTTTGAGTGGTAGAGTACCCCAAAAAGACACACTTGGTGGAACGGGGGGAAAGATTGTCACGGGTAGCGGATGGAGCATGAACAAAAGCCGTACACCCAAAGACACGGAGAGGGAGAGGAAAAGGTTCCTTATGGGGGTATAGAATGGAGAAGGGGGTCTTGCCATGGAGAACCGTGGAGGGAAGACGATTGATGAGATAGCAGGCGAGGAGCACAACATAGCCCCAGTAGGAGTGGGGTACTTGCATCTGCATCATGAGAGTGCGAGCGACATCAAGGAGGTGGCGGTTTTTACGCTCTGCCACCCCATTCTGCTGGGAGGTGTAAACACAGGTGGTTTGATGAAGAAGACCATGTTGCCAAAAGAAAGAGGAGAACTCATGACTAAGATATCCCTTAACATTATCAGAGCGTAAAACTTTTATAGAAATGTCAAATTGAGTCTTAATCATAAAATAAAAGGATTGACAGATAGAAAAGAGTTCAGAGCGATCTATTAATAGATACACCCAGGTACATCTAGAAAAATCATCTATAAAAGTTACAAAGTAGGAACTACCCCGCCAAACGGTGAGGGTAGGAGCAGGACCCCAGACATCAGAATGAATGAGATCAAACGGGCGAGAGGAGCCACGGCCTTGCTTCAGCGGGAAGGAGGAGCGATGATGTTTGCCAAGCTGACATGCATCACAGTTGAGCGGAGGACTGGTCGGAGGTAAGTGAGGCAGAAGCTGGCGAAGAATCCGAGGAGGAGGATGTCCAAGGCGAAGATGTCATTGAAGCAGATCAGTAGAGGAGGAGGAGTAGGCGGACAGAGCGGAAACGTTGTCGAGGAAATAGAGTCCGCCGCTCTCACTTCCAGTAGCAATCGTCCGCTGGGTCCTCGGGTCCTGAAAAGAACAAGAAGTGGGAGTGAATAAGACAGAGCACTGAAGTTGCCTGCATAAAGTAGGAACAGATAATAAATTGCACGGGAACTTCGAGACATAGAGAGTGTCCTCCAAGCGAAGCGACGGGGTGACTTGAACCAGGCCCGTCCCAAGCACCGGGGACGGTGAACCATCCGCCACACGAACCGGGGGTAGGCGGTCATGCGTTTCAAGGAGAGAGAAGTAATGAGTGTTGCCAGTCATATGATTTGTAGCACCCGAGTCAATTAGCCATTTACCTTGGGTAACGACATGTGCACTACCTGAAGTCATGGGAACAGAAGCAGACGGCCGATAGGAGGCGGCGGTCGAGGAAGGAGCATCACCGGAAGGGCGAAGATGAGGATGTTTCTGCCAGCAGCGGTCAACAGAATGGCCGGTACGACCACAGTGAGAGCACAGGAACCTGGACGAACCACGCCCGCCGGAGTGGCTGCGGCCACTAGGACCCCGCCCCCCCCCCCCCCCCCCCCCCCCCCCCCCCCCGCTGAGCCTGGTGAGCATAGGAGTCCTGGGAAGGATGGGAGGACAACAGAGGCCGCTGGAGCAGTGAAGTAACAGCGGCAATGCGAGCCGCGGTGGCATCCAAAGTAGGAGATTCTGCCTCACCCAAGATCTGCGGGCCGATCATATCATAGGAATCGGGAAGACGGAGAAGATAACAAACAACCAGGAATTCCTGGAAGTGTTTGTGCTAGTCGGTCAAGTCCGCGGAGAAGGGGCGATTCTGTAGGATCTCTGCGCTAAGAGCCTGAACTTGCTGGTAAGCCGCAGCAGGAGACATGGAGGGGCAGGTGAAGAGGTCCGCATAAAGAGTATAAATGTGGGACGTCTGGCCCCCCTTCGAATAGAGAGCAGCTAGGTGAAGCCAGGCGGCCTTGACCGTCTCATCATGGTGAATGACGGGAAGGCACTCATCAGAGAGGCTGTTGGCCAGCCAAGTGCGGACAAGGGCATCACTCGCATCCCAGTCATCAAATTCAGGAGAGTTAAGAGGAGGAGGGTCATCGATGAGGTGATGATGCTTGTGCTGAGAGAAAGAAGAAAGGTGAAAGAAATGCTCCAATCGGGATAGTTGGAGCCAACAAGCTTATAAAGCATGCCAAGGTTGCCCGAAGGAGTAGGAGGAGCTGCAGGAGTGGTGGAGGTAGAGAGAACCGGGGTGGAGAGAACGAAAGTGGCCATAGAGAGGGCAGGAATCCGCGCGAGAAGAAGAGAAGCCGCGGGGAGCGAAAAAAGGAGAGCAAGCCGCACGACCTAAGGCGAAGCGCGGGAAACGAGAAAGAAACCACAGCGAACAAGGACGAAACCGCGGCGGGCTAAAGAGAAGAAGTTGCAGCGGCACGGTGGAAGAACACCAGCGGACAGGAAGCAGAACAAGGCACAGAGTGAGAGGTCGCGCGAACTGAAAAAGTTCGAGCGAACAGAAGAGAAGAGGAAGCAAAGGACCCAAGAGAACAGGTCAAGAACAGACCGAATAAAGGCGCGAGAACAGCGGTCAGAAGAGAAAACAAGCCGCGAAAACAGGTCGTGGAAAGCAGAAACAAGCCGCATGAGCAGCGAGAGCTTAGTCAGGTGGAAAGGACTGAGTGCTCTGATACCATGTAAAAGTAGCGAACACACGGTTAACAAACAGACAGAAATTTGAATAATTGAATTTTTATTATTCAAAAAAAATATCATTTACAAAGGTATGACCTCCCTTTTATAGAATGGAGGAGATATAAGAGAGTACAAACAAACAATATGGGACTAAACATGTACAGGGCTGAGCGGCTAGAAACTAAAGAGACCCCACAGGCCGCGCGGTTAGACAGATGTGTTAACCGCTCGGCAACACCAGCAGGATAAGAACATGCCGCAATAGGAGACCGATAGACTGCCTGGTCTCCAGGCTTCTGAGAGAGACCGCCAGACCGCTCGGACTACAAACAACAACAGTCTGAATATGAACCTGCTGAGAAGGAACCGCTAGACCGCGCAATAAACAAACTGCCAGACAAGACCGCAAGGCCGCCCGGTCTAATACTTCGACATTCGATTAAAAGGATTCAACCAGATAAAGTTCAGTGTTGACTGGACATATTTGACTATAAGAATAAGACCATATGACCTGGAAGAATTTGACCTGACATCAAGCTGATCGATTAGATGGTTGATGGTTTAAATCGCTGATGCGTAATTCCAAAATAGTCTGATAGATAAGTGTACCTATCATATTATAATATATGATCAAGTGTCATATTTTCTATTGGATCCCTAGTTGGATTCGGGCTAGGTTCACTAAGTTAAGATGTTTGACCCAACATGTATAGCCAGGGTCATGTATGCGTTCTAGATTCTAGGCCATGTCTTTAGAGTCAACACCATATGGAGAAGCCATCAACATACTGCAGAAGACTCAAGACTTAAAGAAATTCCAAACTTGGAAAATGAGTTCGACGTTCGTCGAACTTAGGTCGACGAAAGTCGTGCTCAGCTAGACGAAATCAGAGATAATTCTCTGAGCTAAGCTCGACGAACTTGAATCTCAGGTCGATGAATTCCAGAGTATACTTCAACACCAAGTCCATAATTCTTCACACTTAACTCCAGTCGACGAACTTAGTTCTCAGGATGACGAACTTAGTTCACAGGACAATGAACTTAGTTCTCAGGTCGACAATCTCAGGGTATTCTACTTCAACATCTTATTCCAGAAACATCTAAGTATTTGAAGTCCAGCTTCACACTCCAGTCGACGATGTTAGAATATCAGCTCGACGAATTTGGATCTTAGTTCGACGATTTCTAGATCATCTACTTCAACACTATAAGACTAGAAACAACTAAGCATTCTAAGTCCAGAATCACACTCTAGTCGACGAACTCACCTTCTCAGCTCGACGAACTTAGACCACAGTCTTGGCAAGATTTATAAAGTAGCAGTTAGAAGTTCTCAGCTCGACGAAACTAGTTCTCAGGTCGACGAACCCAGTTCTGAGGTCGACGATTTCTCGACATGTTACTTCAACATTTTTAAGTCCAAGAAACATGAAGTTCTGTTATTCAGTCGATGAAGTTATATTCGCAGCTCGACGAACTTGATGCACAGAATTGACGGGTCTAAAGAAAGTAGTTGTCAGTTCTTAGGTCGACGATCTTGGATTTCAGCTCGACGAACAACTATCATCTGGTCGACGAACTTGGCTTCTATGTTTGACGAACTCTGGACTAGATCGATGAATTCTGCTCAACGAATTCTGTAAAGTTCCAGACTTAAAAATTTCCCTCCCTCTGTCTCTCTTCTATTGCAATAATTCCTGAGTAATCAATACACAAATATTCTCTCAATATTATTGTTAGAAGCAAGCATTGATTACGGTCTTCATCAGGATTATTGCTTGTCGTTTTTCCATGGGACAGTTGGGGAAACCAATCAATGCAAATATTCTCCAGGCCGTCAGAATTCAATGCAGAGAGGAATTCAAATTTCAAAAGGAAATTCATATGGATAATATAAAAGGGATTTTCTTTCTCTTCCTAAAAATCTCTCTAGCAGTAGTCAGAAAATACAGTGAATAAGCATCTTCTTCATCTCTTTCGACAGCACACAGAGAATATATAGACTACAGAGCTCACAGGGCAACAACACTGTCAAGAGACAAGAACCCCTAGCCCTAGACCAGAGAAAGAACATCAAGCTGAAGAAGAAGAACAACCATTCAAATCAAGAATCTTCTTCTGTCTTCATTCTAGAATTCTTCAAAGGGCAACAAACATTCAATCTGTCAAGAAGTTCCTGGAATTTATCTGGTCAAAGAAAAAGCTTGAAGACCTATCACCCTGCAGCAAGGCTTCAATTTCCTGAATCATTCTATATTTTAGGGGGAGCCTTTGCTATCATCATTTTTCCACTAAAAGTCTTCTCAGTTGTATCTGAGAAAGAGAAGACAAAATCACTCTCTCACCCCCACTATATAAAGGGTTCTTAAATCCCTTCAAAAATTATTCATGGTTGCAAGTCACCTGATCAAAAGACTTGAGGTTTGGTTTTTGAGCACCTGATCAAAAGCTCATTGGTGGCAGTCACCTGATCAAAAACCTGAGTGGATTCCTACCAGGGTGGTAGAAGAGTGGATGTACCCAAGTTTAGGGGAACCACTATAAAATTCTTGTGTTGTCTGGGTTGCTCTTTTTCTTTTGTTCTTGTTGTGGTTGTGATAACTAGGTTGTTGTGTTTGTGTTTTTAATTTAATTCCTACAGCACTAGAACTAGATTGAATTAGTTAGAAAAATTTTATAAACCCTAAATACTCTATTCACCCCCCCCCCCCCCTCTAGAGTATTTCAGATCTAACACCCTTACTTTCAATTGGTATCAGAGCAAGGTTCCTTTGGTTGTACAAGCTAACCCTTGAACCAAAGATCCTGAGTTAGATCTACTTTTTATTTCTATTAAGATTATACACACAACATGGCACAGAACAAGGACTATGCAAGCACCAGAACTCCAGTATGATATCTAAATAGGTTTGCCATTTGGAAGGCAAGAATTAAGTTATATATTGACTCTATTGATGAGGATATCTACAATTCCATCTTGACAGGTCCTCCTCAACCATATGCCTTTACATCTACAGCAGCTTCAAACACAAATGCAGTTCCACCACCTGAGTGGACTGAAGCCCAAAAAAGGCTAAATTTGTCGATGCCAAAGCCACGAATATTCTGGCCCAAACCATGTCAGATGATATCTTCCAGAAGGTGGCTGAATGCATATCAGCCAAGGCCATTTGAGATTCCCTTAATCAAATGGTGGTTGGATTTGCTGATAAAAGAAAGGATAGATGATCCAACCTCATATCACAATATGAGAACTTCAAGAAGGAGGATGCATAATCAGTTGTAAATATGTATAATAGGCTGAGCTTAATCATCAATGAGCTAAAGACATTGGACAAGGACATCACCCTCACTGAGGTGAATGACAAAATCCTCATGTGCTTCCCAAGCTCATGGGATTCAAGGATCTGGCCCATCAAGAAGGTCAGGAGCCTAAATGAGATTTCCATAAAATCTCTTTTAGGAAAGCTCAAATCTTATGAGCAGCTCATCAAGTCCAGATAAGCAGCTGAGCAGAGAACAACTCCACTAGCAAGGAAGGAGCACAACATAGCTTTCAAAGCTGTTGAAGAAGCTGAAGCCTCAACTATGAATGAAGAGCTTATGATTATCTTTTCAAAGAGATTCTATAAAATGGCAAGGAAGGATTTCAGAAGAAAGTCATCCAGGCAGGATGACAAGCCAAGGTATGACAAAACCCCCCATTAAAGAAGTGGTTTGCTTTGGCTGCAGGAAACCTGGACACTTCATCTCAGAGTGTCCAGAAAACCAAAAGAAGGAAAAGAGAAGAGAGAAGGACTCTAGGAGACAGCAAAGTAGCAGGCCTTCCTCCAGCAAAAATAAGAAGAAGGAGAAAGACTTTGTAGCAGAATCTTGGAGTGAAACTGAGGATGAATCCACATCCTCTAGCTCCAGTGAAGATGAAGAAGAGGCAAGGGACAAAGAATTATGCCTCATGGCCATTGATGCCTCCAGGAGTCAATCTGATGAAGAAGGATCTGACAATGAAGAAGTTTCAGAAACAGAAGCTGATCAAGAAAAGGGCTGTCCAATGATTAATCAAACATGGTACCTGGACAGTTGATGCTCCAAACATATGACTGGCAGCAAGGATAACCTAATCAACTACAAGTCCAAGCTGGGACCAAAGGTCATCTTTGGTGATTCAAAGTGTGGCCTATCTGAAGGATATGGAGAAGTAAGGATTGGAGCAGTCACATTCAAGAAGGTGACCTATATAAGTGGACTCATGCATAACCTCATCTCCATAAGCCAATTATGTGATGAATGTTATCAGGTACATTTCAACTCAAAAACTTTTATTATTTCTAATAAAGAAAAACAAAATGATTTAATTGGAAATATATAAGGAAACATTTATTTAGTTGATTTCTATTCTGCCAATTTAGATATTTATTTGCTTAATATATTTTGCAATCAAAATGAATTATGGAATAAAAGACTAGGACATGTAAACATGAAAAACATTGCTAGGCTATCTAAAAACAATCTTGTAAGAGGTTTACCTTCTGGTCCCAACAAGAAGGAAGGCCTTTGTAGGGCTTGTCAACTAGGAAAGCAAACTAAATCTAATTTTAAATCAATTAATAAAAGTGATTCACCTAGGATCTTGTACTTGCTACACATGGATCTCTTTGGACACATTGCAGTGCAAAGCCTAGGAGGTAAATCCTACACTCTAGCCATTGTAGATGACTTCTCAAGATTCACTTGGGTGTTCTTTCTGAGATCTAAGTCAGATACCTTTAAAGTTCTTACAGATTTTCTCAGGACCATACAGATTGAGTACTCTACTCATGTTGCATTGATCAGAAGTGATCATGGTATAGAGTTTGAGTCTCTTCTTATGCATGAGTTCTGTGAGAAGGAAGGTATCAGACACTGCTTCTCAGCTCCTAGAACTCCCCAACAAAATGGAGTAGCTAAAATGAAGAATAGAACCTTGATTAAAGCTGCGGGTACATTACTTGCAGATGATTATATGCCACTATCCTTTTGGGTAAAGGCTGTAAGCACAGCAAATTATGTACTGAACAGAAGTTTGATACATAAACTAAAAAATAGGACTCCCTGTGAATTACTTAAAGGGAGGAAACCTAAAACCACCTATTTTAAAGTATTTGGATGTATAAGCTATATACATAATAATAACAAGAAATACATTAGAAAGTTTGAAGCTAAGGCTGAAGAGGGAATCTTTCTAGGATATTCCCAAGTAAGCAAAGCTTATAGGGTGTTCAATAAATCAACCTTAAAAATTGAGAAATCTATACATATTACCTTTGATGAAACTAACATGTCTTATAAGGGGAAAGAGATTTCTACCAGTAATCCTTTGCAGGTACCTCACTTGTGTGAGAAATTGGATGGACTAAACCTCACCCAAGAGGCTCCAACACATCCTTCTCCACAAGTTGATGAAGACAGTGTAGAAGAAAGCACTGAAGTGACTGAACTTCATTCAACAGCAAACATAATTCCACAAGAGGAATTAAATCAAAATGTTGTTGCTGAACCAACTCCACCTATTGATCGTGTCACACTAAGGGATCACTCTAGATCCCAAGTGATTGGAGACATAATAGTAGGTGTACATACAAGGCATCAACTCAACCAAGACTTGATGCATGCCTGTTTTCTCTCTCAAGTTGAGCCTCAATCCATACATGATGCTGAACAGGATCCCCACTGGATCATTGCTATGCAAGAGGAACTCAACCAGTTTGAGAGATGTAGAGTTTGGGATTTAGTTCCAAGACCCAAAGACTATCCAGTCATTGGAAACAAATGGGTATATAGAAACAAACTAGATGCCCAAGGTGTAATTGTGAGGAACAAGGCTAGGCTTGTTGCTCAAGGATATAGACAAGAAAAAAGCATAGACTATGATCAAACCTTTGCACTAGTTGCAAGGTTAGAGGCAATCAGAATCTTTCTTGCTTATGCTACCTACAAGAAGTTCAAGGTATATCAGATGGATGTAAAGAGTGCTTTTCTAAATGGAATACTAAAAGAAGAGGTTTATGTCGAACAACCTCTAGGTTTTGTTTCTCCAACTCATCCCTCTTATGTATTTAGACTGCATAAAGCTCTCTATGATCTAAAGCAAGCTCCAAGAGCTTTGTATGAGACCTTAGCTAGCTTTCTGATAGAGCATGATTTCACTAGAGGCATAGTAGATAAAACACTATTCACTAGACACCATAAGGATAAAATTTTATTAGTACAAATCTATATGGATGACATCATATTTGGATCTAATGACTCTAAACTATGCAAGAGGTTTTCTGACCTCATGCATTCTAAGTTTGAGATGAGTAGTATGGGTGAGCTCTCCTACTTCCTTGGCCTCCAAGTGAAGCAGCTACCTGATGGCATCTTCATCTCCCAAGCTAAGTATGCCAAAGAGCTTCTTAAGAAGTTTAGGATGGCTGATGCCTCAGCAAATAAAACACCTATGGCCACTAATGTTGTAATAGATTCTGATCCACATGGGAAACCTGTTGACCAGAAGTTATATAGGGGCATTGTTGGGTCCCTACTATATCTTACAGCTAGCAGACCTGATATCATGTTTGCCACATCCCTTTGTGCTAGGTTCCAAGTGAACCCTAAAGAACTCACCTAATTTTTCTAAAACGAATTTTGAGATATATAAAGAGTTGTCCCAGTCTAGGCCTATGGTATCCAACAGAGTCAGAATTTGATTTAACTGGATATTCAGATGCTGACTTTACTGAATGCAGGGTTGACAGGAAAAGTACCTCAGGAACTTCCCAGTTCCTTGGTATGAGATCAGTCTCTTAGTTTTTTAAGAAACAGTCATCTGTGTCTACATCAACAGCTGAAGAAGAATACATAGCTGCTGGCAGTTGTTGTTCCCAAATGTTGTGGATTCAAAACAAACTCCTAGACTATGGTTTTAACTTTAATAATTCAACTCTACTATATGATAACACAAGTGTTATATCCATAGCACAGAATCCAGTCCATCATGTAGGACTAAGCATATAAACACTAGGCATCATTTCATTAGAGTGTGTGTAGTCAAAAATAAAATTAAACTTGTCTATATCTACACTGATTTACAAAGAGCTAATATTTTCACCAAACCCTTTGATGAAACAAATCACTTGTTTTTTATAAATTAGCTTGGAATGATCAATGGAGAAGCCTTAGTTTAATTTCTGTCTACACTCGATGAATTTGCCAAAGTTCGCCGAACGGAGCTCGACGAACTGGGGAAAGTTCCGGAGATATTCGTCGAATGGAGATCGATGAACTCTCTGTGAGTGAAGTCATTTTCGTCGAACGGATATCGACAAATCTGAAAGTGCAAGTTAGATCTGATATACTCTAGAGGGGGGTGAATAGATTATGGTGCTTGCTACAAACTTTTTACAACAGTTGTTGTATTCCTAAGTGAACAGGGAAGCAAATAATATAAAGTAATCTAAACAATAATAATCACAAAGCAATCACAAGGCAATCACAAACCACAGCCAGAAATAAAAGAAAACCAAGCAACCAGAAGACACAAAGAGCTATAGTGGTTCCCCAATCAACCTGGGTACATCCACTCTTCTACCATCCTAGGTAGGAATCCACTGCAGGATGAGTTGATCAGGTGTCCTGGGCACCAATGAGATTTTGATAAGGTGCTCAAAAACCAAACCAGATTTTTTGATCAGGTGTCTTGCCACCACTGAGTTTTGATAAGGTCTCAGAAACCAAACACAAACTTTTGAAGGGAGTTTGAAAAACCCTTTACAGCAGAGAGAGAGAGAAAGGGATGAGAAGATCTTCTCTGTCAACAATCAGAGAGAAGATAGTGGATGTTGTCAAAGCTCCCCCTGAGATCTTGAGTTGTTTAGGAAGTGAAGCTTTGCAGTAGGGTGATAGGCCTTCAAATGATTTGATCTCCAGCAAATGATGATTTCAGCAACAACTAAAATGTGAGGTGTCTGGAGTCTTGAATGATGATGGCCTTTGAACACTTGAATCAAGAGAGATCTGAAAGTTTCAGTTGATTGATCTCCTTTTGTGATGAGTGTTCTTGTATGAATCTTTGAGACTGAGAATGTCTGCAACTCTCTTTCTTTCTCTTGTGTAATTATTGTTGTAAAAGTTGTTGTTACAGAGAATATGTGTCTGACTTCTTGTTCTTCTTGAGCAGGAAGGAAAAATCTGATCTTTTATTCCTTTTGTCTGAATAGAAATGATCTACTGTCCAAGATAGTCGTTAGCCTATTAATAAATGACTTCCTTAATTGCTTTTGTCTTCTGGAGGAAAGTCTAATAAAATATTCCTTGAAAATTCCTTGAAAATTCCTTGAAACTTGCTCCAGATTAATTGAAAACGGCTACAAAATCTCTGAATTAAATGCTGAGAATAATTCCTCAACTGTCTGAATTTGAATCTTGAAAATCATTGAACTCTTTAGAAAAACGTCGAACTGAGCTCCACTATCGTTGAAATGAGCTCAGAGATTTGAACTTAGACAGAAACAGAGATCGTCGATCTGAACTCAACTATCGTTGAACTGAGCTCAGAGATAGAGAATCAAACTGGAGTCAAGATCTTTGATCTGAGCTCGAAGATCGTCAAATGGAGTTCGACGACTTGTTGAAGTTGAGCTCAGAGATCGTAGAATGGAGTTCGACCATTCGTCAAAGTGAGCTCAACGATCGTCGAATGTAGTTCGATGATTCGTCGTACTGAGCTCGTTGTTGAAAGTACTGATGTTGCTCCTACTGCTGACATGGATGTTGCTGTTAGTTCTGATATTGATATTTCTGAGGACATGCATATGACAGAGGCACTTATTCTTGAGCCTGCTGTGACTGCTGCTGTTGCCCCCTCTGATGTTGATTTTCCAGTTTCAACTGATACTACTACTGCTGTACCTTCTATTTCTGAAAGTGTTGTTGCTGAAAGTATTGTATTTGAATTTGCTGCTGCCAGTGCTACTTCTACTCCTCTTCCTGCTACTGCTGTTTCTGCTGTTACTTCTGCTCCATCTCAACAACAAAAAGACTACCTTAAAAGGATTGATGCACTATATGATGATCAAAGTTCAGAAAGTGATCAGTTCAGGACTGATTCAGATGATTCTTCTGCTACTATTGCAAGGAAAAGGAAGGCCAGAAGCAAGGCTATGAAAAGGGTTCCTCCAGTAAAAGTCAAAGATACCAATGATATTCCTTATTACATACTGCATAACTGTCCTATCACAGAACATTGGATGCAATACTCCAAAAATCAACTGAAGGCTATGAAGAAAAAGAGAAAGTATGAGAAAGGATCTTCAAAGTTCAATCATCCTCCTCCTCCTCCTCCTCCCTCACCTGATGCAGGTGCAGGTGGTAGTTCAGCTGTTCAACCTTCTGCCAGAAGCCAATCCTCCTATCAACCTCAAGGTAGATCCCAATACAGAGGAAGTCAATCCAGAGGCTACCAGTCAAGGAGAGGAAACTACAGAGGAAACCAAAGAGAATTTCAAGTTTACTCCAAAGGACATTCCAGGCAACACCCTTATTCAAGGGAAGGACAAGCTTCCACTGATACTACATCAGGTCCTTTTCCTTACAAGCTGAAAGAGCTAGTCTCCTCCAGAGCTCCTCCAGACAATCCCTCAAATAGATATGAGCCTCCAGTTCCTTTTGAGGATCCAGAAAACAATCCTACTTCATGGACAGCTAGAATGAAAGAACTAGCTGCTTTGGACCAGATCAAGAAAGCCAGAGAACAAGGCAAAGACACTTCCAATATAACTACCTTATCAGATCAAAGGAGAAAGGAACTTGAAAGATATTCATCCAGTAAATTCTTTGATTCTGAAAGCTATATGAAGCTGCACCCTGAAGCTGTAGTGCCCAGGCCTAAGCAACAAACCTCATTAGGTGCAGCTGATGACAGAAGATCTAAAAAGGAAGCTCTCAATCCAAACAGAGAAATAGTACTTATAAAGAGCAAGGAAAAAGAGTAATTTTGTAAGGTGACAGTTATTTTGATTTCTGAACTTGCTGAGATAATATCTGTGATGCTGCAATGTCTTGTTTGTTATATTGTTGTTTTGTATGTTTTTAATTTTTCCAATATCTGTAAATAGTAATCCTAACGCAAATAGGGGGAGATTGTTGGAACACCCTTTTACTGATTTGGGCAAGGATCATTATGTGTTTAGGAAACCTGTTTTGACCTCAATGTATAGATCTAAAGGTCAATTAGAATTGAGTCTAAGGGTTAGTAGTTAGGTTTGAAAGCTACCCTCAAGACTACGTTTTTCTGTTTTGGAGACCAAGTCATTTCGCAGTATAGAGGGAATTTACAAAAGAATTTATTAAACTGGTGTCACAGCTGGAGATGGGCACAATGGCCTTAGACAGATCTTCAGATGGCTGGACTGGCAGACACTGGAAATAAATAGGATCAAAATCTGATAATAGTGACCTGAGGTCCACTGTGATAACAGCAACTGGATCTGTTGAGGCTTGGACTGAAGATACAGCAGCAGGAGGAGCAGCAGCAGGCAATCTATTAGCTTCATGAGGCATCTCCCCTGCCTAGATTCAGAGAAAGCTGGATCAAGACACCCAAAGGAAGGGACTGCCTGAGAGGGAAGAAGAGAGGAGAGCCTGACAGACAGTTCTTGGACTGTCTTGAGAAGGGGAGCCAAGGAGATCTCCATCAAGAGCGATAGCCTGGGAGGTATCAGCTCATAGAGCCTGTCTGCTAAAGCTGGAAGATTTACATGCTCAAGGGGGTCTTGAGCAGAGGTAGGAATGGAAGGTGGAGCAACAGGAGATGTTGGTGGAGAGCTCGTGGATGGTGGAAATGATGGTTGAGAGATGGGAATTGTGAAATGGAAGAGAGTGGAATGGAAATGGATGGGGTGAAGGATGGTTCAGCAATTATATCTTGAAGTAGTTGTTGATATGATGTGGATGAAGAGGGTGGATCAGCAGGGAATGAGGGAGAATCATCCATAAAGGAATTATCTAGAAGGTTGAAAGATGGAATGTAAGAGGATGTGTCAATATCTTGTTGTGGGTAGTGATGTAGGGGATGGAAGAGTTCTTCTGTGAGTGGTGGAGGTGGAGAAGGAATGGAAGTTGGAGATGGGATGGAAATAATGATGGTGGATGTGACTGTTGTAGATGAAACAAGAGGTGGAGGAGGAGGAGAAGAAGCAGGCAAGTCTTCTGCAGGGGCAGAAACTTAAGGGGAAGTGACTGGAATAGTCCTTGTGCCTGAAGTAGTAGATGCAGAGGGCCTACCGGGCTTCACAATTTGCCTGTCCCATTTTCCAAACAGGGCACAGGTGAGCCTCTTGGAGGCATTAATGTGCACCCCACTGGAAACTAGCAGTGCAGGGCATCTATTCTGAAGAAACAACCCTAATATTCTTCCAAAATTAACAAAATTTTTGTTGATTTTCTTCTTGATTAGGTCAAAGAAGATTTCTCCTCAGTTCAATTATTTTTTGTCCACAAGAGCACCCATCAATCAGAGCTGATACCTGGAGATGGTATCATGGGCTGAGTGTTTGGCCAACAGGACTTTGGCAACAACATCAGCTAGGAATCTGTACTCAACAGATAAATTTTTCTTCAGCAGCTTGCTAGGGTTTGCATCTGAATGTCTCATTCTATTAAGCATAGTAGAAAATTCTTCTCCAGACATCTCAGCAGAATCCTCTCTAGAATTTAATTGAAAAATCTCTGTCAGGGCAGCAGGTGTGAGAGATACCTGGGTTCCTGAAATTGTTCCAACAACTGTATTCTGATCCTGAGTGTGGGCAGTATACACCCATTCCTTGATTTCATCTGCTGCTAACTTGATCCTGGTAGTCATTATTGTAACGAGCTTTTGTTCCTTGAAAAGTTCTAGAATATCTTGGAAAATTTGATCACTGGTGCTGAAAGAATCCATGTCAATGTCAAAACCTGCATCAAATTTCATTGCGGCCAGGACTGCAACTGAGACGGACATTGATTCCTGCAAAAATCTACAAAGAAACGACCAAGTGTAGAGAAGTTTGGAGGGAAAGAGAAAATTTGCAGAGAGAATGAAAGCACAAAGGGAGAACGACGGTCGAAAAATGAATTTTATATTAGGGTTCGACGCAGAAAAGGAAAGATCGTAGAACTCAGTTCGACGATCTGGGCTTCTAAAGGAAACCGAAAGGTCATCAACATCGTCGATCTCCGTTCGACGATATTGGAGAGCGTCGAGCTCCATTCGACGATAGTTCAGAAAACAAAATCGTCGAGCTCCGTTCGACGATCCCTGACCTGGAGAGATAGGTTAGCACTATCTGAGAAGCGTTGAACTCTGGTCGACGATTTCGGAAAGCGTCGATCTCCGTTCGACGATCTGGGGGAAAATTGTCGAGCGCAGTTCAGAGACCAGAAACACTCTAGACACTAGAAAAATTAAGAAGTTTGCCTAGTCTTGGTCATTTTTTAGAGTTTTAAAATCTTGGATATTATTTTAGACTTCCTCCATCTAACATTACTAACTTATTCAGGAAGAAGGTATGTTTCTTTTCATCCAAGGGTTTGGTGAAAATATCTCCCCTTTGCAAATCAGTTGGGATATATTGAAGTTCAATTTTATTTTTCTCAACATTATCCCTTAGAAAGTGATGCCTAACTTCTATGTGTTTTGTCCTACTATGGAGGACTGGATTTTGAGCTATAGAAATAGCACTGGTATTATCACAAAAGATTTTTGACTTCTCTGAGTTGTAGCCATAGTCTAGGAGCTGATTTTGAATCCACAATATTTATGAACAACAACTGCCTGCAGCCATATATTCAGCTTCAGCAGTTGAAGTTGACATAGATGTTTGTTTCTTGCAAAACCAGGAGACAAGTCTGTCACCAAGAAACTGGCAAGTTCCACTGGTACTTTTCCTGTCAATTCTGCATCCAGCATAATCAGCATCTGAAAATCCAGTTAAGTCAAATGTTGAATCTTTTGGATACCAGAGCCCTATATTTGGACAACTTTTTACATACCTGAGAATCCTTTTTACTAAGGTTAGGTGTGACTCTCTATGGCTCACTGGGAATCTAGCACATATGCATGTAGCAAACATTATGTCAGGTCTACTAGTTGTAAGGTACAGTAAAGAGCCAATCATTGCTCTATATGTTGTCTGATCAACAGGTTTCCTATGTTCATCAGCATCTAATACATCATTAGTAGGCATAGGTGTTTTCATACATGTTGCTTCAGACATACCAAATTTCTTAACCAATTCTTTTGGATACTTGGTTTGAGAAATAAATATGCCTTCAGCATGTTGTTTGATTTGCAATCCTAGAAAGAAGGATAGCTCACCCATGCTACTCATCTCAAATTTAGAATGCATTAGATTGGAGAACCTTCTGCACAAATTTAAATCAATAGAACCAAATATAATATCATCTACATAGATTTGTACTAGTAGGGTATGGGACTTATGAGTTCTAATAAAAAGAGTTTGGTCTACTCTACCCCTTATAAATTCATTTTTCAGAAGGAAGCATGCTAGGGTCTCATATCATGCTCTAGGAGCTTGCTTTAAACCATATAATGCTTTATGCAATTTAAAAACATAATTAGGATGAGTTGAAGAGATAAAACCTGGAGGTTGTCTGACATAGACTTCTTCTTTGATGTCTCCATTGAGAAAAGCACTCTTTACATCCATCTGGTATACTTTGAAACCTTTGTGTACTGCATATGCTAAGAAGATTCTTATGGCCTCCAACCTTGCAACTAGTGCAAAAGTCTGGTCATAATCTATCCCTTCTTCTTGAGAGTACCCTTGAGCAACTAGCCTTGTCTTGTTCCTTACAATGACTCCTTGATCATCCAACTTGTTTCTGAACACCCACTTTGTTCCAATAATGGACTGATCCTTTGGCCTTGGTACTAGTTCCCAAACTTTGTTCCTTTCAAATTGATGCAACTCTTCTTGCATTGCAATAATCCAGTGTGGATCTTGCTCTACATCTTGAATGGATTGAGGTTCAATTTGAGATAGGAAGCAAGTGTGCATCAGGTTTTGGTTGACCTGATTTCTGGTTTGCACACCAGCTGAGATGTCTCCAATCACTTGGGAGATTGGATGGTCTCTTGATGTTACTAAATCAACAGGAGGTGTTGATTGTTCACCATCCTGTGTTGTTGTTTCCTCTTGTGGTACAACAACTGGCTCTTCAAGAAGTTTCTCTTCAGGATGTTGAATGTCTTCTTCATCTTCACTGCTTTCCTCTTTTTGAATGATTTGTAATCTGTCCAAGTCTTCAGCAAGAGAATGTACCTGCAAAGGTTCTATGGTAGAAGTATTCTCCTTGAAAGACACGTTAGATTCATCAAAGGATATATGAACAGATTCTTCAATTTTGAGAGTTGATTTATTATATACTCTATAAGTCTTACTGATCATGGAGTATCCCAGAAACACTCCTTCATCAGCTTTAGCTTAAAATTTTGCTAAATATCTCGTGTCATTATTGTGAATGTAACAGATACAACCAAAAATTCTAAAATAATCTACTTTAGGTTTCTTCCCTTTGAGTAATTCATAGGGAGTCTTGCCCTTCAGTTTATGTATTAAACTTCTATTCAACACATAGTTGGAGGTGTTCACTATCTCTGCCCAAAAAGATAGAGGAAGGTGAGCATCTGACAAGAATGTAGTGGCAGATTCAATAAGGGTTCTATTTTTCCTTTCAGCTACCTCATTTTGTTGAGGAGTTCTAGGAGCTGAGAAAGTATGTCTGATCCCTTCACTCTGACAGAACTCTTGCATAAGAAGAGAATCAAACTCTATCCCATGATCACTTCTGATCAGGGCAATGTGAGTATTGAACTCAGTCTATATGCATTTGAGAAACTCTGTCAAACACTTAAAGTTATCAGACTTCTTCCTCAGAAAGAACACCCATATGAATCTAGAGAAGTCATCTACAACCACTAAAGTGTAAGATTTCCCTCCTAAGCTGTAACACCCCGAAGTTAATCAGATCCATTTGAGCAAAATCGGGTTCAGGCATGGGTGACACGGCCTGGGACACGGGCGTGTCCCAGGGCGTGTCGGGCCTGGGTAGTGTCGAGTCGTGAAGTCGACGAAATTTGGGGTCGACACAGCGGACACGGCCTGCGACACGGGCGTGTCGCAGGGCGTGTCGGGGCCGTGTCGACGATCGGCCTAGATGTCGACGAATTTTCTCGACGATCGTCGAGTGTCGAGTGTCGAGTGAGGACACGGCCTGTGACACGGGCGTGTCACAGGGCGTGTTAGTGGTCGTCGAACTCAACTCGACGATTCGAGCCGGGGCGTGTTTGCGGGACACGGGTGTGTCCTGGTGCACACGGCCAGGAACACGGGCGTGTGCTAGGCCGTGTGCCAGGCCGTGTGAAGTCTCGGGTTGTTTTGGGATTATTTTCGTTGAGGCACACAGCCTCAGACACGGGCGTGTCAGAGGGCGTGTCGGGTACACGACACGTGACCCGGGCGTGTCCCATGGTCGTGTACTGTTGGTTTTGAGTCGGTTGACTGCCGCTTAGAGGGACACGGCCTGTGACACGGGCGTGTCACAGGGCGTGTCAGGCCATGTTTTAGCTTTTCTGGCCAAATCTGAGCCGTTTGTTGCCCTCTTCCTGGATCCAATGGCTGGGCTCTGTCCAGGTGTGTTGAAGGCCGAGAAAAAGGGGATTTAAACCCTCTTTTCTCTTCTTCTTCTTCTTCATCCTTATTCTAAGAGAGAGAGGAGAAAGGCCTAAGGGAGAGAGAAGGGAGAAGTCTTCCAGCTGCTGTAGGAGCTGCGGAGTGTGGAGCGAAGATCCGAGAGCGGATTCGTGAAGGCGAAGCCGAGGCGGTGATTTCCATCTGGCTACTTCATGGCGCCGAAGCGGTCTTCAAGGGTAACGATCTCTTTCTTGGACATCGAAGTCCTTCCTTTATGCATGTGCTTGGAATCCTCCACCAAGAGGTGGATTTGCGGAAGTGATTCCTTTGTTGAGTCTGCATCTAGAGCCGGAAATATGGAGTACGGCATAGGCATGCTGTGTGAAGCCCATCTGGACCGGTAGTCTAGATTGGTGATGTTCATGGGTAAACCGGAGGAGACTCCGTGGATTTGATGAGATGGAAATGGTTTTCTCTTGTGCTGAATGTATGGATGTGCTGTTGACTGTGAGGAGGCTTTGGCAAAGCTCCTGGTTGTGATATGATCAATTGGTAGCATGCTGGGGAGCTCGTGATAAACCCGGCCTGTTACACCACTAGGGTGGGTTGATCTAGTTAGTTAGCGGGATCGATGGGTGGCAATGCTTGGGGAACCGAGTTAAACCCGGGTTGCTGCACCACATAGTGTGGGTCGATCGGATTAGGAGGGGGGTCGATGGGTAGACATTGCCTGGGGAGCTTGGATAAACCTGGCGTGCTACACCACATGTTGTGGGTCGACCTACTCTGGTTGTTGCTGTGAGGTTGTACCTCTGTGTGGTTGGGCGGGATGTCGCCAGCTTGCGAGACTGGTGGACTAGGGCCGGTCAACCAACAAGTGAACACCTCGGATCGGCGGTGTATGACTGGTGGATTCCGGTACGCCAAGAAGGTGCCCTGAGTGCACGGAACGTCTGGTGGATTCCAGCGTTTGTGATGTTATGTGTTTGCTAGCGGGATAAAGAGAATGATATAGATATGCTGTTTGATGATACTTGATGAGCACTGTATACATGGAAGGAACCACTACCCCGGGTAGTGGGTAGGGTCGTTATAATGGGTCAGCCAAATGCTGACCGTTACTTTGTTTTGCCGCTTTTTGGTGGATGTCTCCTTGCAGGTGCCGCGGCTTGAAATGAATAAGTGGAATGGCTAGCTTGCTGCTGTTGGCCTTTGAAGGTCGTGCGAAGAGTTGTGTTTGGATTTCATGTGTGGCCGGCCTGCGTGCCGATGTACGAAATGATTGTTGTGTAAAAGAGGAACATGTAAGGCCATAAGGACAGGGTGTGTGAGTTGTATACATTCCTGGTGTTTGTGATATATAAATATGGTATTTATATTGTGGTGGACATTCTGGTTAGAGTTCATGTTAACAAAAAGAAATGCTGCGCTAGAATGGATGAGTTAAGGATACGCGTTGATTTTTATTTCCACACGTGATTCTTTCGCTTGTCTGTCAGATATGGCGTGGGGCCCCGGCCGGACCCACCGTTATATGTCATGTGACAGGTGAGGGCGTTACAAAGTGGTATCAGAGGGAGGCTTAGATTGTTTGGGAGGAGAGAACAGAAATGAACTCATGAATGTCCACTAGGAATGTATGCCATGCACATGATGTACGTGAGTGTGTAGTCAATGTCGCAGTACCGTTATGATTGGAAGTATTAATGGTGTTCTGTACATTGATAGGTGGCGAGGGATGGAGCTGGGCCGTCTGAGCCCCAGCGGTCTGCTGAGAGTGCAGCACCCGTGGAAGCGCCTATGCCTCCCTCGGCAGAAGCCATACGGGTGGTGACGGAGACAGTGCTTGCAGTGTTACAAGCACAACCTACGAGACAGGCAAGACCTGGTGCAAGGCAAGAGCATGCTGCAGTGGTGGTGGAGGCGCAAGCAAGTGACGAGTCATTGACACGTTTTATGCACTTTCATCCACCGACGTTTGGTGGAGCGCTTTCCCCAACGCAGACGGAAGATTGGTTGGCTAGGGTAAAAAGGATCCTGACCGCAATCCGGACGGTCGAGGAACAGAAAGTGATGTTGGCCACTTTTCTGTTGGAAGGAGATGCGAGATTGTGGTGGGATGAAATTGAAGTGCATCACTTGGCAGGTCGAGGTTTAACGGAGGTTTCCATGGATGAATTCTCCCGAATATTTTTAGC
Organism: Platanthera guangdongensis; assembly: GCA_039583875.1. Taxonomy (NCBI): domain Eukaryota; kingdom Viridiplantae; phylum Streptophyta; class Magnoliopsida; order Asparagales; family Orchidaceae; genus Platanthera; species Platanthera guangdongensis. The sequence continues at coordinate 35,702,799 of CM077148.1, read as the reverse complement.
CAAGTATGTGCCGGTATCGCAGAGGATTGCGATGGAAAATGAGTTTCTCCGTTTGGTGCAGGGTGAGCGAGATATTGATACCTACCTGCATGAGTTTACAAGATTGGGGAGATATGCGGGATCGAACTTTGCGGAGGAAGCACGAAAGACAAATCGATTTTATGAAGGCTTGCGGGATGAATTGAGGTTGGCACTTCCGAGTTCAGTGAGCCAAGGCTTCCAAGCATTAGTCGATACAGCTCGTGCATTAGAGAAGGATATGAAGCGAGTACAAGCGAATAAGTGACAGGAAAAGTCAGAGTTGAAAGTGTCGCAGTTGGATCAATCGGAGCTTCGACGACAAGAGAAGAAAAGATTTAGGCCGGCGGAATCAGCTCCGTCGACTGTTTCTTCGGGGGCGACTTATGGGTCAGGACGTATGGATACACGTATATGCTATAAATGCGGGCAGCAAGGACATATAGCAAAATTCTGTCGGAATTCCCCTCCAGGGAGTGAGAAAAAGATAGGTGCGTCATATGAAGAAAAGGGAAAAGCAGTGGCCGAGTCATCTGCACCCCGGACGCAACCACGATTGCATGCTATGGACGTGCAAGAGCCGCAAAGCTCAGTTGGCGAAATTCAGCCTCGGGTGTTTAATTTGTCGTTTAATCATGAATTTCAAAATCTGGAGGCTGAGCGAAAGTGACGTGTGATGTGAAGCACGTCGATGAGCATGGTGGTGTATGTCAACTATGTGTATATCTATAGTTGTGATGAATAAAAGTTGCACTTGTGCTTGGGAAGAGATATAGAAATTATGTTGTTTTGTGTTGAGATTTTATGTGGCTGATGATGCACAAGTTGAAGTTAGGGATGTTTGTTTGTGTTGTATGTTTGTTCGATTTTGCGGAGGCTTGGGGGTAAGCTTTGCTGATGTTGTGATTGATTGGAGTCAATTTCGAGGACGAAATTATGTGAAGGGGGGGAGGATTGTAACACCCCGAAGTTAATCGGATCCATTTGAGCAAAATCGGGTTCAGGCATGGGTGACACGGCCTGGGACACGGGCGTGTCCCAGGGCGTGTCGGGCCTGGGTAGTGTCGAGTCGTGAAGTCGACGAAATTTGGGGTCGACACAGCGGACACGGCCTGCGACACGGGCGTGTCGCAGGGCGTGTCGGGGCCGTGTCGATGATCGGCCTGGATGTCGACGAATTTTCTCGACGATCGTCGAGTGTCGAGTATCGAGTGAGGACACGGCCTGTGACACGGGCGTGTCACAGGGCGTGTCAGTGGTCGTCGAACTCAACTCGACGATTCGAGCTGGGGCGTGTTTGCGGGAGACGGGTGTGTCCTGGTGCACACGGCCAGGAACACGGACGTATGCTAGGCCGTGTGCCAGGCCGTGTGAAGTCTCGGGTTGTTTTGGGATTATTTTCGTTGAGGCACACGTCCTCAGACACGGGCATGTCTGAGGGCGTGTCGGGTACACGGCACGTTACACGGGCGTGTCCCATGGCCGTGTACTGTTTGTTTTGAGTCGGTTGACTACCGCTTAGAGGGACACGGCCTGTGACACGGGCGTGTCACAGGGCGTGTCAGGCCGTGTTTTAGCTTTTCTGGCCAAATCTGAGCCGTTTGTTTCCCTCTTCCTGGATCCAATGGCTGGGCTCTGTCCAGGTGTGTTGAAGGCCGAGAAAAAGGGGATTTAAACCATCTTTTCTCTTCTTCTTCTTCTTCTTCTTCATCCTTATTCTAAGAGAGAGAGGAGAAAGGCCTAAGGGAGAGAGAAGGGAGAAGTCTTCCAGCTGCTGTATGAGCTGCGGAGTGCGGAGCGAAGATCCGAGAGCAGATTCGTGAAGGCGAAGCCGAGGCGGTGATTTCCATCCGGCTACTTCATGGCGCCGAAGCGGTCTTCAAGGGTAACGATCTCCTTCTTGGACATCGAAGTCCTTCCTTTATGCATGTGCTTGGAATCCTCCACCAAGAGGTGGATTTGCGGAAGTGATTCCTTTGATGAGTCTGCATCTAGAGCCGAAAATATGGAGTACGGCATAGGCATGCTGTGTGAAGCCCATCTGGACCGGTAGTCTAGATTGGTGATGTTCATGGGTAAACCGGAGGAGACTCCGTGGATTTGATGAGATGGAAATGGTTTTCTCTTGTGCTGAATGTATGGATGTGCTGTTGACTGTGAGGAGGCTTTGGCAAAGCTCCTGGTTATGATATGATCAATTGGTAGCATGCTGGGGAGCTCGTGATAAACCCGGCATGTTACACCACTAGGGTGGGTTGATCTAGTTAGTTAGCGGGATCGATGGGTGGCAATGCTTGGGGAGCCGAGTTAAACCCGGGTTGCTGCACCACATAGTGTGGGTCGATCGGATTAGGAGGGGGGTCGATGGGTAGACATTGCCTGGGGAGCTTGGATAAACCCGGCGTGCTACACCACATGTTGTGAGTCGACCTACTCTGGTTGTTGCTGTGAGGTTGTACCTCTGTGTGGTTGGGCGGGATGTCGCCAGCTTGCGAGACTGGTGTACTAGGGCCGGTCAACCAACAAGTGAACACCTCGGATCGGCAGTGTATGACTGGTGGATTCCGGTACGCCAAGAAGGTGCCCTGAGTATACGGAACGTCTGGTGGATTCCAGCGTTTGTGATGTTATGTGTTTGCTAGCGGGATAAAGAGAATGATATAGATATGTTGTTTGATGATACTTGATGAGCACTGTATACAGGGAAGGAACCACTACCCCGGGTAGGGGGTAGGGTCGTTATAATGGGTCAGCCAAATGCTGACCGTTACTTTGTTTTGCCGCTTTTTGGTGGATGTCTCCTTGCAGGTGCCGCGGCTTGAAATGAATAAGTGGAATGGCTAGCTTGCTGCTGTTGGCCTTTGAAGGCCATGCGAAGAGTTGTGTTTGGATTTCATGTGTGGCCGGCCTGCGTGCCGATGTACGAAATGATTGTTGTGTAAAAGAGGAACCTGTAAGGCCATAAGGCCAGGGTGTGTGAGTTGTATACATTCCTGGTGTTTGTGATATATAAATATGGTATTTATATTGTGCTGGACATTCTGGTTGGAGTTCATGTTAACAAAAAGAAATGTTGCGCTAGAATGGATGAGTTAAGGATACGCGTTGATTTTGATTTCCACACGTGATTCCTTCGCTTGTCTGTGAGATATGGCGTGGGGCCCCGGCCGGACCCACCATTATATGTCATGTGACAGGTGAGGGCGTTACATAAGCTTTGTACTGTAATGGGTCCAAAAAGATCCATGTGTAACAGATACAAAATTCTAGGTGAATCACTCTTATTAAGTGACTTAAAACTATTTTTGGTTTGCTTGCCTAATTGACAAGCCCTGCAGAGTCCTTCCTTCTTATAGGGGCCAGAAGGTAGTCCTCTAACAAGGTTGTCCTTGGATAGCCTAGCAATGGTTCTAAGGTTTATATGCCCTAGTCTCTTATGTCATAACTCATTAGGTCTACAAATAGAATTAAACAGACAAATATCTACTTCTGTTGAAAGAAAGTCTACTAAGTAGATATTACATTTCCTTTTACCTGTCAACACAGTTGTGTTGTCCTCTGACTTGATCTTGCATAAGGATTTTCTAAAAGTCACTTGGTAGCCTTCATCACATAGCTGACTGATGCTGATCAAGTTGTGCTTCAGTCCTTCCACATAGGCTACTTTCTTGAATGTGACTGTGACAATCTGGACTGCACCATATCCTTTCGTTAGTCCACAGTTTGAATCACCAAATATGACTTTGGGTCCAAGCTTGGCTTTGAAGGATGTGAGGTTGTCCTTATTTTCTGTCATGTGCTTTGAGCACCCACTATCCAGATACCATTGCTGGTTTGATGTTGGATAGGCCTTCACCTGCACATAAAGTAATTTACTTGTTTTTGACCCAGTTTACCTTGGGCCTAGGTTGATAACCTTTAAATTCAGAAATAAATGACATCCCTGGTTGACTCTTATAACCTTCAGGATGATATCTCCTTGGAGGTATTATCCATTCAGTATAATGGTTAAATCTGGATGAAGGACCCCTAGGATTGGAATTTGATTTACCGTTGAAGAAGTTTTCAAATCTCTGATCTCTGCTCGACGATCGTTGAGCTGCGTTCGACGATCTTGGGTCAGATCGTCGAGCTCTATTCGACGATCGACTGTGGCAGAGTTTAGGGTTTAGAGATCGTCGACCTGAGTTCGACGATTTTGCCTGAGATCGTCGATCTCCGTTCGGCGATCGTCTAGCTGCGTTCGACGATTTCTGTTGAACTCTTCTTTTCTTAGGTAAGTCAGAATTTTTCCTTGCTACTTCTACAACTCCCTTGCCTTTATCAGAGATAAATTTAATTGGGGTTGTTAGCACTATAGGTTGGCTGGATGAAGCACCCAAGCCCAGTGTACTATTGAATCTGGAGTTCACTGCGCTTGTAAAGTCCATTAGCTTGATACTTCTCCCATTAAGGGATTCTTCAAGCTTTTTGGCCTCTGATAGCTCACTTTTCAGTGAGGCTATCTGCTCCCTACAGCACTCCAACTCCTCTGAGAGTTTGAGGTTTTCTGATTTTAAGGTACTATGTTCAGATAATTGATTTCTGCGAGAAATGATTTCCTTCTCAGATCTTAATAAGTCTAAACATAGTGCTTTAAACTCATACTTAAAGTCCTCAGAATTAAAATAAAAAGAACTTATTACCTGGTCCTCTTCAGATTGAGTCTCTGAGTCTGACTCTGACTCTTCCGTATTAGAATTGTGTTGTGAGGCATTCATAACCATCATGCAGAATTTCTTTTCTTCAGCATCTGTTAAATTTTCTCAACGTGGTCAGCAAGATAGCCCAAACGCCAAATTAATATCTTCGGAACTACCCAGTTCGCACGTTGAACCAGCGGAAACCAAGGACTAGAGGCACAAAGATAAATCACAACAAACAATGGAAGCACAAGCAGGTCTATTATTCATTCACTTCTTTACAATGCGAGGCATACATAGCGAGACATGATTTCGCTAGTATAACAGCTGAAAAACAGAAGCACCAAAAAACAAGCCGGGCGGACAGCACCCGAGTCCGCCGAGGTCGCCGAGGTCGCCGAAGCCGCCCGAACTATGCTGCAATCCGCCGAATACCACGGAGTCCACCGAAGCCGCGAGGCCGCGCGGACATACCGTTATTCGCCTCCTTCTGAACCCGAACTGAGGAACACCCCTACCCGCCTGAAGCCGGCGGACAGGTTATTGAAGCTGGCAAAGTTGAAACAGAACTGACAAGCCGCAGAGCGACCTCCTGCTGAGTCCGCAGAGACCGCACACTTCCAAGAACTTGACCGAAGTCACAGCCAAACTCCTGGCTCCTTGAAGTTATCCGCGCGACCTGCACACAACAAACCGTCAGCCTGAAACAATCCGTGCGGACTCGCAAACACAGACCGCAGCACTTCGCACACCCCAACTTACTGTTCACTCAAGTTACTGTAGATGTGCCAGGGGGGTCCTATTTATAGGCCGGGTGAGGAGTGTGGTCACCGCCCAAGAGATAGCGACACCGCCCCAGCCCGCGCGAATACAAACCACCGTCCGCTGAGTCCGCGAGGACTTAGCCGGTCACCAAGGAAAACCGCCAGGAGCAAGGCAACCATTGACAAACCCTCTCCAGTCCGCCTAAGCTAAGCGGACAAGGCATCAGCCCGCAAAGCTCCAACCGCTTCAGGACAGCAAACCCCCTTCAATGGCTGTCCGCACCAACCCGAGGCAGTCCGCAAGACACACACCTCAATCCGCCACAAGTCCACGACCAAAGGCAGCTAAAGACAGACCGCCCGGTCACAGCGGACTCGGCGGACACACTGAACTCGGCACCAAGTGTGACCAAGCCCAAAACCATAAGGGGCTAATGCGAGCTTGGCGGACGCAAAACTCCAGTCCGCCAAAACACCACAGCGCAGACCGCCACTGTCCGCGAGCTCCTCGCACTCCTGCCCTATCACAGCGGTCTAATCCCGGACTCCAAAACCAGGCCGCCACAACGATCTCCACAGCAACTCGCCTGCTGTGCCACCAGAGCTCGACAAGGCCTCAGCCAAGCTCTAAGCTTAGTCCGCAACAGCCAATACCGCAGACACATTAGTCCGCAAGCTTCCCGCGGACAAGAGCCAACCCGCCTTTCAGCACAAGCTTGCACCCGCGACCACTGAGCAAAGCACCAGTCCGCAAGCCTCTCTATCCGCAGATACCAGGCCGCACCAAACCGCGGACTCCATGCAACAACCCGCTCAGAACACAGCCGGCTTCCACCAGACTTTTCACCAGGCCGCAAACCTCAGTCCGCCCAGTCCGCCCAGTCCGCCAAGGCTGTCCGCCACAGGCCGCGCGGCCTGGCCCGTCACCCACTTCCACTTCACAAATTTCAACACTCCCCCTTGAAGTGAGAAGTGGTGACCAAGCCCAGCAAGCTGCGCAAGCGTTCAAAAGGCCCCTTCGACAGTAGCTTTGTGAAGATGTCAGCAAGATTATCTTCACTCCGAACATGCCCGACCAGCAGAGACCCCTCCAACACCTTTTCCCTGATGAAGTGGTGATCAATCTCTATATGCTTGGTCCTTGCATGACACACTGGATTGTTTACCAGTTTGAGAGCACTCTCATTGTCACTCCGGAGTAAAGTAGGCCCTTGCACTTCTTCATGAACATCCTCTATAAGCCTCCTCAACCAAACGGCTTCCCGAGCAGCCAAGGCCGAAGCCTTATACTCCGCCTCCGTGGTTGAAACCGACACTGAGTCCTGCTTCTTGCTACACCATGAGATGCTAGCTGATCCGCAAGTGAACACATAACCTGAAGTAGACCTTCGATCATCCGAATCACCGCCATAGTCAGCATCCGTGTACCCGAGCAACGCAACTTCCGCGTCCCTTCCATTGCAACACCTGTTGGCAACCTTTCAGCAGCTCCGAGCAACAACACAGGTTGATCACCACTCAATCACAGAGTAACAACACTGGCTGACTTCCGCTCACGCAACTGAACCTCAGCAACCTGCCTCTGATACCATGTTAAATTTTCTCAACGTGGTCAGCAAGATAGCCCAAACGCCAAATTAATATCTTCGGAACTACCCAGTTCGCACGTTGAACCAGCGGAAACCAAGGACTAGAGGCACAAAGATAAATCACAACAAACAATGGAAGCACAAGCAGGTCTATTATTCATTCACTTCTTTACAATGCGAGACATACATAGCGAGACATGATTTCGCTAGTATAACAGCTGAAAAACAGAAGCACCAAAAAACAAGCCGGGCGGACAGCACCCGAGTCCGCCGAGGTCGCCGAGGTCGCCGAAGCCGCCCGAACTATGCTGCAATCCGCCGAATACCACGGAGTCCGCCGAAGCCGCGAGGCCGCGCGGACACACCATTATTCGCCTCCTGCTGAACCCGAACTGAGGAACTCCCCTACCTGCCTGAAGCCGACGGACAGGTTATTGAAGCTGGCAAAGTTGAAACAGAACTGACAAGCCGCAGAGCGACCTCCTGCTGAGTCCGCAGAGATCGCACACTTCCAAGCACTTGACCGAAGTCACAGCCAAACTCCTGGCTCCTTGAAGTTATCCGCGCGACCTGCACACAGCAAACCGTCAGCCTGAAACAATCCGTGCAGACTGGCAAACACAGACCGCAGCACTTCGCACACCCCAACGTACTGTTCACTCAAGTTACTGTAGATGTGCCAGGGGGGTCCTATTTATAGGCCGGGTGAGGAGTGTGGTCACCGCCCAAGAGATAGCGACACCGCCCCAGCCCGCGCGAATACAAACCACCGTCCGCTGAGTCCGCGAGGACTTAGCCGGTCACCAAGGAAAACCGCCAGGAGCAAGGCAACCATTGACGAACCCTCTCCAGTCCGCCTAAGCTAAGCGGACAAGGCATCAGCCTGCAAAGCTCCAACCGCTTCAGGACAGCAAACCCCCTTCAATGGCTATCCGCACCAACCCGAGGCAGTCCGCAAGACTCACACCTCAATCCGCCACAAGTCCACGACCAAAGGCAGCTAAAGACAGACCGCCCGGTCACAGCGGACTCGGCGGATACGGCGGACACACTGAACTCGGCACCAAGTGTGACCAAGCCCAAAACCATAAGGGGCTAATGCGAGCTTGGCGGACGCAAAACTCCAGTCCGCCAAAACACCACAGCGCAGACCGCCACAGTCCGCGAGCTCCTCGCACTCCTGCCCTATCACAGCTGTCTAATCCCGGACTCCAAAACCAGGCTGCCACAACGATCTCCACAGCAACTCGCCTGCTGTGCCACCAAAACTCGACAAGGCCTCAGCCAAGCGCTAAGCTTAGTCCGCAACAGCCAATACCACGGACACATCAGTCCGCAAGCTTCCCGCGGACATGAGCCAACCCGCCTTTCAGCACAAGCTTGAACCCGCGACCACTGAGCAAAGCACCAGTCCGCAAGCCTCTCTATCCGCAGATACCAAGCCGCACCAAACCGCGGACTCCATGCAACAACCCACTCAGAACACAGCCGGCTTCCACCAGACTTTTCACCAGGCCGCAAACCTCAGTCCGCCCAGTCCGCCCAGTCCGCCAAGGCTGTCCGCCACAGGCCGCGCGGCCTGGCCCGTCACCTACTTCCACTTCACAAATTTCAACAGCATCATCCTCATCATCACTTGAGCTGGATGAAGCTTCAGATTCCTCTTTAGTCTCACTCCAAGATTCAGCAACAAATCCCTTCCTTGTGTGTTTGTTCTTGCTTGAGGAGGGTTTGTCATTGCTATTCTTCTTGAAATCCTTGTCTTTTCTTCTTTCTTTCTTGTCCTTTCTGTCCTTGTTTTTGTTCTCTGTACAGTCAGGCACAATGTGGCCTGGTTTACTGCAACCAAAGCAAATAATTTCTTTATTATTTGATTTATCATACCTTGGCTTATCATGCTCTTTGTATGATCTCTTCCAGAAATCCTTTCTGGCCATTTTGTAAAATCTTTTGGCCAGTAGACTAAGCAACTCATCATTGCCTGTGACCTTGTCTTCAGGCTGATCTTCAGTGGCTTTGAAAGCTATTGACTTTTCCTTTCTTGTGGCTGGTGAGGCAGCCTTCTGCTCTTCTTCTCTATTTTTGATGAGCAGCTCATAAGACTTGAGCTTGCCCAAGAGATCTTCTGTTGTGATTTTATTCAGACTTCTGGCATCCTTTATTAGCCAGATCCTTGAATCCCAAGTGCTTGGGAAGCACATTAGTATTTTATCATTTAGCTCAGTCAATGAGATCTCTTTATCCAAAGTTTTCAGTTCATTGACTATCAGACTGAGTCTATTATACATGTTTGCTACTGACTCAGCTTCTCCTTTCTTGAAATTCTCATATTGGGTTATGAGGTGAGATCTTCTGTCTTTTCTCTCATCAGCAGATCCTGAGACTATTTCAGATAGCTTGTTCCAGATGTCCTTTGCTGAGTTGCATTCAGCTACCTTATGGAAAATCTCACCAGACATAGTCTGAGCAAGAATGTTCATAGCTTTTGCATCTGCAACTTTCCATTTTTTTATCTCTGCATCTGTTCCTGAGGGAGGTGGAACAACATTTGTACTTGTATTCTCTGAAGGTCTTGGACGCATTGTCAAAACAGAATTGAAAATATCCTCATCAATAGAATTCATGTAGAGTCTAATCCTTACCTTCCAAAGTGCAAACTTGGATAGATTGCACACTGGAGGTCTGGTGCTAGCATAATCTTTGTTTTGGGCCATGTTTTGTGAAGAGGTAATTCTAATAACAAAATCAAAATAAGCAGATCTAACTATAGGAATCTTTGGGTTCAGGTGTTAGCCTGTGCAACCACTGAGATGTGGTATTTTTAACCAACCATGCTTTGATACCAATTGAAAGTGCAAGTTAGATCTGATATACTCTAGAGGGGGGTGAATAGAGTATGGTGCTTGCTACAAACTTTTTACAACAGTTGTTGTATTCCTAAGTGAACAGGGAAGCAAATAATATAAAGTAATCTAAACAAGAATAATCATAAAGCAATCACAAGGCAATCGCAAACCACAACCAGAAACAAAAGAAAAAACAAGCAACCAGAAGACACAAGGAGCTATAGTGGTTCCCCAATCAACCTGGGTACATCCACTCTTCTACCACCCTAGGTAGGAATCTACTGCAGGATGAGTTGATCAGGTGTCCTGGGCACCAATGAGCTTTTGATAAGGTGCTCAAAAACCAAACCAGATTTTTTGATCAGGTGTCTTGCCACCACTGAGTTTGATAAGGTCTTAGAAACCAAACACAAACTTTTGAAGGGAGTTTGAAAAACCCTTTACAGTAGAGAGAGAGGGAGAGAGAAAGGGATGAGAAGATCTTCTCTGTCAACAATCAGAGAGAAGATAGTGGATGTTGTCAAAGCTCCACCTGAGATATTGAGTTATTCAAGAAGTGAAGCTTTACAGTAGGGTGATAGGCCTTCAAATGATTTGATCTCCAGCAAATGATGATTTCAGCAACACTGAAATGTGAGGTGTCTGGAGTCTTGAATGATGATGGCCTTTGAACACTTGAATCAAGAGAGATCTGAAAGTTTCAGTTGATTGATCTTCTTTTGTGATGAGTGTTCTTGTATGAATCTTTGAGACTGAGAATGTCTGCAACTCTCTTTCTTTCTCTTGTGTAATTGTTGTTGTAAGAGTTGTTGTTGCAGATAATATGTGTCTGACTTCTTGTTCTGCTTGAGCAGGAAGGAAAAATCTGATTTTTTATTCCTTTTGTCTGAATAGAAATGATCTACTATCCAAGATAGTTGTTAGCCTGTTAATAAATGACTTCCTTAATTGCTTTTGTCTTCTGGAGGAAAGTCCAATAAAACATTTCTTGAAAATTCCTTGAAATTTGCTCCAGATTAATTGAAAACGGCTACAAAATCTCTGAATTAAATGCTGGGAATAATTCCTCAACTGTCTGAATTTGAATCTTGAAAATCATTGAACTCTTTAGAAAAATGTCGAACTGTGCTCCACTATCGTTGAACTGAGCTCGGAGATTTGAACTTAGAAAGAAACAGAGATCGTCGATCTGAGCTCAACTATCGTTGAACTGAGCTCAGAGATAGAGAATCAAACTGCAGTCAAGATCATCGATCTGAGCTCGAAGATCGTCGAATGGAGTTCGACGACTTGTTGAAGTTGAGCTCAGAGATCGTCAAATGGAATTCGACGATTCGTCGAAGTGAGTTCAACGATCGTCGAATGGAGTTCGACGATTCGTCGTACTGAGCTCGACGAAATGACTTGGTCTCCAAAACAGAAAAACCTGGTCTTGAGGGCAGCTTTCAAACCTAACTACTAACCCTTATACTCAATTCTAATTGACCTTTTAGATTTATAAAATGAGGTCAAAACAGGTTTCCTAAAGACATAGTGATCCTTGCCCAAATCAGTAATAGGGTGTTCCAACAAAATCCACTTCAGGAAACTTTCGTCGAACGGAGCTCGACGAAATGTCTTCAAATCTTCAGACTGAGATCAACGAATTATTTAACTGCAAATTACTTCGTCGGCCTCAGATCGAAGAATTATTTTATTTTTCGTGGAACGGAGTTTGTCGATTCATATTCTAGAAAATCTTATATCTAGTTTTTCTTCGACCTCCATCCCGCGCTTTCAGTTCCTTTACACTTGATCGTCATTTTCTCTTGCAGGTACTCTAATGGTGATTCCAGCAGGGAATCTTAAGGCAATGAAATTCGACACCGACTTTGATTTCGATTTTGATTCCTTCCAGCATTTCGACCCAATCTTTCTGGAAATCCTGCAACTGCTTTAAGAACAGCAATTAAAGAATCTGCTTTCCACTAGGATAAAGATATCTGCCACTGAGATCAAAGAGTGGGTCTATACTTCCTCCACCACAGATGAGAACACGATGACAGGGACAGTATCGGGTAATACTATTTCTCTTACTCCCGCCGTCCTAACCGAAATTTTTGGATTAAGTAATGATGAATAAGAATTAGAAATGGATACTGAGGAGTTTGATATGATGCTGAGTATGATGGGTTATTCTGGAGAAACCCCAAATAAGTTGCTAAAGAAATACTTGTCTACTGAGTTCAAATTTCTAGCAAACATTGTGGGTAAAGTGTTGTTGGGGAAGCACACTCCACATGACTACATAACCAGGCACCAATTCCTGGTTATGTGTGTTGATGCGCGAAAACGACACCGGGTAGTTAACACGGAGGGAGTGTGTTTGGTCTCACAAGCTGAGTGGAGAAGAGGAAAGAAGGTTGCGGGGGGAGAAGAAAGAAGGAAGCTTCTGAGTGCTCGAGAGTGGAGCAAGCGCTTGTCAAAGGGGTTGCGGGGATAGAGGAGAGGGTTGCCGAGAGTAGCGGAAAGCCTGATGAGAAGAGGAGGATGATCAGGAGCTGTCGAGCAGACGGTTACTATGACAGTTGTGCTTGCAGGTTGGTTGCCGAGGGAGCTGAGCTGAGCTAGGAAGGAGAGAGAGGGGGGCCGCTAGCAGCGGCGACAGTAGACTTTGCCCGTCGCGGCTTAAACGCCACTCTTGCGACGGGCTTTCCTTTTATTAATAGCGAGAATTACAACTTGCTAATGCACCTTTCAAGAAAGCAGTAAAGGGTACAAGAAGGAAGCTGGCGGCTAAGGAAGAAGTGCCAGAAGAGGCCGCGCAGACTGAAGAGCGTAGCTGGCAGGCCGTGCGGTTAAGGGAATCGGGAGATCGCGCGGACTGCAGAACCAGAGGCCGGCAGGCCACGCGGCTAAAGGCGCAGAGGGAGGTGCGGACTGAAAAGCGTAGTCCGCAGGAGAAGGGCTTGCTGGCTGAATTCGAGCGTGAGCACCTTGGCGATGAACAGATCCCCCCCACTATGAGAGGCATGGGGGGCTATTTATAGGCCCGAGGAGGTAACGGCTTGTGGTGACGTTAACCCTGGTGAGACGATAACTTGAGCGAGAAGGAGACAGAGTCCGCCGAGTCCGTAATAGGCCGCGCGGACTGGGACTTGGTACTGAAGCCGGTGCTGCTGACGACAAAATGGGAGACTTAGTGGCGGACAGCGATGCGGGTTCGCGGAGTCCGTCACTGCTGAGCTGGGACTGTCCGCCTACTGCTGGGGTGGCGGATGCTGGAGGACAAGCGAAAGTCTGCAAGGAGAATCCGTTGAGTCCGTCGCTGCTGAACTGAGCGAGCTGTAAGGGGTGCAAGCAGGAGTGTGCCCGCAGAGTCCGGCGAGTTCGCACGAGGTTATGCGGACTGGGGAGGAAACTGGTACTGCTGCCGAGAAGCTGGTGCTGATTAAGGAAAGGGTGGATTGCATAGAGAGTCCGCCAAGTCCGCTGAGTCCGCGGCTGCTGCAAAGTTGAGTCCGCTTATGTTGGAGATGGAGTGCCTGGCTGTTGAGGCTGTTGGGGTTCACCAATGAAGGTAGACTGGAAGTCTTGATCGCACTTCGAGTCCGACAAGCTCGCGAGAAACTTGGACGTTGTTGTTGGTCTTGGCGGGTAGCCAGAGTTGGCGACCTGGGGTAGGTAGGTAGTTCAGTCCAGCAGAGAGAGACCTGCGGAGACAACCTTACGGTCAAGTGGCAAAGGGGGGCGGCCTGTAGAGGCGGACTGCAGGAGCAGTCCGCGGACCCTGCCGACCAAGGAAAGGCGCACGGCCTGGTCGGCAGACCGCTGAGACCGTGCAAGCTACGTGGCCTGAGCGGACAGAGAATTCTGTCCGCCCTCCCTAGGGCATCACGGCCTCCAGGAGGAACCCGGGGTAGGCCGTGACTAGCGAGCTGGCCGGCTTGGGAAGGATCGCCGATTTCAGGGTTAACATAATCCCCGCACTTTTTAAGTTCCGAATAGAACTTCAAAAAAGTTGGAGACCCACGAAAATCGTGATCCACCCCAACAGAAAGAGAATGGGGCAAGGAGAGATAGAACTGGAAGCCTCTCCTTAGGAGTTTGGTGCTGCCTGTCTATTTTCCTGCAAGAGGAAAGTTAGGGTAGGTACGTACGGGTGTTACATCATGTATGTACATGAGTTTGCTTTTGCAAAATGAAGAAGATGTGTCTTCCACTAAGTTCTACAAAATGAAAGTGAGAGGAAAACATAAAAGCATAATAACTTGCAAGTACCTGATGGAGGCTTGCAAGCACCTGTTATCCTCTGCAAAAAAGGAAGGATGAAGAGTATACGAGAAGTAAAAGTGAGCTGCAAGTACCTAAGTAAAGTGAATGCTGGAGATTCTTTTGATAGGTCGGATTAACCTGTTCACCTGTGAAAAAAGGTAGTTGACAAAAAGGAGGTCTATACTCGGAGATGACTAAGAAAGACCGGACGCCGCCATAGGAGATCACCCGTGGGCCTTATGCATCGCTTACCTGAGAAAAGTCATCCCGAGTATAGTCCTACTCAAAGCGGGCTAGTCGCGCATCCTCTAGGAGGGCACAAAGGAGAAAAGCAAAGGTAAATCCTGAGAAGGATCGCTAGAGGCACTGATCATATGCTTCGGGTTACTACATCACTGATCAATGAGACTAGTTGTGTCATGAGGCCTATAGCTTGTATATGGATTGATCAGTAGAGTAGAGGATCCCGGGAAAGCATGGATGGGGAGTACTAGAGAACGCTCGGCCATCACAATCGTGAGATGATCGAAGAGACAATGCTACGCTTGGTCTCTATTGCTTGTCAAGCAAAGATCATTGTAACTGTGGTGTATCCTAACAGAGCACAACAGAGCTAACACATGGGGCTTCCCTAGCACGCACTCTGTGTTAGATGCCGGCTAGGATCCAAAGTCCAGTATTCCTCCACATGAGAGTTGGATAGCCCCCACTACACACATATTCAAAATCTCCCCGCGATATGTGGTCACTGTGGTCTTACGCCGGAATCCAATCCCAAGGGGGCCTATAGTAAGACTCAGCGACATCTCTGCGGCTCAGTGACCTCTCGGAGAAGAGAGAATAGAGGAGAAAGCAATACAAGAAGGGAACTGTGTCAGTATGGGATCCCTGATAAAAGCTTTGTTGAAAAGCAAGAACGAACACTGAGAAGTGTTTTGTAAAGAGAATGTTTGAAAAGGCAGGAGTAGAGATAACCCATCATGGTTGTGAGAGAAATTGGAGGACTATGAAGTCCTTTGCTGGCTTAGAATATCCTTCCAAGCACACCCTCATCATCGACATCGAAGCATTCGATAGTTTTATTAACAACTAGGAGAGGTGGTTCTTCGACTAGGTTCGCTCCTTTTGAGGAGCAAGGAACATCTGCAACTTCTTTACCCTTTGAGGTTGCTGTATCAGGGTGATCTTCTTTGGGAAGCAGGTAACACATCTTACCCTGCCGGAGCATCCTTTGCACAAGCTGGCGGAGTGATCGACAGTTCTCAGTCAGGTGACCCGGCTCTTTGTGGAATTCGTAATAATGCTCTGAATCTCTAGACCTTTGATCGGCTAGTCGGTAAGGCTTTTTGTAGCTAGCCCTATCTTTCATGATCTGGCTTACTTCTAGCACGACTTCATCTAGTTCGGACTCATGCAAGTCATCATCTCGCTGATGGCAGACTGCAGCTGTTTGAGAAGAAGCTAGCGGTAGGAATGAATCTTGAGCATGATCACAGCTCAGGAAAGAGTATTGATGGCGCTGAAACCTTTTTCCTTTCCTTGAATGAGTTGGGAAATCATTGTCAGGAGACCTCGGAGGCTGTTTGTGAAAAGGATTTTTCTCTGATATGAGCTTGGAGACGAAGCCTGGGTTGCTTTTTTCGCCTCGGATGTATGAGTTGGCTAAGGCAATCAACTCTTGGTATGTCCTTGGAGCACGGACATTGGCTTCAAACTTGAGAGGCCCTTCATGGAGACCGTGGATAAGAGCCACTCGGTACATTTCTTGACTGACAATCTCGATGTCCAAGATTTCTCTTTGGAAATGATCAACGAACTGAGACCAAGTTTCATTCTCTCGTTGCTTGATCTCAAAGAGGGCTTCAGGACCGCCCTTTCTCTTTGTTGAGGTAGAGAACCTGAGCAAGACCTCACTTCGCAGATCAGCAAAGGAAGTGATGGAGTGAGGGCGAAGACCATAGAACCAGTCCCTCACTTGCCCATCAAAAGTTGTTACATGGAGCTTGCACTTGGTTGCATCTGACAGAGTCTTGAGAGCAACAACCGATTCGAAGGCTTGAAGGTGCTTTACTGGATCAGTTTCTCCGGTGTAGATTGGTAACCGTGGTTCTCTAAAATTTGCTGGAGTTGGTTCATGACGAACATTCTCTATAAATGGCGAAGGCTCTTCCTTCTCTCCTGCAGCATAAGGATAAAAAGGAGGATAAGCTGCAGCTGCAAAAGGAGCAGGAGGGTAAAATGGAAAAGTTGCTGCAGGAGGAGCAAATGCAGGAGCTGCGGGGTAAGGGTGACTTCCCTAAAAGTTGAGAAATCTAGCAGGGCTTCCCCGGGCTGCTTCCCGGAAGAAGTTTTGGCGAGCAGCAAATTCTTCATCTTGAGGTCGCAGAGGAGCTGCAGGCCCTTGCGGGAAGGTTGCAGTGTAAGGAGGATAGAATGGCGGGCAAGCTTGAGGATAAGCTTGTTGATGTTCCAATGTTGGTGTTGGGTTGATTGGAGCAGCTGGAGCAGCTGTAGGATGAGTGTCTAATCATTGTGTGATTGCAGCGAGCATTTGGTTGATTGCTTGGAACTGTTGAGCATTTTCACGGCGCGATTGCTCAAAGGCCTCCCAGAGAGGATCATCTCTAGGACTTGGAGCAAAGTTCTTGGCTGGTTGACGATCTGACATGGTAAACTGTCACTGTTCACCGTCTGTTCGGATCTGAAGGTCGCGTGTTAACTGTTGATGCACGAAAACGGCACCGGGTAGTTAATACGGAGGGAGTGTGTTCGGTCTCACAAGCTGAGTGGAGAAGAGGAAAGAAGGCTGCGGGGGAAGAAGAAAGAAGGAAGCTTCTGAGTGCTCGAGAGTGGAGCAAGTGCTTGTCAAAGGGGTTGCAGGGATAGAGGAGAGGGTTGCCGAGAGTAGCCGGGAAGGCTGATGAGAAGAGGAGGATGATCAGGAGCTGTCGAGCAGACGGTTACTATGACGGTTGTGCTTGCAGGTTGGTTGCTGAGGGAGCTGAGCTAGGAAGAAGAGAGAGAGGGGGCCGCTAGCAGCGACGACAGCAGACTTTGCCTGCCGCGGCTTAAACACCACTCTTGCGACGGGCTTTCCTTATATTAATAGCGAGAGTTAGAACTTGCTAATGCAACTTTCAAGAAAGCAGTAAAGGGTACAAGAAGGAAGCTGGCGGCTAAGGAAGAAGTGCCAGAAGAGGCCGCGCGGACTAAAGAGCGTAGCTGGAAGGCCGCGCGGTTAAGGGAATCGGGAGATCGCGCAGACTGCAGAACCAGAGGCCGACAGGCCGCGCGGCTAAAGGCGCA
Organism: Platanthera guangdongensis; assembly: GCA_039583875.1. Classification (NCBI taxonomy): domain Eukaryota; kingdom Viridiplantae; phylum Streptophyta; class Magnoliopsida; order Asparagales; family Orchidaceae; genus Platanthera; species Platanthera guangdongensis. The sequence goes on along the minus strand of CM077148.1, from coordinate 35,685,340 downwards.
GAAGGGGGTGCAGACTAAAAAGCGGAGTCCGCAGGAGAAGGGATTGCTAGCTGACTTCGAGCGTGAGCACCTTGGCGATGAACAGATCCCCCCCCCCCCCCACTATGAGAGGCATGGGGGGATATTTATAGGCTCGAAGACGTAACGACTTGTGGTGACGTTACCCCTGGTGAGACGGTAACTTGAGCGAGAAGGAGACAGAGTCCGCCGAGTCCATAATAGGCCGTGCGGACTTGGACTTGGTACTGAAGTCGGTGCTACTGATGGCAAAATGGGAGACTTAGTGGCGGACTGCGATGCGGGTTCACGGCGTCCGTCACTGCTGAGCTGGGACTGTCCGCCTACTGCTGGGGTGGCGGATGCTGGAGGACAAGCGGCGGACTGCAAGGAGAATCTGCTGAGTCCGCCGCTGCTGAACTGAGCGAGCTGTAAGGGGTGAGAGTAGGAGAGTGCCCGCGGAGTCCGGTGAGTTCGCACGAGCTTATGCGGACTGGGGAGGAAACTGGTACTGCCGTCGAGAAGCTGGTGCTGACTAAGGAAAGGGCGGACTGGATAGAGAGTCCGCCAAGTCCGCTTAGTACGCGGCTGCTGCAAAATTGAGTCCGCTTATGTTGGAGATGGAGAGCCTGGCTGTTGAGGCTGTTGGGGTTCAGCAATGAAGGCGGACTGGAAGTTTTGATCGCACTTCGAGTCCGCCCGGCTCGCGAGAAACTTGGACGTTGATGTTGGTCTTGGCGGGTAGCCGGAGTTGGCAACCTGGGGTAGGTATGTAGTTCTGTCCGGCAGAGAGAGACCTGCGGAGACAACCATGCGGTCAAGCGGCAAAGGGGGCGACCTGTAGAGGTGGACTGCAGGAGCAGTCCGCGGACCCTGCTGACCAAGGGAAGGCACGCGGCCTGGTCGGCAGACTGCTTAGACCGCGCAAGCCGCGCGGCCTGAGCGGACAGGGAATTCTGTCCGCCCTCCCTAGGGCATCACGGCCTTTAAGAGGAACCCGGGGCAGGCCGTAACGAGCGAGCTGGCCGACTTGGGAAGGATCACCGATTTCGGGGTTAACAATGTGTGTTGTGGTCAACAAGAAGAAGGTCAACTGGGCTCAGATCATGTTTGATCTGATTAAGAAAAAGAATACAAAGAAAGAGGCGTGTTTTGGAAGAATATTATGGATCTTTCTGAAGGAAAAGGCTGCAGAATCCTGGTCTCCCAGACAATATTCATAAATGCCTCTAAGAGGCTCACTTGTGCTCTCTTTGGCAGGTGGGAGAGGATAATCACCAAGCCCTCCAAGGCTACTTCCTCCTCCACCATGCTTTATGAGAGTACTAGGGCTGCTCCAGCCACTTCCCTCCCTACTGAAGAGATCCCTCCTCCACCTCCCTCACTTCCAGCCATCCCACCTCAACATCAGATGCTACAACAACCCTCTTCCACAATTCCTTCTTTTCAACAACCACAACAACAACCACAACAACCAATTCATATTCCTACTCCAGCTTCATCTCCTGCAACCTCTCCACAAATAAATATCACTGAAATTCCCTCCTCTCCCATTCAGGAATACCATCAACCCTCTCCTTCTCAATCACCACAACCAACCCCACCCAATCCCCCCATGGTACACACATTTCCTCACCACCTTCATCTCCCTTACCTCCCCCCCCATTTGGACAACATCCTATTCTTCAATCTGCCTTCATTCCCCCTCACTACATCTACTCCTTAGGACGCACTAATGCAAGATGCTCCACCTACACCTCCACCATCCTCCTCCATTCCTATCTCTGTCTCCACTGCTACATCTTCTACACTACCCTCTGCAGCTTCATTATTGGATCCCTCCATCATACCACCACTCATTGCACTTCTAACTCCCCTTCTTAAAACAATTATAACAGAGGCCATTTCACCTCTTGCTTTTTCATTTCCTCCCTAGCTGCACAAATATCTGCTCTTTCTTCTCCTGCCTCTTCAGTTAGGGGTCTGGCTCCAGTATACACTGAAACCAGGCAGGGGAGATACTCAATGAAGAAGCAACATCAGAAATAGCAGCAGAAGTAACAACAGAAGTAATAACAGTAGATGAAGCAGCAGACACAGCAGAACAAGAAGCAGCTAACGCAAAAGCAGAACCAACAGCAGCAGAAGTAGATGCTGATACAGATTTATTTGGTTAATTCATTTATTGAATCTGATATGGACATAGATGAGCAAGTCCCAGTGGACATAACAACTGCTGGTGATTTTATTATAAATTCCACAGTTGATCTTTTAAATTCATTGAGCAGTTTTGATACAGCCTATTTTAATAACCTTCTAGCAGACAACACTAAGCCATCCATGATTATCATTCCTTACACCACACCAATAAGCCCCAAAGTTGTCAAGCAACTAAAGGCCAGTTTTGCAATAACAGAGATTCCAGCTGTTCCATCTCCTCCGAGAGCTATTTCACCCATTACGTCATCCCCTCCAAAAGATATTTCTGCTCCAGTTTTTATTATGGATGATTCTCCCATGCCCGATCTTGATGCATTGATCATGACTGACATTGAAGAGGAAAATAAGTCAGTTGTTGAAAGCATTGAAGTGTACAGTTCTTCAACTCCTGCTCCAGTTCTAGTTCCAGCTCCTCCTCCAGCTCCCTCCCAGGCTGAGAAACCTCTAATATCTGCTGAAGCCCTGAAAGAGATAAATGCAATGTATGATAATACTCAGGATTCTACTGATGATGATGTGGAGGAGGAGGTCTCAGATGATAAGCCCAAGAAAAAGAAAGTGTCTAAGAAGAGGAAAGCTCCTCCACCTCCTGCCCCAAAACCCAATCCTACAAATGATACTCCTTAATATATATTTCAAAAGATCACACCCTACAAGGGCATGCCAATATGGACGGGCTGTCCAAGAATGAACAGAAAGAAAGAAAGAAAAGTAGAAGGTATTCCCCACTTCCTCAAAGATACAGAAAGGATCCTCCTCCTCCTCCACCAACTGCTGGTGCTTCCAGTTCTTAAACTCAAAGGACTACCCAGTTTCAAACTTATTAAAGACAGCAGGGTAGGTCCTTATCTTCAGGAAGCAGCCAGCAAAGGCATTATTCATCTGGCAGGCATCATGGTTGTAAGAGAATTTGGAGGACTATGAAGTCCTTTGCTGGCTTAGAATAGCCTTCCAAGCACACCCTCATCATCGACATCGAAGCATTCGATAGTTTTATTAACAACTAGGAGAGGTGGTTCTTCGACTAGGTTCGCTCCTTTTGAGGAGCAAGGAACATCTGCAACTTCTTTACCCTTTGAGGTTGCTGTATCAGGGTGATCTTCTTTGGGAAGCAGGTAACACATCTTACCCTGCCGGAGCATCCTTTGCACAAGCTGGCGGAGTGATCGACAGTTCTCAGTCAGGTGACCCGGCTCTTTGTGGAATTCGTAATAATGCTCTGAATCTCTAGACCTTTGATCGGCTAGTCGGTAAGGCTTTTTGTAGCTAGACCTATCTTTCATGATCTGGCTTACTTCTAGCACGACTTCATCTAGTTCGGACTCATGCAAGTCATCATCTCGCTGATGGCAGACTGCAGCTGTTTGAGAAGAAGCTAGCGGTAGGAATGAATCTTGAACATGATCACAGCTCAGGAAAGAGTATCGATGGCGCTGAAACCTTTTTCCTTTCCTTGAATGAGTTGGGAAATCATTGTCAGGAGACCTCGGAGGCTGTTTGTGAAAAGGATCTTTCTCTGATATGAGCTTGGAGACGAAGCCTGGGTTTCTTTTTTCGCCTCGGATGTATGAGTTGGTTAAGGCAATCAACTCTTGGTATGTCCTTGGAGCACGGACATTGGCTTCAAACTTGAGAGGCCCTACACGGAGACCGTGGATAAGAGCCACTCGGTACATTTCTTGACTGACAATCTCGATGTCCAAGATTTCTCTTTGGAAATGATCAACGAACTGAGACCAAGTTTCATTCTCTCGTTGCTTGATCTCAAAGAGGGCTTCAGGACCGCCCTTTCTCTTTGTTGAGGTAGAGAACCTGAGCAAGACCTCCCTTCGCAGATCAGCGAAGGAAGTGATGGAGTGAGGGCGAAGACCATAGAACCAGTCCCTCACTTGCCCATCAAAAGTTGTTACAAGGAGCTTGCACTTGGTTGCATCTGACAGAGTCTTGAGAGCAACAGCCGATTCGAAGGCTTGAAGGTGCTTTACTGGATCAGTTTCTCCGGTGTAGATTGGTAACCGTGGTTCTCTAAAATTTGTTGGAGTTGGTTCATGACGAACATTCTCTATAAATGGCGAAGGCTCTTCCTTCTCTCCTGCAGCATAAGGATAAAAAGGAGGATAAGCTGCAGCTGCAAAAGGAGCAGGAGGGTAAAATGGAAAAGTTGCTGCAGGAGGAGCAAATGCAGGAGCTGCGGGGTAAGGGTGACTTCCCTGAAAGTTGAGAAATCTAGCAGGGCTTCCCCGGCTCCTTCCCGGAAGAAGTTTTGACGAGCAGCAAATTCTTCATCTTGAGGTCGCAGAGGAGCTGCAGGACCTTGGGGGAAGGTTGCAGTGTAAGGAGGATAGAATGGCGGGCAAGCTTGAGGATAAGCTTGTTGATGTTCCAATGTTGGTGTTTGGTTGATTGGAGCAGCTGGAGTAGCTGTAGGATGAGTGTCTAATCATTGTGTGATTGCAGCGAGCATTTGGTTGATTGCTTGGAACTGCTGAGCATTTTCACGGCACGATTGCTCAATGGCCTCCCAGAGAGGATCATCTCTAGGACTTGGAGCAAAGTTCTTGCCTGGTGACGATCTGACATGGTAAACTGTCACTGTTCACCGTCTGTTCGGATCTGAAGGTCGCGTGTTAACTGTTGATGCGCGAAAACGGCACCGGGTAGTTAACACGGAGGGAGTGTGTTCGGTCTCACAAGCTGAGTGGAGAAGAGGAAAGAAGGCTGCGGGGAAAGAAGGAAGAAGGAAGCTTCTGAGTGCTCGAGAGTGGAGCAAGCGCTTGTCAAAGGGGTTGCAGGGATAGAGGAGAGGGTTGCCGAGAGTAGCCGGGAAGGCTGATGAGAAGAGGAGGATGATCAGGAGCTGTCGAGCAGACGGTTACTATGACGGTTGTGCTTGCAGATTGGTTGCTGAGGGAGCTAAGCTGAGCTAGGAATAAGAGAGAGAGAGGGGGCCGCTAGCAGCGACGACAGCAGACTTTGCCTGCTGCGGCTTAAATGCCACTCTTGCGACGGGCTTTCCTTTTATTAATAGCGAGAGTTAGAACTTGCTAATGCAACTTTCAAGAAAGCAGTAAAGGGTACAAGAAGGAAGTTGGCGGCTAAGGAACAAGTTCCAGAAGAGGTCGCGCGGACTGAAGAGCGTAGCTGGCAGGCCGCGCGGTTAAGGGAATCGGGAGATCGCGCGGACTGCAGAACCAGAGGCCGGCAGGCCGCGCGGCTAAAGGCGCAGAGGGGGTGCGGACTAAAACGCGGAGTCCGCAGGAGAAGGGATTGCTGGCTGACTTCGAGCGTGAGCACCTTGGCGATGAACAGATCCCCCCCCCCCCCACTATGAGAGGCATGGGGGGATATTTATATGCTCGAAGAGGTAACGGCTTGCGGTGACGTTACCCCTGGTGAGATGGTAACTTGAGCGAGAAGGAGACAGAGTCCGTCGAGTCCGTAATAGGCCGTGCGGACTGGGACTTGGTACTGAAGTCGGTGTTGTTGACGGCAAAATGGGAGACTTAGTGGCGGACTGCGATGCGGGTTCGCGTAGTCCGTCACTGCTGAGCTGGGACTGTCTGCCTACTGCTGGGGTGGCGAATGCTGGAGGACAAGCGACGGACTGCAAGGAGATTCCGCTGAGTCCGCCGCTGCTGAACTGAGCGAGCTGTAAGGGGTGAGAGTAGGAGAGTGCCCGCGGAGTCCGGTGAGTTCGCACGAGCTTATGCGGACTGGGGAGGAAACTGGTACTGCTGTCGAGAAGCTGGTGCTGACTAAGGAAAGGGCGGACTGCATAGAGAGTCCTCCAAGTCCGCTTAGTACGCGGCTGCTGCAAAATTGAGTCCGCTTATGTTGGAGATGGAGAGCTTGGCTGTTGAGGCTGTTGGGGTTCACCAATGAAGGCGGACTGGAAGTTTTGATCGGACTTCGAGTCCGCCCGGCTCGCAAGAAACTTGGACGTTGATGTTGGTCTTGGCGGGTAGCCGGAGTTGGCAACCTGGGGTAGGTAGGTAGTTCAGTCCGGCAGAGAGAGACCTGCGGAGAAAACCTTGCGGTCAAGCGGCAAAGGGGGCGGCCTGTAGAGGTGGACTGCAGGAGCAGTCCGCGGACCCTGCTGAGAAAGGGAAGGCGCGCGGCCTGGTCGGCAGACCGCTGAGACCGCGCAAGCCACGCGGCCTGAGCGGACAGATAATTCTGTCCGCCCTCCCTAGGGCATCACGGCCTCTAGGAGGAACCCGGGGCAGGCCGTGACGAGCGAGCTGGCCGGCTTGGTAAGGATCACCGATTTCGGGGTTAACAATGTGTGTTGTGGTCAACAAGAAGAAGGTCAACTGGGCTCAGATCATGTTTGATCTGATTAAGAAAAAGAATACAAAGAAAGAGGCGTGTTTTGGAAGAATATTATGGATCTTTCTGAAGGAAAAGGCTGCAGAATCCTGGTCTCCCAGACCATATTCATAAATGCCTCTAAGTGGCTCACTTGTGCTCTCTTTGGCAGGTGGGAGAGGACAATCACCAAGCCCTCCAAGGCTTCTTCCTCCTCCACCAGGCTTTATGAGAGTACTAGGGCTGCTCCAGCCACTTCCCTCCCTACTGAAGAGATCCCTCCTCCACCTCCCTCACTTCCAGCCATCCCACCTCAACATCAGATACTACAACAACCCTCTTCCACAATTCCTTCTTTTCAACAACCACAACAACAACCACAACAACCAATTCATATTCCTACTCCAGCTTCATCTCCTACAACCTCTCCACAAATAAATATCACTGAAATTCCCTCCTCTCCCATTCAGGAATACCATCAACCCTCTCCTTCTCAATCACCACAACCAACCCCACCCAATCCCCCCATGGTACACACATTTCCTCACCACCTTCATCTCCCTTACCCCCCCCCCCCCCATTTGGACAACATCCTATTCTTCAATCTGCCTTCATTCCCCCTCACTACATCTACTCCTTAGGATGCACTAATGCAAGATGCTCCACCTACACCTCCACCATCCTCCTCCATTCCTATCTCTGTCTCCACTGCTACATCTTCTACACTACCCTCTGCAGCTTCATTATTGGATCCCTCCATCATACCACCACTCATTGCACTTCTAACTCCCCTTCTTAAAACAATTATAGCAGAGGCCATTTCACCTCTTGCTTTTTCATTTCCTCCCTAGCTGCCCAAATATCTGCTCTTTCTGCTCCTCCCTCTTCAGTTAGGGTCCTGGCTCCAGTATACACTGAAACCAGGCAGGGGGAGATACTCAATGAAGAAGCAAATCAGAAATAGCAGCAGAAGTAACAGTAGAAGTAATAACAGTAGATGAAGCAGCAGACACAGTAGAACAAGAAGCAGCTAACGCAAAAGCAGAACCAACAACAGCAGAAGTAGATGCTGATACAGATTTATTTGGTTTAATTCATTTTATTGAATCTGATATGGACATAGATGAGCAAGTCTCAGTGGATATAACAACTGTTGGTGATTTTATTATAAATTCCACAGTTGATCTTTTAAATTTATTGAGCAGTTTTGATACAGCCTATTTTAATAACCTTCTAGCAGACAGCACTAAGCCATCCATGACTATCATTCCTTACACCACACCAATAAGCCCCAAAGTTGTCAAGCAACTAAAGGCCAGTTTTGCAATAATAGAGATTCTTGTTGTTCCATCTCCTCCCAGAGCTGTTTCACCCATTACGTCATCCCCTCCAAAAGATATTTCTGCTCCAGTTTTTGTTATGGATGATTCTCCCATGCCCGATCTTGATGCATTGATCATGGCTGACATTGAAGAGGAAAATAAGTCAGTTGTTGAAAGCATTGAAGTGTACAGTTCTTCAACTCCTGCTCTAGTTCTAGTTCCAGCTCTTCCTCCAGCTCCCTCCCAGGCTGAGAAACCTCTAATATCTGCTGAAGCCCTGAAAGAGATAAATGCAATGTATGATAATCCTTAGGATTCTACTGATGATGATGTGGAGGAGGAGGACTCAGATGATAAGCCCAAGAAAAAGAAAGTGTCTAAGAAGAGGAAAGCTCCTCCACCTCCTGCCCCAAAACACAATCCTACAAATGATACTCCTTAATATATATTTCAAAAGATCACACCCTACAAGGGCATGCCAACATGGACGGGCTATCCAAGAATTAACAGAAAGAAAGAAAGAAAATTAGAAGGTATTCCCCACTTCCTCAAAGATACAGAAAGGATCCTCCTCCTCCTCCACCAACTGCTGGTGCTTCCAGTTCTTCAACTCAAAGGACTACCCAGTTTCAAACTTATCAAAGACAGCAGGGTAGGTCCTTATCTTCAGTAAGCAGCCAGCAAAGGCATTATTCATCTGGCAAGCAGCACCAACAACAACAGCAGCAACATCAACAAGAACAACAACAAAAATTCCCTGAACATCAAAAGGCTGAAAGCCCCAAAAGACCTGCTTCCCCACCTGTACCATTTGAGGATCCAGAGATAGCTACAACAACTAGGATGGCCAGGTTCCAGGAACTGGTTGGCCTTTCCATGATTAACAAAGCTAAAGCTGAAGGGAAGGATACCTCTCAATACTCTACAATGTCCAAGTACAGAAAGGAAGAACTGAACAGGTTTGATAAGGCTAATAAGTTCTTTAATGTTAATGATTATATGAAACTACATCTAGAAGCAGTAGTGCCCATGACTACATCTCTTAAATTCATTGGGGCTTCTGACATGACAATAACCAAGGCCCAAGCTGCAGATCCTAATAGGGAGATAAAGTTTACTCAGCCAGGTGAGAAGGCCAAAGAGGAAAGGCACAAGGAACAAAGGAAGAAGAAGTAAATTAAAACTGTTTTCAGTCTTTCTATTTTTCAAAAAACTGCTTGTTAATATTCTGATATAAAGCTCTATGTATATATATATCTACTGCATATTTAAAATTTTTCATGCTAGATATATGTTTTATTGCTTTGTTATTAATGTGAGTCTGTAATTAGTGACCTTACCCAAATAGGGGGAGATTGTTGGATCCCTAGTTGGATTTGGGCTAGGTTCACTAAGTTAGGATGTTTGACCCAACATGTATAGCCAGATTCATGTATGAGTTCTAAGTCCAGAATCACACTCCAGTCGACGAACTCACCTTCTCAGCTCGACGAACTTAGACCACAATCTTGGCAAGATTTATCAAGTAGCAGTTAGAAGTTCTCAGGTCGACGAAATTAGTTCTCAGGTCGACGAACCCAGTTCTGAGGTCGACGATTTTTGGACATGTTACTTCAACATTTTTAAGTCCAAGAAACATGAAGTTCTGTTATTCAATCGATGAAGTTATATTCTCAACTCGACGAACTTGATGCACAGAATTGACGGGTCTAGAGAAAGTAGTTGTCAGTTCTTAGGTCGCCGATCTTGGATCTTAACTCGACGAATAACTATCATCTGGTCGACTAACTTGGCTTCTCTATTCGACGAACTCTGGACACAGAACGACGAATTCTGCTCACCGAATTCTGTAAAGTTCCAGACTTAGAAATTTCCCTCCCTCTGTCTCTCTTCTATTGCAATAATTCCTGAGTAATCAATGCATAAATTTTCTCTGAATATTACCGTTAGAAGCAAGCATTGATTACAGTCTTCATTGGGATTATTGCTTGCCATTTTCCATGAGACAGTTGTGGAAACCAATCAATGCAAATATTCTCCAGGTCGTCATAATTCAATGCAGAGAGGAATTCAAATTTCAAATGGAAATTCATATGGAAAATATAAAAGGGATTTTCTTTCTCTTCCTAAAATGCTTTCTAGCAGTAGTCAGAAAATACAGTGAATAAGCATCTTCTTCATCTCTCTCGACAACACATAGAGAATATACAGACTACAAAGCTCACAGGGCAACGACGCTGTCAAGAGACAAGAAACCCTAGCCCTAGACCAGAGAAAGAACATCAAGCTGAAGAAGAAGAAGAACAACCATTCAAATCAAGAGTCTTCTTCTGTATTCATTCCAGAATTCTTCAAAGGACAACAAACAATCTGTCAAGAAATTCCTGGAATTCATCTGGTCAAAGCAAAAGCTTGAAGACCTATCACCCTGCAGCAAGGCTTCAATTTCCAGAACCATTCTATATCTTAGGGGGAGCCTTTGCTAACATCATTTTTTCCACTAAAAGTCTTCTCAGGTTTATCTGAGAAAGAGAAGACAAAATCACTCTCTCACCCCCACTGTATAAAGGGTTCTTAACTCCCTTCAAAAGTTATTCCTGGTTGCAAGTCACCTGATCAAAAGACTTGAGGTTTGATTTTTGAGCACCTGATCAAAAGCTCATTGGTGGTAGTCACCTGATCAAAAACTGAGTGGATTCCTACCAGGGTGGTAGAATAGTGAATGTACCCAATTTTAGGGCAACCACTATAAAATTCTTGTGTTGTCTGGGTTGCTCTTTTTCTTTTGTTCTTGTTGTGGCTATGATAACTAGGTTGCTGTGTTTGTGTTTTTAATTTAACTCCTGCAGCACTAGAACTAGATTGAATTAGTTAAAAAAATTTTATAAACCCTAAATACTCTATTCACCCCCCCCCCCCCCCCCCCCCCCCCCTCTAGAGTATTTCAGATCTAACCCTTACTTTCATTTTCCAGGCTTGTTGAGTACTTCTACTCACAAAAAGAGTTATTATTTTATCGATTAGAAATTGAGTTTAGTTTGGAAAGCTAAGAAAAAGAGTCATTAAACTTTAAAGAAATTTGACGATTAAAGGACTAACACATTATCTAGACTTCCTTTGGAATAAAACAAACTTTAATAAACGATTAAACCACAAGAATCTAATTTACTTTCTTCGGCCGTGGTGGTTTCTAAATATGTTAGCGCCTCTCTTGAGAATTACCAACAATTAACCTTAGTTTAATCGATTAAGACCACTAGGCCAGTCGAAACCCCTAAGTCTGCTTTAGGTAGTGAAACCCACTATTGGATTTGACTTCAATCCGCAAGATTTAAGCCGTTCTCTCTCGAGGAGCGCATGCAGCTCCTTTTATCTTTGAGTAATCTCCTCGTTTGTACAGATCTCTCGATCAACTAGCATATAGATCTTAGATCAAAAATCATACTCGCGACATATAAAATCGAAGCGAAGTAATTCAAAGATAAATTAAAGCAAAGTAGAAAAGAGCTTGTTAATTTTAGATAAACAAAATAATATTTATTTTATTCCAAAGTTTAACGTGATCAAGTGCAAAATGGAATTTAGCTACTCATCATGATGAGAGAAATACATATAAGAGGAAGGAGAGACATGATTAAAAAGTAAAACAAGTGCTTGAAATTGAAATTGCAAAAGCTAAGAATTACATCTTGAAATGAAAATTAAATCAAAACAGTACAATTAAACTGAAAATAAACTCCTAAATCGAACTTCGGGCCATCTGGACAATGTTGGGCTTTATAGCTGAAAAGTTGAGAAATCACGCTCGTAGGGGACGCCCGTGACCTAGGGAGGGCACGTAAGGTACAAAACTGCGAACTTGAAAACCTGGGAATGTTGGGAGAAAAGCTGTCAAAATTGATAAATCAACGGGTCACGCTCGTAACCTAGGGCGTGTCTTGACTTACTTAGCAACGACGGCGAAACAATGAATCTGGAGTGAATTTGGCATTAAATGAAGAGGTCATGTCCCTTGGTCATGTCCGTGACCAAGGGTGTGTAAGCCAAAATGGAAGGAAACGTGGACTGTTTGCTTTAACTACTTCGTTGGGCTGAGTCACACCCATGACTGGAGGTCACGCCCCTATGTCACGCACGTGATAGGGGCGTGCAATTTTAATTGACATGACTGGGTGATTTGCATCGCTGGAGACATTTCATGGTCGTGACTGAGGTCACGCCCTTGACCTGGGGGCGTATACTTGTGTTTTTTGCAGAAATGTTATAAAAATTCACCTAATCATGTCTATAAGCTCCAAAATGTTATTGACAGCCCCAAATTGCTTGAAATACAAAAATAATAGAATTAGAGCCTTTATTTAAAAATTATAAATTAAAATCAATTATTTAATAAATAAAAATGATATAAAAATGTAGATAAAAATAGAGTTATCAAATAGCTCAATACTTACTTGTTTGTTGGTCCCAAGGAAACAATTTTCCATATGGGTTGAAAAATTTTTATGATAGAAAAAAATTTGAATCGAAGGAGTAAAATGTGAAGTCTCACGCTTATGCGCATATACATCTTAGCAGAAGAATCCACTCACCATACAAATTAGGCTCTATTTGGTTCAGCGTTTCGCTGCTCCGTTTGGTGCAAACGCCGCCGGAAGGCAGGTAAACAAATGAACCTCCGGCGGCGTTTGCTCCATTTCCACCCGCCCGCCTTGAGAAACGCCCCAAAAAGCTCCGTTGGGAGCATCCACCCTCCCCCTTCGTTTCGAACACTCCGTTTCCACCCGCCGGATCGACCCGCCACCGTTGAACCAAACAAAGCCTTAGTTTATAATTTTCAAGAATGTGTTCCAACTTATCATTTCTACTTTTTACTAAAAACACTGGTAAATCCTAAAATCATATGTATGGAGAAAGTAGAATACTCACTAGGATTAACATTCCACGATATTGAATATTGGTGTAGTTTCCAAAGAAATCCATCAATGACGATGACCATAGGATTGCCCTTTCACACTCTGGGCACAACACTAGTCGAACTTACAAGCATGAATCAATTATGACTTAATTAAGTTTTAAAATGCATGCTTATGTTTTGGTGGGGTTAAACAAAGATAAACACATATGTTACTCACACCTAGACCCAATATTATCAATGCATGGCACTGCAAGATCGCAGTCAATTCCCTAACTCAAATTTTTTGATTTTCTATTTTATTTATTTTACCCCTTCCTTTTGTTTTTTCACAAATACTTTTAAAATTAATAAAATGGTAAATTTAGCTATTTGTTTTAAATAAAAATAGCCACCATAAAAATGTAAGGCAACAAATCATTCAAAGAGCTTGTTAAAAATATCATTTTCGAGCTCGAGCTTAAGTGTGTGATTAAGATGCTTTTTAAGGCCTTGTTGAAATATTTGATGTAGATAAATCAAATGATAGGGTAAAGACTCAAAATATGATAGCAAAGATAAGAATTTTAGGTAAGGGTGCAAAAGCTCAAACGAGTCAAAGAATGACCTATATCATATTCAGGCTTATGAGTTAACCTATACAAATGTCTTGAGAGTTGCTAGGATCAAGTTCTAAATATCGAGAAAGGATACCCTTCCATTCGACTCGTATTATATATCTCTAGCAAATTTTTACATACTCACTTAAATTATTTATGGATTTTACCGCTTTTGAATGAAAAGTAAAATAAACTATTTCTATGATTTTAGAAAAATATAAATCTAATTGTATGGTGGGGTGTTAATTCTACACAAAATTCTATACTAAACACATGTGCTTGACTAGTAACACTACACGAATCAACATTTTACTTCAAAATCTAATAAAACATGAATAATTGCTATGCACCATGAAAAAGTAAATTTATCGAAATAATTGCAAGTGAGTAAGCACAAAAAGTATTGATTCCTCTAATAAAAAATAATTCTATTTTTTTGGTTAATTCTTAAAATTTCTGAGGTATTTTTTATGAAGGGCACTCATCAGAACTAGGAGGTATGATAGAATGACACCTCAAACGTCCCTTGCTAAGAAATTAAATTTCGATTTTCTAATTTTTTTGTATTTTAAAAGGTTTTTTTGGATTTTGGAAAAAGTTTTTCTAAAATAAAATAAAATGTACTAAAAGACAAAAAAAAGTGTTTTCGGTAAATTGTTGTTGGCATGTTATAATTTTTTTAAAAAAGTTTTATATTATTTTTTTTCATGTTGTTTAGAGTTTTTAATTGTTATTTTTTTTTTGGATTTTGCTAAAAAAAGGTTAAACTGGTAATAAAAACACCGCATACTTAAAATGAAATATGGTCTCCAATGTTTTACTAAAATTAACAGACATATAAAAAGAAAAAAAACTTCCCTTTAGGAGAGGCAAAATCAACACCAAGTCAACCTGAAAGAAATTAGATAAAACAAAACTTATATTTTTTAATTAAATGAAAAGACAAATACAAAAAATGCTAAAATAAAAACAAAAATAAAATAAAAGAAGATACAAATATAAAAAATCTAAGAGTCTACGTATAGTCTTGTAGTTTAGGTGAGCTAGCCTCTTGTGCCATTTGACACAATGAAAAACTTTCTCATCTGCAACTAAGCATATAGGATTGTCGTCACTCTCACACTCAAAGTCTAGACAATAAATATTTCCTCTTCTAGTGCCTGTCAAGATAACCTCTTGGTCACTTGACCTTCTAATTTGACACTCATCCTTGAGGAAAGAAATGTCATAACCCAGATCACATTGTTGACAAATTCCCTCGTATATGCTTCATGGGTAAAGCACGGTGTTGCAAATTCCCTCGTATATGCTTCATGGATAAAGCACGGTGTTGCTCAAATGCGACAAATCAACGGTCAAAATGCGCAAATCGGTCATCAAAATGGGTCTGCATCTGATCCAGCCATGTGTGAATCATCCCAAACTCACGATCCTAATAAGTCAAAGGACTTGGTGCTGAGGAAGAAGTCTGCAACAGTGGTGGAACCTGTGGAGAGTGGTGCACGCCACCGAGATCCGGCCCGAGATCTATGTCAAAATCGGCTCCACCAATCGCGGCAGGTACGGCCTCGAACTCACCATCACGACGACATGCCAAGCTAAGGGCTTGGGGGTTTTGGAATTGAAGGGAAATGGACATCTGAACCGAGGTCATTTGCGGAAAAGTGTCCCAACCCCCCATCTGCTTGGCGGGATGAATGGTGAAATTGCTGTCGTGGACTACACCCAACCTCGAATTTTCAGCCTGATGTCGAAAGAAAAGTGCAAGCGCCATGCCAAGATTAACTGAAACTGGATGATACATATTATATAAATATAGTAAGTCTACACAAGTGATCATTTCGTGGCCTTCACCGCGTCCGGTAAGGGTGAATGTGAAGAGATTGTGGAGGATACGTAGAGCGAGAGAAATGCGGTGGTTGAGTTTAGATTTTTTTAGGGGGTGTTTGGGAGATATCGTTGTTGATTTCTAACCAAAAAGTAAGGAGATTGAAGTCCTCGGGGAAATGAGAACAAAGATCAGATTAGGCGGGAGAAAGAGAAAATGCCTCATTACAAAAAAAAACATAAAGATTTTTAATTGATGGGTAGTGAGTTGATGCGACACGACACCCATCTGAAAAACGGTGATGGTGTCTTCCCGATCTCATCGAAACTCAAGGAAGATAAAAATTCGATGACGAGTTCTAGGAATGCGGGCTCGGAGATGGCGAACATAGAACTCCAACTGGGGGTGGAAAGAAATTCCTTAACCATCTTTACCTGGCCAAAGGATGCTAGTACACCCCAGCCAAGAATACGGTATACGCTAAAGGGTTTGGTGCGTAAGCGATCACTCCGATCTTGCTTTGTGGAATTGGCAAAAATGAACATGACCTCCGCCACGTCGGTATTCACGGGATGATCGGATGAGGACACACTAGATCAAGGATGGTGGAGAGGCATTTTGGAAGGGAAGGAAAGCTAGAGAATTCGGCTAAGGGAGAAGAGAACGAAGAAAGGAAGGATAGAATTGGAGTTGATAAGAGAAGGGGGAAATTGGCCTTAAAAAAGAAATTTTTTGGAGGCTACGCCCCCAAATCGGGGGCGTGTAACTTTAATTGGGTGGAAAAGCACGCAGCTTGGGATTTTGGCCAGAATTGTCATCTTGCGGGTCACGCCCAAAGTCACGTCCATGACTTGGGGGTGTGTAACGTAAAATAATACTAATCTAGGGAATCCGAGGAGTGACCTAGCTAATGCCTCGGGTTGGCAAGTCACGACCCAGGGTCATTTTCGTGACCCTGGGGAGTATACAATAAATATAAAAATTAATTTATTACTTTTTGTTTTTAATTATTTTTTGTCGGCTGGCAAATCATGACCGTGACTCACATATGTCATGGGCGTGACATAGTTTGTCATGGGTGTGATTGCTCGAGTTTTTTTTTGTTTTAACGCGGCAGAATTATAATGGTGGGGTGGTTCCGCCATCGTCACGCCCGAGACCATGAGAGGTCACGCCCACAACTTTGACGGAAGACGAAGTGTGCACCACTCCTCGATTCTAGTGCCTGGAATTCGAAATTCCAGGACAAACACACCCACTGGTCACGGCCGTGACCCTTGGGTCACGCCTGTGAATGGGGGCGTGTAGCACAAAATTTTTAGGATTATTTATTTATTTGTTTTGTTTTCTTATTTTTTATATTTTTTTATAAACTTAACCCCAAAATAATAAAAATAAATTTTGTTTATTATCTTTTTTTCTTTTGTTTTTTTTATAAAATAGATCAAAACAAAAACCTTTTTTTTGAATATTTTTTTTAAATTTATTTTTTCAAGAAAAAAAATTAAAACAACTAAGAAACTAAGGTAAACTTGGGGTGACTCCCAAAAGCGTTTTGATTTTGGTCGATGAGCTCGACCATAGTGGCGCGCCGGACTACATCATTTTCAACTTATCATCAAATGATGATAAGGGTTTGGGCAGTTGTGAAGTATTGGGCTTTGGCGCATGAATAAGAATATCCTCATACCCCATATGAAGGAGGAGTATGCCTTCACCAACATCAAAAATTATCTGTGTGGCAGCCAAGAAGGAACGACCAAGGGTAAAGGGCATCCCGACTTCCTCTTCCATGTAAAGAATGTCGAAATCTATCAGTAAAGTAGACTTCCCAATCTGAACTGGCACATCATGAATTAACCCCTTAGGGGTCGTTACAGAACGATCGACAAATTTTAATGTTATGTTTGTGGGGGCAGGCTCTTCTAAGTTAAGCGTTTGGGCTAGACTAGAGGGGATAATATTAACACCCGCACCAAGATCGGCAAAAGCGTTTGAAAAATGAGTTTCCCCTATAGTGCATTGGATATTAAAATTAATATTAACATTTTTATTATTATCACGCACCACCAAACGAGCAGGATATGGTAGACAGGGCTTAAAATCTTGAAGAGGAGGAGATGGTGTAGAATTCAAAATTCCCCTTCAAGGTGCCAAAAACTTGATGGTTCAAATCGTGGATGCGTAATTCAAAAATAATCTGATGAGGCAAGTGTACCCATCGTATTATAGTATAGGATCAAATATCGTATTTTCCAGGCTTGTTGAGTACTTATACTCACAAGAAAAAACTATTATTTTATTGATCGGAAATTGGGTTTAGTTTGGAAAGCTAAGAAAACAAGCGATTAAACTTAAGAGAAACTCAATGATTAAAAGACTAGCACCTGATCTAGAATCTCTTTGTAATAAAACAAACTTTTATAAAAGATTAAACCACAAACATCTAATTTACTTTCTTCGACCAAGGAGGTTGCCAAAATATGTTAGTGTCTCTCTCGAGGATTGCCAACAACTAACCTTAGGTTGATCAATTAAGACCCCTTAGCCAGTCAAAACCTCTAAGCTTGCTTTAGGCTCAAATTCAGAAGATTTATGTCATCCTCTCTCGAGAATTGCATGCAACTCCTTTTATCTGTTAATGATCATCATGTTTGCCTACAGATCTTAGATCAAAAATTATACTCGCAACACATGAAATCGAAGCAAAGTAATTCAAAGATAATTATAAGCAAAGTAAAAGAGAGCTTGTTAATTTTAGAAAGACAAAATAATATTTATTTTATTCCAAAGTTTATCGTGATCAAATGCAAAATGTAGTTTAACTACTCATTATGATGAGGAAAATACATGTAAGAGAGGGAGACATGATTGAAAAGTAAAACAAGTGCTTGGAATTTAAATTGCAAAAGCTAAAAATTACAACTTGAAATGAAAATTACAGCAAATCAGAATAATTAAATAGAAAATAAATTCCAAAATCAAACTCCTGGCCATCTGGACACTACTGGGCTTATAACTAAAAAGTTAAGAAGTCACTCCCTTAGGTCACGCCCGTGATTTAGGGCGTGCAAGATACAGAACCACACCTTTGAAAGACCGAGAATGTTGGGGTGAAAAAATAGCCAAAATTGATAACTTGGCATGTCACTGTCACACCACCAGGTCACGCTCATGACCTAGGGCGTGTCTTGACTTGGTCAGCAACGACGATGAAATGACAGATATGGAGTGAATTTGGTGGTAAATGAAGAGGTCATGTCCCTTGGTCACACCCGTGACCAAGGGCATTTAAGCAGAAACGGAAGGCGGAGCAAACTGCTTGCTTTAACTGCTTCATTGGGTTGAGTCACGCCCATGACTAGAGGTCACGTCCCCATATCACCCTCGTGACAGGGGGAATATAATTTTAATTGACGTTGCTGGGTGATTTACATCGCTGGAGATGTGTCATGGTCTTGACTGAGGTCATGCTAGGTCATGCTCGTGACCTGGGGGTGTGTGCTTGCCTTTTTTGCAGAAATGCTCTGAAAATTCTCCTGAACATGTTTGCGAGCTCCAAAATATTATTGGCAGCCCCAAATCTCCTGAAATACAAAAATAAGAGAATTAGGGCCTTTACTAATAAATTATAAATTAAAATTATTTATTTAATAGATAAAAAATATATAAAAATATAGATAAAAATATAGTTATCAATAGTCTAGCCGATCGACTGGAAGGATTTCACTAGAATGATTTGACTAGAAGGAGTTCAATGTTGATTCGACAGATTCAATTGGAAAAATTCGAACATATGATCTGGAAGAATTTGACCTAACTTGGGGCATATTCGACTAGATGGTTTAGTCGAATAGACTAGAAACTATATTAACAGTTTATTCTCCTATTTAAACACAGATTTAGGTTTGGCTTTACTTTGGGTGATTCCTCCTACAGTTGAACCCGGTTCACTAGATATTATATATATATATATATAATATTTAGATCTAGGGTTAAGATTTTCAATCTCCCTGATTCTCCTGAACCCTATTCTGAAGAGTTCAGAGCGGCAACCCAGACGACGGACTTCCCATGCGAATCAGATCCTTAACGCTAACGGTCCTCTCCTGGAATAGAACCTAGCAGTTCGCAGAGACATAGAAACCGATCATCCTTCTATCCTGCCTTCATGCGACGATGACAAAGCATTTCTCTCATTAGTGTGGATATCCCGTAAAGGTGCAGATCTACTTTTGTGCTCTCGGACTTAAGTGAATAGGACAACTTAAAATAAGATTCCAATTCAACAAAAGGAGTTTTCTTGACCATCTTGATTGACTTTGTCTCTATCCCACTCAGGTAACTTTTCATTTGTTGTGTTTTACTTCTTGAATCTTGGGTTTTCACAAGATCCTATTATTGTTTAGGATTTTCTTGTAATCTATTCAGTTGCGCACGTGTGATGTGTTACCACTTAATGAAAACCCAACACTCTGTCACGTCAAAAAGGCATTTGTAGGTCGTATATCTCCCGACCAGTCCTTTGCCGCTTTAAAAAGGGTAGTTATATGTTGTTTTTACAAATCGGTCCTCAGCCCCTTTGTAGTGAAGTTGTATGTATTGTCCAGCTTATTATTATGGGTGGCGGCGAGTGACGAGTTTATATCTCGAGTCATGATCATATTATTATACTTAGTCAAAGTTCTTCGGTGATTAGCATCAATTATTTAATCTTGACAGAATTCCACCGACTCTTGTTGCACTTTATATAAAACCAGAATTCTAAGTGTATCACTAATCTGGACAGCAATTTCGACCGGAGATTCCCGAGGCTATAGGAATCCGGTGAAGTCGTGTAACCTCTCGTTGGAAAGATCTTTTCATGATCTACAACTTTCATATTCAGGTCACAACCCAGATCTGACAATAGCTTACTCGAAATCGGCTTCAAGGTTCACTGCGCACAGAACACAATTTCTGTGTACAGGAATTGCCGGACAGCAAACTCGATTTGGTTTTCCGGGGCCACAGACATCACCTGAAGTCGTGCAACCACTCGTTGGAAAGGTATTTCCAAGGGCTACAACTTTCGTGTTTGGCCAAAAGCCCAGATCTGCACATATCCTACATAAAAATGGCCTAGAAGATCGCTGCGCGCAGAATACAGATTCTGCGCGCATCTTAAAGAAAATGAACGGCATCGGTTCGTCTTCCTCGTCAAGGCGATCGTTCCTAAATTTTCCAGAATTATTCTCCTCCCTTATTCAACCTCAAAGGCCATAAACTCCTCACGAGACCATCCACCCGTCGTCATATTGAAGAAAAGGGGAAGGGTTGAAGAGATCTAAAATCTAGGATTCAAATCCTAGCATGGCCTAACCTAGAAATCTTCTCCTCACCATCAAGTTCTCTTGAACCGATGTCTCTCCTAATTATCTAAGATCTAGCACCAAGGGAGAGGGTAGGAAACTCACGTTGACTCCAGCGGTACCACCATTTCCGGCCATGGATCGCGTAGTTCTCCTTGGCGGCATCTTCTCTCTCGCGGCGATGGCGGATCTCCTTCGGTAAAACTTGCTCCTGCAGTTTCCCTCCCACCAGGAGCTCTCACAGGAAATAGGGAAAGAAAATGAGAGTGAAAAAACGGCTAGGGTTTCTCTGCCCCTTATAAGCAAAATGTGACACGGGTAGGGACACGGCCGTGTCCGTACCCGTGTCCTGCTTCTGCGAAATGGCCGTGGCGGTTTCCATGTCGGTTCAATGTTTGACACGGGTCGGGACACGCCCGTGTCCCAACACGTGTTCACATGACACGGCCGTGTGCCTGGCCGTGTCATCGGCCGTGTGCATCTTCAGTTACATCTCGACACTTCTCGTCGAGCTCAACTCGACGCACACGGGTAGGGACACGCCCGTGTCACTACCCGTGTCACGCACACGGGTAGGGACACGGCCGTGTCACTACCCGTGTCACCATCTCGACGACTCTCGACGATTCAACACGGCTCGTCGAGATCATCTCGACGCACACGGGTAGGGACACGGCCGTGTCACTACCCGTGTCATGATCTCGACGACTCTCGACGATTCTCGACGATCTCGACACGCCTCGTCGAGATCGTCTCGACGCACACGGGTAGGGACACGGCCGTGTCACTACCCGTGTCACTTCTCTCTACACTGATTTCTCCACTTCTCCACAAGTGCAGCCCAACTCCCTGCACTTCTCAGGACTTGAGTCAACCCTCCTGACTCAAAAACTCACACCCTAGGGGCCTAGAGCGATTCGGGTCGTTACACTTAGCATGTCCCTTAATTCCATGTCCTTTGTTCTTTAGTTGCATATTTTAGTTTGCATGTGTACTTGTAGAAGCGTGATGTACTCTCCCCGGAGTTTGCTATGATGGCTGAGGTAGGGGTCGTTACGTTATGTTGGTCAGCCCCATTCTTACCTTCATTTGCCACCCGTTTGTTCTTAGTTTTAGGTGGCATAGCTAGCAGCAGTATATAGTGGGTCAGATCCCAAGAATTGTTGTGGAGCTAGAGATTGTTTTCTCCCTTTTGATTTTCTTGTAGTCCTACACTTATTCTATTTTTAAAGTCGTGGAAGGCCTTATGTAATGTCTTCATCCGTCACATGAATATAACAGAGGTCTGGTCGGGGCCCCACGTCATATTCCACAGACAGTCGGCGGAGTTACGAATTAATATCAAAACTACACAAACTGAATCCTAACTCGGAGCATTTTAGTGGAAGCTTCATGAGTTAACTTTATGAACACAAGTATTACAAGAATGTCCACTTATAAAAACTCAGGAATGTTATACCATAATACACAAAAGTCACTATCGCCGACGATAATCACTGTCGCCCGACGACAGCTAACAGTACTTTAAAACTGTTCTGGCCTTAAGGCCTTACAATTATTCTTTATAAGTGTGCATTACAGACATCGGCACGCAGGCCGACCACACGTGAAAGCAATAAAACTTCGTTTGTCCTTCGAGGGTCGGCATATCATCATGGCTGCAACCCGCTATTTCTCGCTCAGCTCTCCAGCACTTACACAGGAACAATCCACCACAAGGGCAACAAATAAGGCAACAATCAGCATTCAGCTGACCAATTTATAACGACCCTACCCCATTCCAGGGCAGCGGTATTCCTTCCCTGCAGGCATAACATTTATACTGAGTGGCAATAACCAGGTATGTTTAAGCACTATTCACCATAGACGCGGTCTCAATCGGCCACACGCTCCGTGCACGTAGGGCACCTTATCGGTGGGCTGAGGTTTCAGGCCCCACCACCATCCTTAGTCCCAGACTTAATGGTTAACACTTGAGCATTTCTCTTTTTTCTTCCTGTGAGTCGACAAAGTCAAAGGAGTTCTTTTACCTTGAGATTCAATCTAGTGACTCACTCCAAGTCGATCGTTATTGTTAAAATTCAACAAACCGCAGACGCCCCCTTGGATACCCTGTTGAAAACTCAACAAACCGAAGGAGAATACGCTCACTTATAATGTTGAAATTTTTCCCGGATCGTGGAGTTAGCAGGGGTTATCTCAACAAAGCAGTAACAACCAGCAACACATGCAGCACAAGCTTCTTTATTGATCAAGAGCAAACTTCTTTACACGGCGAGACATACATGGCGAGACATGCTTCACCAAAACCCAACACCGGGAGAGCAGAGACAGTTACAAAGACAAGAACAAAAAACAAGCTGCGCGGACTCAATCAACAAGCCGCCGACCTACTGCTGTGGAGTCCGCTCAGTCCGCCAGGTCGCCAGACCGCAACCCAAGCCGCGCGGACTCACCCCTTTCCAATGCAAGCTCTTCACCGCCGATCTGCAGGCCGCCTGACCGCGAGGTCGCCTAGCCGCCAGACCGCACAAGCTGCGCCACCGAATGGAACAGTCCGCCTGAAGCAGGCGACTTCCTGAACCCCGAACCAAGTCGCCAAAGAGGAGACCGCCTGGTCGCTATCCGCGACCTGCTGTTTACCGCCTGTTGCTTAACCGCAGAGTCCGCACTGTCCCTGACCGCAATCAGAGCCAAGTCCTGGCTTTCCAGCACTATCCGCACAACCTGCACAACACAACCGGGTCAACTCTCTATCCGCGCGGACACAAAGTCTAGACCGCAGCAACTTACGCGAGCTCAATTACTGTTCACTTACTTCGGTCTAGGTTCTCTTGCTCCTGATGTGACATGGATCCTATTTATAGGCACGACGATGAGTATGGTCACCGCCCTAGCCGATAGGATCACCGCCACATCCCGCAGCTAGAACAAGTGTGTCCGCCAGCCCGCGGACACACATTCCAGTTCGCCGCTCCTGTGCAGATAGCTAGTCCGCCCCAGCTTCTCCAAGGCCGGACTCCAATATCCAGTCCGCCTTGCCGCCAGAGGCCAAGCCAGGACCACCACAGCCGGACTCCACAAAAGCCGTGTCCGCCATTCTGCGGACAAGGCATCAGCCCGCAAAACCCGAGCCCGCAGCCTCGCCATCAAGGCACCTGCCGGACTCAGCGGACACCCGACTTCCGTCTGCATATCCCAAGTCCATTACCTCATCTATAAGGCACCTCCGGACTTAGCGGACACGTCGATCCAGTCCGCTAACAGCAGACTCCAGTCCGCAACACCTGAGTCCATAACCTCATCACAAGGCTCAACCGGACTCAGCGGACACCAGCTCCAGTCCGCATGCTCCTGCACAAGCAATCCTCCAGTCCGCATATCCCCAAGCTAGCAAACAAGGCAAAGCACTTCTACTACGCTTGGCGGACTGAGAAACCAGCCCGCGCTCCACTGCGCGATCTCCCCGGACTGAGCCTCCTGGACTTGGTTCAATTCCCACCAAGTCCAGCCCACTGGCCGCAAGGGCCAGTCCGCACTTACTGGCGGACACTGGACCTAGCCCGCCATACCGGGCGACCTCCAGTTTCTGTCCGCGCTGACCGGCGGTCTCCGCGGCTTCCACTTGCCGCTTCACTAGAACAAGACCAAGGCAACTGCCAAACCGGTCTTCCGAGCTCCAGTTCTTCAGTCCGCTTCATGCCGGACTCCGCGGATAGCATTCCTATCCGCCCGGTTACTTTCTGGGAGTGAACCGCCTGCTGAGTATACACTTGCCTGTCAGACCGCTGCTGCTGTCCGCGTAGTCCGCGCGAACAGACCGCCCAGGCCGCCACAGAGCAAACCGCCTGCAACATCCCTGCCGACCTAGCAGTCCGCCAACCCTGTCCGCGTAGTCCGCGCGGATAGGTTTCCCAAGCCTTCCATTCACCCACTTTCACTTCACAGAATTCAACACTCCCCCTTGAAGTGAGAAGTGGTGAATAACTCCAGCAGCTCCCGTAACCTTGCACCTGGTCCTTCCGATAGCATCTACGAAGAGATGTCCAAGACATAGTCCTCGCCCCGCATATCATGGACCATGAGGGAGCCCTCCAGCATCTCCGAAAAGGAGCCATGCTTCCCTCTGCCTTCTTCAGCTTCAACCTCCACTCATGCATCATAGGAGTATCACCAACTTCCTTGGACACAGAATCCCAAGCCTTGTTGCCTCTGAGAGAAGTCACCTCTTCAGACTTGGTGTCAACCACCTCCTTGATTCTAGTGGGGTAATCACAGCCAGAAGTACCTTGCTCGACCTGAGGGCTAACAAAGAGACATGGGACCAAATCTGCCATGTTTCCTTCGCTATATCGAGCTGGTGGCTTACTGATCCTCTTCGATCTCCAAAGAACCTGATCATGGCTAACCACCTCCGCTGCTTTTGAACCAGCTCGGTTCCCGGGCAAACCCGGAACAATGCTCCCTTTGCTCCCTGAACAAGACGCCTCCTTACGGGAACCAAGAGCACCTGGAGCAACGCTCCCCGTGCTACCTGAACCAGAAGACTCCCCTCTTGAACAAGAACTGCCTGGAACATTGCTCCCCCTGCTTCCTGAACCGGAAGCCTCCGCCTTTGAGCCAGAAGGTCCTGGAGCATCGCTCCCCCTTCTTCCCGACTCTGACGCCTTTGCCCCGGAGCTAGAACAACCTGGAACACCTGGTGACTCAGGTAACTCCACTTCCTTAGCAGCAGCCTCCTTCAGCCCATCATCTAACCTGCTTATCTCTAGCTCCACATAAGAGCTACCCCAATACGGCGTCAACTCATCGAAAACAATGTCTCTCGACACTATGAGTTTCTTCGTCGCAGGATCCATACACCTCCATCTTCTTCTCTGCTCATCATACCCAACAGAGACTAGCTTTGTTTTGAGAGCACCCGGAGAGTGTATATAGCAGGTAGATCCAAACACCCGAAGGTTCTTCACTGAGGGCTTCACTCCGAACATCAGCTCATAAGGAGTCTTCACTATGATCGGACTAAGAGGCATCCGATTGATGACATGAGCAGCACAGGCAATTCCTTCCGCCCAAAGAACCTTCGAAACTCCTTTACTCTGAAGCCAACACTTGCAGGTCTCCGTTAACCAATGGATCATCCGAGCTGCAATACTACCCTGTTGTGAAGTATGTCCACAAGAAAGCTCCATCCGGATCCCTTGCTTCCTGCAAAAGCGTGAGAACTCAGTTGAGGCAAACTCACCACCGATACTTGTTCTCAACACCTTGATCCTCCGGCCGAGCTGGCCTTCGACAAGCTTCTTGAACTCCACAAACAAACGTACCATGTTGAACTTCCTCTTCATGAAGTA
The DNA here is from genome assembly GCA_039583875.1 of Platanthera guangdongensis. Lineage (NCBI taxonomy): Eukaryota > Viridiplantae > Streptophyta > Magnoliopsida > Asparagales > Orchidaceae > Platanthera > Platanthera guangdongensis. The sequence continues at coordinate 35,659,449 of CM077148.1, read as the reverse complement.
TACCCAAGTATACCCAGAATATTCATCAACCAATATCAGCATGAACCTGCTGCCTCCAAGACTGGCCGTGACGGTCGGTCCCACCAGAGCACAATGGACAACCGCCAATGGTGCATTACTTCTGGATTGTGCTTTGTCAACTATGAAGCGATAGGCTCCACTTTCCTGACATCCCGCACACCCCCGACCATCGCCATAGGATGACAATCTAGGCAAGCCTCTTACGAGTCTTCTTTCCTCCATTGCTTTCAGCTTGTCCATCCCTACATGCCCCAGTCTTTCATGCCAGATAGCTGCACTATCACTGGCATTCCTCCGATCAACTCCAGAACTAGTTGATATCCCAACTACGTTCTTCTCCTTCCTCCCTACATGAGCTACGTTCGCCGAGAGCAAGACAACCTTGCACTCCTTCCGAAGATGACCATGCTGCTTGCATTTATAGCACCTTGGTCCTTCCTTCCTCTTCCTATCACGCCTAGGAGAAACACTCCTTTCTTCCTGATATGAAGTAGAGGGACCATCTTCCGCAGCAACCTTCACCTACTTCCTGAACAACCCATCAAGGGAAGTCCAAACCTTTGCAGCTGACCGACATCCACTGATGTGGTCCAAGAGCTCCGATGAGATCACCTGCTTGAGAATAGACTCCACTTTCGCATTTGCCTCCTTCCAAGCTCTCATCGCCTCAGCATTGCCAGCAGTATCCTCTTGTCTTCCTGCTCCGCATACAACCTCCCAAAGGTCCTCGCCAAGAAGAAAGCTCTTCATACAGGACTTCCACCGTTCACAGTTCGTCTCTGTAAGAAGATCAATACCAAGACAACTTGCATCCTCCACTGCCATGGTTCTACCATTGGTTTCCTCGACAGACGAGAAACTACTTCCATTGAGCACTGCTTGACCACTCCAACAACCTCGCTCTGATACCATGTTAAAATTCAACAAACCGCAGACGCCCCCTTGGATACCCTGTTGAAAACTCAACAAACCGAAGGAGAATACGCCCACTTATAATGTTGAAAGTTTTCCCGGATCGTGGAGTTAGCAGGGGTTATCTCAACAAAGCAGTAACAACCAGCAACACATGCAGCACAAGCTTCTTTATTGATCAAGAGCAAACTTATTTACACGGCGAGACATACATGGCGAGACATGCTTCACCAAAACCCAACACCGGGAGAGCAGAGACAGTTACAAAGACAAGAACAAAAAACAAGTCGCGCGGACTCAATCAACAAGCCGCCGACCTACTGCTGTGGAGTCCGCTCAGTCCGCCAGGTCGCCAGACCGCAACCCAAGCCGCGCGGACTCACCCTTTCCAATGCTAGCTCTTCACCGCTGATCTGCAGGCCGCCTGACCGTGAGGTCGCCTAGCCGCCAGACCGCACAAGCTGCGCCACCGAATGGAACAGTCCGCCTGAAGCAGGCGACTTCCTGAACCCCGAACCAAGTCGCCAAAGAGGAGACCGCCTGGTCGCTATCCGCGACCTGCTGTTTACCGCCTGTTGCTTAACCGCAGAGTCCGCACTGTCCCTGACCGCAATCAGAGCCAAGTCCTGGCTTTCCAGCGCTATCCGCACAACCTGCACAGCACAACTGGGTCAACTCTCTATCCGCGCGGACATAAAGTCCAGACCGCAGCAACTTACGCGAGCTCAATTACTGTTCACTTACTTCGGTCTAGGTTCTCTTGCTCCTGATGTGACATGGGTCCTATTTATAGGCACGATGATGAGTATGGTCACCGCCCTAGCCGATAGGATCACCTCCACATCCCGCAGCTAGAACAAGTGTGTCCGCCAGCCCGCGAACACACATTCCAGTTCGCCGCTCCTGTGCAGATAGCCAGTCCGCCCCAGCTTCTCCAAGGCTGGACTCCAATATCCAGTCCGCCTTGCCGCCAGAGGCCAAGCCAGGACCACCACAGCCGGACTCCACAAAAGCCGTGTCCGCCATTCTGCGGACAAGGCATCAGCCCGCAAAACCCGAGCCTGCAGCCTCGCCATCAAGGCACCTGCCGGACTCAGCGGACACCCGGCTTCCGTCCGCATATCCCAAGTCCATTACCTCATCTCCAAGGCACCTCCGGACTTAGCGGACACGTCGATCCAGTCCGCTAACAGTAGACTCCAGTCCGCAACACCTGAGTCCATAACCTCATCACAAGGCTCAACCGGACTCAGCGGACACCAGCTCCAGTCCGCACGCTCCTGCACAAGCAATCCTCCAGTCCGCATATCCCCAAGCTAGCAAACAAGGCAAAGCACTTCTACTACGCTTGGCGGACTGAGAAACCAGCCCGCGCTCCACTGCGCGATCTCCCCGGACTGAGCCTCCTGGACTTGGTTCAATTCCCACCAAGTCCAGCCCACTGGCCGCAAGGGCAAGTCCGCACTTACTGGCGGACACTGGATCTAGCCCGCCATACCGGGCGACCTCCAGTTTCTGTCCGCGCTGACCGGCGGTCTCCGCGGCTTCCACTTGCCGCTTCACTAGAGCATGACCAAGGCAACTGCCAAACCGGTCTGCCGAGCTCCAGTTCTTCAGTCTGCTTCATGCCGGACTCCGCGGATAGCATTCCTATCCGCCCGGTTACTTTCTGGGAGTGAACCGCCTGCTGAGTATACACTGGCCTGTCAGACCGCCGCTGCTGTCCGCGTAGTCCGCGCGAACAGACCGCCCAGGCCGCCACAGAGCAAACCGCCTGCAACATCCCTGCCGACCTAGCAGTCCGCCAACCCTGTCCGCGTAGTCCGCGCGGATAGGTTTCCCAAGCCTTCCATTCACCCACTTTCACTTCACAGAATTCAACAGTTATAAGGTGGGTGCAGGTCAACCATTGTTTGTTGCTCAAACCGTCATGCGCCGAAAGCCGAAACCTTCGTGGTCGTGACATGACGCGGGTCAGCATCCCTTTTTGCCCAGGCATAACCTTTTAAGACTCGCTAATATAGCCCTCACGTCTCCCAGAGACAGCTTCGCAACCAATGGACCACAAGTCTCTACGAGACAGGCCTCACAAACATAGCCCATTGGGAGCTATTGTCAGGCGATAGTCACTGTCGCTGAGCGACAGGGAACAGAGTTTCATTGCATCCCTAATTTGGGGGTTTTCCTAAAAATTATCTCTAGTACTTTATTGCAGCATCCTGCATACCCCTAGACCCTGGATTCTACACGTTTATCTACACGTATATCCACGGAGTCTTCTCCGACACGTAAATCAAAACATCACCAATCCAGACCAACCTGTCCAGATGAGCTTCACACAGCATGTTTGTTCCGTACTACACATTTCTGGATCTAAATGCAAATCTACCGGGGATATCACGTATCGACCCAAATGGAATTTGCTTTAATCTTCCACCTTGTGGTGGATGATTCCATGCATATGCCAAAAAGGAGGACTTCACTTGTCCAAGGAGGAAGATCATTACCCTTGTAGTCAGTTTGGGAGCCATGAACACTTTTTTGTCTGGTTGGAAAGGAGCACCCCACTTTCCGTTCTATGGATCTAGCCTCGGTTCTTGCTTCTGACCCGGGATCTCCTTCACCAAGCTTTGCTAAGCTTAGCATCGGCCTTCTTCCTTAGCTCTTTTCTCTCAAGGACTTGATGAAAGGAGGAGAGAGAGTGAGAGAATAGAAATGGATCTTCTCTCCACCTCTTCTCTATTTAAGTGGTCTCGAGAATAATCCCAGCCACAGGAGCCTCACATCAAAAGGAAGCAAAGGCCACGATTTCAGCTGAATAGTCAAAACTAACGCTATCGCCTGATGATATCTGCTATTGCCCGGGCGAAAACGTCGATAGCTGCTTTGACCCCAATCAACCACCGCTAATCAGCCGCCATCCGGCCATCTGACACGTGTCCAACCATAGGTGGCAGTATCGCCCCGCAATAGCTCGCTCGACGATTCGTCGAATGCACTGAGTGCGCTGAGTCTACTCAACTCTTTGCTGAAGGCATTGAGTGTTATCGCTATCGCCAATGATACCCACTATCACCCGATGATAGCAACCAAAAGTTCTGTTTCCATTTTGGGGTGTTACACCTTAAGGCCGTGATATTGTAGTACTGCATTCCTATTAGTTGTGGACATTTGGGCCCCTTTTGTTTGGGTTTTTTCGAGCTTCCGTGGTAGTTTTTGAACTCTGAGTAATTTGGTTTTCCTGTTATCAATTATTAGCATTTTAGGTTTGTGGATTTTTTATGTTGCAGGGCCTCGGCCGAACCCATGCTATATGTTATTTGCAGGCCAATGATTTTATAATTGGTATCATATTTAGGTTTCATGATCCGATAGTCTGTAGGTTTCAGGACAAACCCTCTTTAACGGGTGGTGAGACCGTACAGTACAGTGCCAGAGCTTAAATTACTAAATTTAAACAAAATGCCCAGTTATGAGTGATTAAAATCACTGCGTTAAGCGCACATTTGGGAACTTGAGCATTCCACACATAGTGTTTTTCCCAATTTACGACTGCTAGACCATGTGTCTTACATATATAAGCATTAATAGTGATTGAGTGAAGTGCTTTTTACATTTATTCCTCCAAGAAAATCGTTATTGGAAAATGAAAATAGTGGTTACCCAAAAAAGAATATGAATGTCAGGCGATTGCTGTTACGATTTGGGTGTTTCCATAACCTAGGTGTTCACCACCTTGGTATTCTGTTAAGCATTGTGAACTTTTATGGCTACCCTTATGAGGACATGACTAGTGGAATGAAAATTCATGGTCTTTAAGACAAGATTTATTGTAGAGATTCACCTGATACCGTAGTGGATAACTATAGAGAGTGTTCAATCTTTGATGTCCTATTAGTTGGAATCGTTGGATTACACATATGTCGTGTTAAATTAAGTGTGATATATAAAAAGAGGCATCCGATCAATTGGACTACCCCTACGCTTGATGGTGTGACCCCGATGTGCTCAAGCGAGCGCATCAATTCACACTTAAATTTGATGGTTAAGTAATGACATTCTATATTAATAACGGTGATATATTATGATTCTTGAGTGATGAAGTGTAATGACATGATGAGAGGATTCCCAGTAACGTTGAAGTTGCGTGTGTAACGCCCCCATCCGTCGCATAACATATGACAGAAGGTCCGGCCGGGGCCCGACGCCATATACCACGGACAGATAAGGAGATTACATATAGTATGCCAAACCTACGTTCAAGTAGAAACACGTCCTACCACAAATCATTCTAGCTGAAGCATTTTAAGTGAAGAACTCATACACAATAATAATGACCACTACACAAAAGGAATGACATAATATATTACACGTAACACATGTTTAGGCCGTAATCTTATTGAAAGTCTATGTTTCAAGGATAGCTAAATAACCTAGAGGGGGGAATAGGTTATTGGTCTCTTTGAGACTATCTTTTACTTTCTTTATAATATCTTGTTGTTTTCTTTTATCTGTCAGCTTAGGGTGATCTAGAGCTTGTCCTTAACACCTATAAATAAGAAAAGAAAAACAACCACAAAAAGGCACATAGAGATTTATAGTAGTTCTCCAATTGGGTACATCCACCTTCCCTCCCACCTATCCAACTAACTTGTTGGACTAGGTACAAACTCCTCCAAACTGCTCCTAAGAGCTTACACCTCAGATCTCTCAGGATCTCTAAGTATCCTCTAAGACTTACTTCTCAGCCACAAAGGCATACACTCAGTCGTCAGCAGACCACCAACCTCAGGTTGTTAAGCCCTACACTCAGGCTGGGAGGACAGCCCTACCTCAGATACACAAAGGATCCTATCTCAGAGCTCTGCAGTGCTCCTACACTCAATGACCCACAAGACACCTACCTCAGCCTTATCTCTAAGGCCTACAGCTCAGGCTTCTCAGCCCTACAACTTCAAGCACAAGGCCCTACTCTTAGAGTACTGCAGGACTTCTACAACTCAGTACCTCTCCAGGTACCTACCTCAGCGCCCCTCCAGGCACCTACAACTCAGTGAAAAACTTGTCACCTACCTCAGGCACAAATGCCCTACACTCAGAGAGCAGCACTCTCCAACCTCAGGCAATTAAGCCCTACAGCTATTGGGTATTGTATCCACAATAAGCCAGATTTGGTGAAGTCACCCTGAACTAAGATGAATTAAGTTATATTTGATATCTTGTTTGAGTTATGTGTTTGCAAGACTATATTGCCAAGTGTAGACCAATGTCAGTCTATAATGGGTCACCATACATAGGACCATACAATGTAATCCCTCATTATGTGATCCATGGTGTTGACTCATGTGTAACCTCTCTATTGGGATACACTTCATTTTCAAGCATTAGGACTGATTGGAGAAAGAAATGTTGCTGAATTTATTAAAGAAGAGAAAATTCGGTTGAAGAAATATTTTCTAAGTGTTTCACTCGAGTAGTATTTTATATACTCGAATTGAATACTTAGTTTATACTCAAGTAAGTCTTTTTGTACTCGAGTAAGGGAATGGCTCTCGAGTAGCCTGAATATAGCTCTCAAGTAGCCAAGTCAATGACTCGATTAGATCCTCTCTTATTCTCGAGTTAACAAAATTTTCTCTCTGGAAATTTTTTAGGTCCTTTACTCGAGTAGTCATATTAGTACTCGAGTAGATTAGTCTTTTGTCTCGAGTTACAGAAGATAAGATTTCGTGTTGTTTTACTTCACTTGAGTATTCAAGATCATGTACTCGAATAGTCTATCTACTACTCGAGTAGTCCAGGTTTAATACTCGAGTGATAAGTTTTTCATGCCTGAAAATTTTTCTAAGTCCATTACTCGAGTAGTAATATTCATATACTCGCGTAGTTTATCTCCTCTCGAGTAGTCCAGTTCCAGTACTCGAGTATCCTGTTTTCTTCTCTCAGAAATTATTCTAAGTCTTTGACTCCAGTATTCCTTCTACCTCTCGAGTAGTTAATTTTTATTCTTTCAAGTAATGATTCTTGTACTCGAGTAGTTCAACTCCACGTCTCGAGTAACTATATTAGCACTCGAATAAGTCTTTATGTACTCGAGTAGTTACTCATTCTTTCTGGATTTTCTCCAAGTCTTCTACTCGGGTAGTCTTCTTCTATTCTCTCGAGTAACCTTATTAAGTACTCGAGTAGGTAATTGTTTACTCGAGTAATTCAGTCAGTCTTTTCTAGAAAATTGCTAAGTCCAGATTTGATGAGAATTTCAAATGTCGTGACATGATTGGTCTACTTGTACGTCATTAAGGCTAATTATGACTGTTAGGGAGATTTTATATAAGGTCTTGTCAAAACCGACTAACCCTAAGTGCTGTCAAGAATTATTCTAAGTTTCTGAATCTTATTCTCTCTATCTAAAAACGGAAGTCGCCGCCGTCGATCTTCTTCGTGCAAGTTGCTAGGGATTTCGATTCAAGAGATTCAGATCAAGAAGATTCACAGATCGAGATTGTTGTTCATCTCCTCATCTTCTCTCGGATCGTGTGAAGTCAAAGAATTTCAGATCTAGTTCTTGCCAAAGTTCTTCTTCAATCTATTCTGATAAAGCCACAAAGATCAACATGAAGACCTTGGCTGACTGTTTCCAGATCTGAGAATATCTGTTTGTATTTCATTATTCTCATTTTAATTCTTGTAGGAGATTTCTCTCCTAGTGTAGGAGCTTTTGCCTCCGAGTTATATGAAGTGTTTATCTTCCGAGTGTATATCCGTGTTGTGGATCAAGATTGTAGGAACTTTGTTTCGAGGCGTAGGATTGGTTTTCAATCCGAGATAGTGGAGTTGCCGAGTCTAGTGCTTTGATAGATCGGTGAGGGAAAGTGGATGTACCCAAGGTTGGGAAACTACTATAAATCTTTTGTCGTCTGTGATTGCTTGGTTGATAATTGTGTGCATAGATCTCTAAATTTTTATTTCGCAAAAAGACGCACAACTCACCTATTCACCCCCCTTTAGGTGATTTAGGTTGACAACTGAACATTTTCAATAGCTCAGATCCACACTTGGATCCTACCTCAGTACCTCAGTAGGGCATCTACAGCTCAGTGACTAAGTAATCACCTACAACTCGGATTCAGGTAAACTGAATCCTATAAGATGAAGGTGGGTTGATGGATATTCTTGACACAAGAGATATTTCTCTATGGCAAGCTTCTTGACTGAGATAGACTCAGCCCAATAATGACTACATGAATTTATTTACTGAGTTTACCTTCACAGAACTACGATATACTTAGTCCTAACTACTTACACAGCAACAAGTAATTACTTGTGCTGGAAGTTACTTGTAGAGCAATGTTCTGCCACTTCCTGAACTGAGACTGAAGCTCAGCCCTAACTACTTCTTCACAGCACTAGGGATTTTCCTTCTGGTTAGTGAAGTCACTGCAGCTAACTGCTGCAACTTGAGCTGAGAAAATCACAGCTCAACTTTATAGACTAGAATAGTTCTGCCTCTTGCTCATTTCCTGGGCTGAGGTGATTCAACCCTAGCTTTGACTTTTGAGGGAAGGTCCCTGAGTCTTCCTTCAGGTTCTTCAAGCTTTCTTCTCTTCACAGCTTCCAGATAAAGATCTTCAGGTGCTTGTGTTGCTAGAACTATGAAGAACCTGCATCAAGGGTCGACCCTTGGCTGCTATCTTTTCCCTCGGAGAAAATACTCTAAACTAGCTTGCTGGTGCAGGTGATAATGGCACCATCAATCTTTCTGTTGAAGATCTTGATCTGAAAGATATTGTACCTAAACACCTAGAGGGGGGGTGAATAGGTGACTTGAATCTTTTTAACTTTTTAAGGCAGCAATCAGATTTTATCTCAGAGTTATATCTATTTATACACAGCAATCACACAGCATTCACAGAATATCACAGCACACAGTAGACACACTGTTTTATAGTGGTTCCCCAAGGTTTGGGTACATCCACTTTCCCTCTTCGCCTATCTAGTAGTGTACTAGATTCGGCCCAACTTCTCCACTATCTCAGAACCCCAAAATAGGTTCCTACACCTCAGGCCCAAGGCCCTACAACTCAGCTTCTTCACAAAGCTTATACTCAGCCACCAAGGCCTACACTCAGCCACCAAGGCCTACACTCAGCCACAATAGGCCTACACTCAGAGATTTCAATCTCCTACACTCATGCACTCAAGCCCTACACTCAACCTTTATAATTACAGGCTGACAAGACTCAGATCCCTAAGGATCCTACAAGATAAAATGAATACAAAAATTATAACTCAACAACTCAGTGACAAGAGAGAAGAGTTGTGAGATTCTTGATGAGTTCTTGGAAGAACTCAGCTGAAATCAATCTGACTTAGCTTTCTTCAAAGCTTCTTGAATGTAGAACTCAATTAGATTGACCTCTTCTGTAGTTGATCCTTGATCTCTGCTACTTAAGATTCAGAATAAATCTGAACCCTTCTTCTCAGCCTGGTTCCAACGGCTGATTTCTTGGATGAAGCTCTTGTAACGCCCCGAAACTCAAAGGAGCAAAAGGGGAATAATTTAGGCCAGTTTGAGTTCTGGCTGCAGGCACACGGCCTGGGACACGGGCGTGTCCCAGGGCGTGTCGAGCCTGTGTCGACACTAAGGCGTGAAGTCGACACTTTGGTCTCGACATTGTGTCGAGACTGGGCACACGGCCTGCGACACGGGCGTGTCGCAGGGCGTGTCGACCCGTGTCGACACTTAGCCGTGAAGTCGACACAGTGTTTCGACACGGCACACGGCCTGCGACACGGGCGTGTCGCAGGGCGTGTCAACCCGTGTCGACACTCGTCCCGCGAAGTCGACACTTTGGTGTCGACAGTGTGTCGAGACATGGCACACGGCCTGCGACACGGGCGTGTCGCAGGGCGTGTCGACCCGTGTCGACACTTAGCCGTGAAGTGCCGAGACCTTGTACACGGCCTGGAGCCCAGGCGTGTCAAGGTGACACGGGCAAGGACACGGGCGTGTCCGAACCCGTGTCAGCGCTCGGGTTGGAAACGGGAGAAATTGATGGGGTACACGGCCAGATACACGGCCGTGTCAGTTGGAACACGGGCGTGTCAGATCGAACACGGGCGTGTTCGATACCCGTGTGAGGTTCCAGGTGATTCGATTTTGACGGCGAATGAGGCACACGGCCCTGGACACGGGCGTGTGCCAGGCCGTGTTCGGCCCAGATTGGGCATTTCAGTCCCGAATCGAAGCCGTTCATTTCTTTGACTGAGGATCCAATGGCTGGGGGTTGTTCCTGAAGGGATATACCCGGGTTTTGACTTAGAAAACCCTCACTTTTTCCACTTGATCTCTCTCCAAACCCTTGGAGAAAGAAAAGCTAAGGCAAGAAGAAGAGGAGCTAGATCCGCCATTGGAGGAGCTTCGGAGCTCCGAATCGCAAGCCGACTCCGGATCCGCGGAGGCAACGCTAGTGCGGTCAATTCCATCCGATTACTTTTCGATGGCGCCGAAGAGGAACGCAAGGGTAACGATCCTCACTTTTGAGCATGATAGCTCTCTTTCTTTGCATAGGAAGCCCCCTCTCGCGAGTTTGCGAAGAGTTGGAGGCGTTCCTTCGGGTAGATATGTAAAGTCCCCGTTGTTTAGCGTCCGTATACGAGAACGGACATAGGCATTTTGGTTGAAGCCTACCCGGACATGTAGTTCGGATCGGTGATGTTGCATTGCATAAGGCCGGAGAAGACTCCGTGCTATTTGGTATTTTCGGGTTTTCTACGCGGTAGATTGCAGTAGGGAGCCTTGGGGACTAACCCAAAGGTGCACCCGGAAAACTGGGCGGACACGAGGTCTTGCCAACTTGGTGGCTTGGAAGCCAACTTGAACATAACGAGGTTATGTGACTTGCGGTAGAATGGGACTCGGTGAAAGTTTGACCCGCGCATATGGCTTAAATTGTCGTTGCGATGTGAGCACGGGTTAGATGGAGCCGTACCCGCTTTATGTCGTCCGGTTAGAGCGACCTAAGGTTACATGGGACTCGCCGTTGGCATAAATGGGGGTCTTCGGTGGTCCATGGCTTAATTTGACGTGACCAATACCATGAAGACAAATTGCTCATAGGAATGGCCGTCCAAGAGGCGGTGGTGAGTCCGGAATGTTCATGGCTTTATTTGACGTAACATCGACCGGTTCACCGAGAATGTGCCCTGAGTGCACGGGACGTGTGGCCGTACGAGCCAACGTCTGTGATGAAATGGCTATGATTATATGCATTGCTCGCTTGTGCTAATGAAATGCAGGGAAGGAGTATCGCCGCCCCGAGTTGGGGGCGGGATCGTTATAATTTAGTCAGCATTGCTGACCGTTGCTTTGTTTGCCACCGTGCGGTGGTTTGTTTGCTTGCAGGTGCAGCTGGACCAAGCGGTCAATAGCGGGCTAAAGCCCATTTTGCGAAGCTGGCCCTCGAAGGCCCGCATGGAAATGTTTTATGTTTTGTTCATGTATGGCCGGCCTGCGTGCCGAGGTTTGGAAATCATGTAAAAGACAAGTGAAACATTTTGTAAGGCCTTAAGGCCGACTTTTGAGTATTTTGTAATAACATTCCTATTATCTTGCTAGTGGACATTCATGCTTGTGCTGGGTTCTTGTTTTGCAACTTTAATAAATTGCTTCCGCTAGAATGCTCTGTGTAGGACGTTGAGATTGGTTGGGTGGTTTCCATACGTAACCACCCGGTCTGTCTGTGGTATATGGCGTCGGGCCCCGGCCGGACCTACTGCTATATGCTATGCGACGGATAGGGGGTGTTACAATTTGGTATCAGACTACTGGTTTTGGTCGGGCTTAAAGTGAATTCGTGGGCGAATTCTTTTTAAGGGGTGGTGAGCACATTGTGTGCGTCATCGTAATAACAGTAAAAAGAACCCATGAATGTCCACTTAGGAATGAAAATACTCGTGTTTGAGGAACCTGCGTGTTCCTATAATTGCTGTTTGCAATTTATTTGGTCGCTTAACGGTGTTTTGTACCATTATAGGTGACCCGAAGTGGTGTTGGGCCGTCAGAACGCCGAGGTTCTGAGGCTAGTAGTGCACCAGAAGTTGCTCCCGCAACACCTTTGTCGGCTGAAAATATAAGATTGGTGGCTGAAGCGGTGTTGGCCGTGATCAATGCGCAGCCTGGGAGGCAAGCGCAGCAGCCAGCTCCTGTGATGGAGCAAGTACCTCTTCAAGAGGCGGAGCCGAGGAGGATGGAGCAAGTGGTTGTAGAACCAATAGTGCCAAGGAGGGCGACTGAGAGGCAGTTGAAGCATGTAATGAGCTTTAACCCTCCGTTATTCTCGGGGTTGGGAACCCCATCTCAGGCTGAAGACTGGCTCTCTAGGGTGAAGAGAGTCATGACAGCGACGGAGACGGAGGAGTGGCAGATGACCACCATTGCTACTTTCCTGTTGGACGGTGAAGCAAGGATGTGGTGGGAAGGCTTGGAGCTGCATCATCTGAGAGGAAGACAATTGATAGACGTTCCGATGGAAGAGTTCTCGGAATTGTTCTTAGCAAGATACCTCCCTTCTACTCAGAGGATCTCGATGGAGAATGAGTTCCTGAGGTTGGTACAGGGTGAGAGGAACGTGGATGAATATCTCCACGAGTTTACGCGGTTGAGTCGTTATGCTAGCTCCACCATCATGGATGAGGAGCGCAAGACTAATCGTTTTTATGAAGGCTTAAGGGATGAGCTGAGGTTGTTACTGTCGGGGCCAATGACGCAGGGTTTCTTAACCTTGGTCAATACGGCCCGGTCCTTGGAAAAGGACATGAAGAATGTACAAGCGAAGAAAGGCTTGGGTGAAAAGAAATCTGGGTTCAGAGTGCCGACTAATTCAAAGTCCGGCTATCGAAGGGCTTTCAAGAAGCATAGGACTTCGGGTCCAGCTCCTTCTGGTGCTTCTGGGGCGACTACGAGTCGGACCCCGGGCGCGTGCTTTACTTGTGGCAAGACGGGGCATTTCGCCCGTGATTGTTGGAGCGGACGTCCTAAGTCCGAGAGGAGGCCGGGAGCCACTTATGAAGAGAAGGGAAAGGCGGTGGAGTCGACCGCATCCCACTATGCTCCGGCCCAACCAAGGGTCTATAATCTTGGCCAACAGGAGGCCATTAAACAAGCTGACGTGGTGACAGGTACGGTTTAATTTATCGCAAGTCAATTCCTTTATATGCTTGTTATGTATGTGTTACCTTACCACTGCTTGTTTAGGATTCGTATTGATTTGTGAAAACCCGGCACGAGCACTCTTTGATACGGGAGCTTCGCACTCCTTCTTGTCCGAAGGATTTATATCACGCATCGGAGTCCCTTCTTCGATGGCGAAGGACAAGTTGGATGTGTTGTTGCCCAATGGGTGTTCGATGCGAGCGGTTAGGATCTGCGGAGTTAAAGTTCGTATTGGGGAGCAGGAGTTCGACCTGCAGGCGTCTTTACTTCCGTTGGCGGAGTTCGACGTCATATTTGGCATGGACTGGCTCTCGGAGCAGCAGGCCCATATAGATTGCGGTAGCAAGGAAGTAAAGCTGGGAGCAAGTCGTGAGACGACGTTTACGGGCTTAAAGGGGTCGAGCAAGACGTTGATGTCTGCTCTTCAGGTGGTGAAGGCGGTTCGTGCTGGAGCAGAACTGTTCTTTACACTAGTGGAGGTTGCAAAGCCGAAGCCCGCGATGGATTGTATTTCAGTGGTATCGGAATACCCTGATGTGTTCCCCGCAGATCTTCCTGGAGCCCCGCCTCAACGGGAGATAGATTTTACGATCGAGCTAGTGCCAGGTGCAAAGCCTGTGTCACGATCTCCGTATCGGCTAGCGCCTAAGGAAATGGCGGAGCTGAAAGTTCAACTGCAAGAGTTGTTGGAGCAAGGTTATGTGCGCCCGAGTTCTTCGCCTTGGAGCGCACCGGTCCTCTTTGTTAAGAAGAAGGACGAAGCTTGAGGTTGTGTATTGATTATCGGGAGCTAAATAAGCTGACTGAGAAGAACAAGTATCTGATCCCCCGGATTGATGATCTCTTTGACCAGTTAGTCGGGTCGACGGTGTACTCGAAGTTAGATCTCAAGTCTGGGTACTATCAGCTGCGGATAAGGGAGAGTGATATCCCAAAGACAGCGTTTAGTACGAGATACGGGCATTATGAGTTTACGGTCATGCCGTTTGGGCTGACTAATGCGCCGTCAGTATTTATGGATTTGATGAACAGGACGTTCAGGGAGTACCTAGACCATTTTGTGATCGTCTTCATCGACGATATTTTGGTGTACTCGCAAAGTGAGGAGGATCACTTCAAGCATCTCCATTTGGTGTTGGAGACACTCAGGAGAAACCAGTTGTATGCCAAGTTCTCGAAGTGCGAGTTTTGGCTATCCTCAGTAGCGTTCCTTGGGCATATAGTGAGTGGAGAGGGTATTGCGGTGGATCCGGCGAAGATTGTTGCGATACGGGAGTGGCCTGAGCTTGCTACGGTAGCAGAAGTCCGGAGCTTTTTGGGGCTTGCCGGTTATTATAGGCGCTTCGTAGAGAACTTCTCGCGGATAGCGCTACCTCTCACTACTTTGACGAGGAAGGAGCATAAGTTCGTTTGGACGCCGGAGTGCGCGCGAGCTTTTGAGGAATTGAAGTGTCGGTTGACCACGGCGCCTGTGTTGAGTTCGCCATGTGGAACCGAAGGCTATGAGATATATAGCGATGCTTCGGGCAGTGGTTTGGGTTGCGTGCTACTGCAGCACGGCAGCGTGATAGCTTATGGCTCGAGACAGCTAAAAGTGCACGAGAGGAATTATCCGGTCCACGACTTGGAGTTGGCGGCCGTGATTTTTGCCTTGAAGCTGTGGAGACACTATTTGTACGGTGTGAAGATTGATATCTACACCGATCACAAGAGCCTAAAGTATTTGATTGATCAGAAAGATCTGAATATGCGGCAGCGTAGGTGGATGGAGTTCCTGGGGGACTATACTTTCAAGATCCACTACGTGCCTGGCAAAGGGAATGCGGTTGCGGACGCGTTGAGTCGCCGAGCCCCAGCTCAAGCGAATTGGCTATCAGTGCATGATGAGCGGTTGGTGCAGGAGCTGGAGGCGTTGGAGATTGTTTGTGTGGATAGGCAATCTAGTGCTGAAGCAGTGCTGAATTGGACTGAAGTCCAATATGACCTGGCTGATCGGATTCGGCAGGCTTTGGATATGGATGCTCATATGAAGCAGTTCATGATAGAGGCTCTGGATGGGTCAAATTCCCAATTCGTTGTAGAGGACGGATTGCTGTGGAAGGACGGTCGTTTGTGCGTCCCAAGTGTGGGCAATTTACGGGTGGAGTTGTTGTACGAGGCGCATCATACCAAGTACTCGATTCACCCGGGGAGCACGAAGATGTACCGCGACGTCAAGAAACTATTTTGGTGGCCGGGTTTGAAAAAGGATGTGGCGCTATATGTAGCGAAGTGCCAAACCTGCGCCTTGGTAAAGGCGGAGTGCCAAAAGCCGGGAGGATTTCTTAAGTCCTTGCCTATTCCGGAGTGGAAATTCGACGACATCTCTATGGATTTTGTGCATGGTTTGCCAAGGTCGCAAAAGGGGAACGACGCCATTTGGGTGGTGGTCGATCGATTAACAAAGGTGTCGCATTTTATTCCGCATAGGAAGGATGATCCGGTGGAGAAGCTGGCGAAGCTTTATGTGGATAACATAGTGCGGCTTCATGGTGTGCCCCGCAGCATCGTGAGTGACCGAGATGGGCGGTTCACGTCCAATGATTGGAGGCTGGTGCAGCAAATGTTGGGAACAAAGCTGAAGTTTAGCACAGCCTTCCATCCGCAAACGGATGGGCAGACCGAGAGGGTCAATAGAACGATGGAAGACATGCTTCGCATGTGTGTCTTGGACTTCGGAAAGCAGTGGGAGGACCACCTTTATTTGGTGGAGTTCGCATACAACAACAGCTACCAAGCAAGTATTCAGATGGCGCCTTTCGAGGCCCTATACGGTAGAAGATGTCGCACGCCGTTGTCTTGGTTAGAAACGGGCGAGTCAAAGTTGTATAAGCGA
Organism: Platanthera guangdongensis; assembly: GCA_039583875.1. NCBI lineage: Eukaryota > Viridiplantae > Streptophyta > Magnoliopsida > Asparagales > Orchidaceae > Platanthera > Platanthera guangdongensis. Next base: position 35,643,427 of record CM077148.1, on the reverse strand, counting down.
TCGGAAGTGGATGATGCTACTTCCTTGGTAAGAACCATTCGGGAGAGGTTGCTTATCGCTCAGGACCGGCAAGCAAAGTACTATAATGCCAAGCACAGGAACGTGGAGTTCGCTGTGGGCGATTATGTATACTTGAAGATCAAGCCGTTCAAGGGTGTCTCGCGGGTGCGACGGTTGAAAAAGCTAAGCCCGAGGTACCTTGGACCGTTCGAGGTTCTGGAGCGAGTAGGAGAAGCGGCCTATCGGCTGAAGCTTTCAGTGGAGCTAAGTGGTTTACATGATGTATTCCATATTTCGGTGCTTCGGAAGGCGGTGCAAGAGCCTACGCAAGTGATCGCGGCCAATCAAGTGCCGGTGGATAGTGGGCTAACGACAAAAGTCAAGCCCGTGCGGATTGAGGACTCGGAGGTCAAGCGGCTACGCAATAAAGAGATCAGGATGGTCAAAGTCCGGTGGGACAATTGCGGTCGTGAGGAGCTCTCTTGGGAGCGAGAGCAGACGATGCTTGACGAATATCCGGAGTTGTTCCGCTCAGGTACAAATTTTAGTTTTGTACATGTTTTTCCCTTTATGTAATTTCGTGGGCGAAATTCTTTTAAGAGGGGTAGAGTTGTAACGCCCCGAAACTCAAAGGAGCAAAAGGGGAATAATTTAGGCCAGTTTGAGTTCTGGCTGCAGGCACACGGCCTGGGACACGGGCGTGTCCCAGGGCGTGTCGAGCCTGTGTCGACACTAAGGCGTGAAGTCGACACTTTGGTCTCGACATTGTGTCGAGACTGGGCACACGGCCTGCGACACGGGCGTGTCGCAGGGCGTGTCGACCCGTGTCGACACTTAGCCATGAAGTCGACACAGTGTTTCGACACGGCACACGGCCTGCGACACGGGCGTGTCGCAGGGCGTGTCAACCCGTGTCGACACTCGTCCCGCGAAGTCGACACTTTGGTGTCGACAGTGTGTCGAGACATGGCACACGGCCTGCGACACGGGCGTGTCGCAGGGCGTGTCGACCCGTGTCGACACTTAGCCGTGAAGTGCCGAGACCTTGTACACGGCCTGGAGCCCAGGCGTGTCAAGGTGACACGGGCAAGGACACGGGCGTGTCCGAACCCGTGTCAGCGCTCGGGTTGGAAACGGGAGAAATTGATGGGGTACACGGCCAGATACACGACCGTGTCAGTTGGAACACGGGCGTGTCAGATCGAACACGGGCGTGTTCGATACCCGTGTGAGGTTCCAGGTGATTCGATTTTGACGGCGAATGAGGCACACGGCCCTGGACACGGGCGTGTGCCAGGCCGTGTTCGGCCCAGATTGGGCATTTCAGTCCCGAATCGAAGCCGTTCATTTCTTTGACTGAGGATCCAATGGCTGGGGGTTGTTCCTGAAGGGATATACCCGGGTTTTGACTTAGAAAACCCTCACTTTTTCCACTTGATCTCTCTCCAAACCCTTGGAGAAAGAAAAGCTAAGGCAAGAAGAAGAGGAGCTAGATCCGCCATTGGAGGAGCTTCAGAGCTCCGAATCGCAAGCCGACTCCGGATCCGCGGAGGCAACGCTAGTGCGGTCAATTCCATCCGATTACTTTTCGATGGCGCCGAAGAGGAACGCAAGGGTAACGATCCTCACTTTTGAGCATGATAGCTCTCTTTCTTTGCATAGGAAGCCCCCTCTCGCGAGTTTGCGAAGAGTTGGAGGCGTTCCTTCGGGTAGATATGTAAAGTCCCCGTTGTTTAGCGTCCGTATGCGAGAACGGACATAGGCATTTTGGTTGAAGCCTACCCGGACATGTAGTTCGGATCGGTGATGTTGCATTGCATAAGGCCGGAGAAGACTCCGTGCTATTTGGTGTTTTCGGGTTTTCTACGCGGTAGATTGCAGCAGGGAGCCTTGGGGACTAACCCAAAGGTGCACCCGGAAAACTGGGCGGACACGAGGTCTTGCCAACTTGGTGGCTTGGAAGCCAACTTGAACATAACGAGGTTATGTGACTTGCGGTAGAATGGGACTCGGTGAAAGTTTGACCCGCGCATATGGCTTAAATTGTCGTTGCGATGTGAGCACGGGTTAGATGGAGCCGTACCCGCTTTATGTCGTCCGGTTAGAGCGACCTAAGGTTACATGGGACTCGCCGTTGGCATAAATGGGGGTCTTCGGTGGTCCATGGCTTAATTTGACGTGACCAATACCATGAAGACAAATTGCTCATAGGAATGGCCGTCCAAGAGGCGGTGGTGAGTCCGGAATGTTCATGGCTTTATTTGACGTAACATCGACCGGTTCACCGAGAATGTGCCCTGAGTGCACGGGACGTGTGGCCGTACGAGCCAACGTCTGTGATGAAATGGCTATGATTATATGCATTGCTCGCTTGTGCTAATGAAATGCAGGGAAGGAGTATCGCCGCCCCGAGTTGGGGGCGAGATCGTTATAATTTGGTCAGCATTGCTGACCGTTGCTTTGTTTGCCACCGTGCGGTGGTTTGTTTGCTTGCAGGTGCAGCTGGACCAAGCGGTCAATAGCGGGCTAAAGCCCATTTTGCGAAGCTGGCCCTCGAAGGCCCGAATGGAAATGTTTTATGTTTTGTTCATGTATGGCCGGCCTGCGTGCCGAGGTTTGGAAATCATGTAAAAGACAAGTGAAACATTTTGTAAGGCCTTAAGGCCGACTTTTGAGTATTTTGTAATAACATTCCTATTATCTTGCTAGTGGACATTCATGCTTGTGCTGGGTTCTTGTTTTGCAACTTTAATAAATTGCTTCCGCTAGAATGCTCTGTGTAGGACGTTGAGATTGGTTGGGTGGTTTCCATACGTAACCACCCGGTCTGTCTGTGGTATATGGCGTCGGGCCCCGGCCGGACCTACTGCTATATGCTATGCGACGGATAGGGGGTGTTACAGCTCTCTCTCTCCAACTTCTTAGATCTTCACTTGATAGCTAGATCTTCTTTGAATTACTTCAACAACCTCAACAATAGTTTCTGTAGACTGTATAAGCCTATTTATATGCCTTCTTCATGATAACCGGCTGGTCCGGTTCATAACAGAATTCTGACAACTCTGACAGGTGCAGTAGACCGGCTGGAATGGCAGCTGTCAAGTCATCGAGTCAGTTCTTGAAAATTCTGTAACTGTCTGTAAGTGTCGAGACTTTTTGTCTTTAAGTGTCGACACTTATAGACCAAGTGTCGACACAAGTTGTCTAAGTGTCGACACTAGCCTACAAGGTGTCGACACAACTCCTTGTGTTGTAGATTTTATATCTCGACACTACTTCTTCTTCATGTGTCGATACTGATATTGAGTGTCGACACAACACTTTGTTCTTCAGCACTTTGTTGACTTCTTGTAAGTGTCGACACAACTCCTTTGTGTCGACACATCTTCATGTGTTGAATCTGTTAAGTGTCGACACTTCTTCTTGGTGTCGACACATGTCTTCAGTGTTGATACTTGCTGAGTGTCGACACATTGCTCTGGGTGTCGACACATTCTTCTTCTGTCGAGACTCTGGCTGAGTGTCGACACATCTTCATAGTGTCGACACTTGTACTTAGAAATTTCTGAACTTTGCTAAGTGTTGAGTCTTCAGCTGAGTGTCGACACATTCTTCCTTGTGTCGACACTTTCTTCAAGTGTTGACTCTTCTGCTGTGTGTCGACATATTGTTCTGGGTGTCGACACTTATACTTAGTCTCTGCTGACTTTTGCTGAGTGTCGACACAGCCTCCAAGTGTCGACACTTTCTGATGTAGACACAGTTCTTCTAGGTATAAAGTGTCGACACCTAGAGATCCGCTCCGTTAGTGGATTAAGCATTGTGGGTGAAGCCATAGTCGCGACCGTTAGTCCGACTCGGTGATGTTGCATAGCGAGCCTTAAGGATTTTGTAGAAATCCGTTGTGGCAAGATGTCGTTTGTGATGTTTGTGTTTTCCCCCTTTTCTCGAGTGAGTACGTGTAGCCGGAACCAGACAAGGTTAGCTCCACAATGGCAGTAGATGGTTTCCTTGGTGGAAAAGGTTAGCTCTGCATTGGCGGTAGATGGTTTCCTTGGTGCGCGGGGACGTTGCAGTACAAATGATGGATTAGGGTGGGAATGATTATGGATTGTGATGTGCTAAGGCGTGTCTTTGCCTCCGTGGTCGGCTGGCTATCCAGTGACGTGCAAGTCATGTGAGGAGAGTGTCCCGGCAAGACTAGTCCACTTCTGTGAGACTAACGAGAATGCCAAGCATGGGTCAAGCCCGGGAAATGAGTCCACGAGCGGGTGGGGTCCAACAAGGGTTCTTAGAATCGGTCAGTGTATGAGACGGAATCCTGACGCGAGAAGTTAGAGCTTGCTGGCAAGCTCAGGTCCAAGAACCATGAGCGGGTGGGGCCTTGGCAAGAGTTCCGTGTGACGGCTTGTATGCCATTAGGGGAATTGCAGTACCCTTTTGTTTGTGGCTTAACGCCAATGGGGAAATTGGAAGTACCCAGATGTTATGATGATGTGCTAGTAGCATACGCAATAGGGTGCCTTGGGTGAAGCCTGGGTTTTGCATACATGCTGCATAGTAGGCCCCTTTTTATTATATGCTCAACATAAAAAACGTGTTTGCTGTTTGAGACATCCCAACCTGTTCTTTTAGAGCTTTACATGTTTATGTATATGGTATATGAAGTGCTGACTTGCAGGTTGGAGGGGTACCCCGGGGTCCGTTAGGGGCGGCCGGGAGGAGATGTGTTTGTTACACAGTTTGAGGTCAGCCTTTGCTGACCCACGTTACCACAAAATTTTTCAGGGTAAGGATCGCAAGCAGGAGCCAGCTCGCCGGCCAAAAAGGCCTAAGCCTCATGAAGTGTTTCAAGTTTCGTACTAGCTCTATTTTGCGGCATTGTATGTTTGAAGCTCTTATTTTTCCGGCTTGCATGTCGAGGTAGTCTAGGAGTGCTTTTGCACATTAATGGTGGATGTTATCTTTTTGAAGTGTTGGACTCTCTATTATTGTAAGGCCCTAAGGCCGTTTCGATACTCTTATATGTGGATAGCTTATGGTCTTGTTTACTGTTTCCGCTGTTGTTTGGTTTTGAGTTTTGAGATTGGGTAGTTCATATCATCTTTTAATGCTAAAGCTGTGGCGTCTTTATGATGTGGGGCCCCGGCCAGACCCATATTATACGGTCATTACAGGGGAGGTATTACACCTTCTGTGTTGATATAATAATACAACACAACACTACAACATTTGAACTAGCTGCTAACATAGTTCAACATGAGTGAACCATGAATCCTCTTGAGCTGGCTGCTAGCTATCCCTCATCTCATATTCACCCCCTTGGTCTGTGTATTATCTTTAAGACAAACTAATCTGCTGTTGTGACAGCTGATCTACTACAGCAGCTGCTTGCTTCTTCTCAACAGGAGGGTTATCCTGTTCCAGCAAGTGCTGGACATGCTCCCCCTTTATAGGAGCATTTCCTGTGATCATTTCTGCAGGTGCTGAGCTTGCTCCCCGTCAATAGGAGCATCCCTGTCATTCACACTACTAGACACTTGAGTCCATCTTAGTCTTGAAACCACGCAATGGTCTTTATAGTCTTGATGTCACATCAAGGACTTATCTTCCTTGCACAGTTTCTTTTCGCTGAGCCAGATCTTCTCCCCTTCTTTAGCATCTGACTTGCCTTTGGCTTCAGCTTTCTAATTAGCAGTACAAGAGTATTTAGCCCTCTCAGTACTATCTTGATCTTTATATTGATCTTCCTTCTTGGTTTCTGAATAGATAGGGGAGAGATGGTCTGCTGTGATTCTCTTCCAGCAGGTGTCATCACTTGGGTAGTTTCCCTCTCAGCTTCTGTAATGTCCATGGGGGCAAGATGATCCTCAGTAGTAATGCTGATCTATTCTGTGTTAGGGAACTTTGGGAAAGATTCAAGCTTGTCCAGTAACCTTGACTGAACATGCTTCCCATTAGCATTTGCACAGATCCTGTCCTTATGATTGTCAGTCATCATATCAGCTGATGATCTATTCTGATACCACTTAAAAAACTTTTCATCTAATCATTATGTGCTCCTTCCCAGATTTGTTGGTGTGGCAGCAAGACTTTGTCCAATCAGATATTCCTGCTGTCTGGATTCAGCTGGCCTTCAACCATGAGTGTGCACTTGTCCTTCTTCAGGATTTCACTCAACATTCTCTTCCTCTTGGGCAATAAGAGGAATATCCTAGATGGTCAATATCCATCACCAACTGTTGATCTTAGGTCCTTCCCTCACTGGGGTATGAACCATAAGATGGCTATCTTGTTCCAGTCCAAGTTCTGGAACATCTTCTGTCCAAGTGCCACATGAGGGATGGGTACTTAAACTAACCTGCAAAACAGAGCTATCTTGCCTTAGGACTTCAATAGGTATTGGGTCCAAGACGAACTGTGAACGGTGGAAGTCCTGTATGAAGAGCTTTCTTCTTGGCGAGGACCTTTGGGAGGTTGTATGCGGAGCAGGAAGACAAGAGGATACTGCTGGCAATGCTGAGGCGATGAGAGCTTGGAAGGAGGCAAATGCGAAAGCGGAGTCTATTCTCAAGCAGGTGATCTCATCGGAGCTCTTGGGCCACATCAGTGGATGTCGGTCAGCTGCGGAGGTCTGGACTTCCCTGGATGGGTTGTTCAGGAAGGAGGTGAAGATTGCTGCTGAAGTTGGTCCCTCTACTTCATATCAGGAAGAAATGAGTGATTCTCCTAGGCGTGATAGGAAGAGGAAGGAAGGACCAAGGTGCTATAAATGCAAGCAGCAAGGTCATCTTCGGAAGGAGTGCAAGGTTATCTTGCTCTCGTCGAACGTAGCTCATGTAGGGAGGAAGGAGAAGAACCTTGTTGGGTTATCAACAAGTTCTGGAGTTGATCAGATGAATGCCAGTGATAGTGCTGCTATCTGGCATGAAAGACTGGGGCATGTAGGGATGGACAAGCTGAAAGCAATGGCGGAAAGAAGACTCGTAAGAGGCTTGCCTAGATTGTCATCATATGGCGATGGTCGGGGGTGTGCGGGATGTCAGGAAAGTGGAGCCTATCGCTTCATGGTTGACAAAGCACAATCCAGATGTAATGCACCATTGGCGGTTGTCCATTGTGCTCTGGTGGGACCGACCGTCATGGCCAGTCTTGGAGGCAGCAGGTTCATGCTGATATTGGTTGATGACTATTCTAGGTATACTTGGGTATGCTTTATGAAGAGGAAGTCCAGCATGGTACGCTTGTTTGTGGAGTTCAAGAAGCTTGTGGAAGGCCAGCTTGGCCGGAGGATCAAGGTGTTGAGAACAAGTATCGGTGGTGAGTTTGGCTCAACCGAGTTCTCACGCTTTTGCAGCAAGCAAGGGATCCGGATGGAAATTTCTTGTGGACATACTTCACAACAAGGTAGTATTGCAGCTCGGATGATCCGTTGGTTAATGGAGACCTGCAAATGTTGGCTTCGGAGTAAAGGCGTTCCGAAGGCTCTTTGGGCGGAAGGAATAGCCTGTGCTGCTCATGTCATCAACCGGACGCCTCTTAATCCGATCATAGTGAAGACTCCTTATGAGCTGATGTTCGGAGTGAAGCCCTCAGTGAAGCACCTTCGGGTGTTTGGATCTACCTGCTATATACATTCTCCGGGTGCTCTCAAGACAAAGCTAGTCTTTGTTGGGCATGATGAGCAGAGAAGAAGATGGAGGTGTATGGATCCTGCGACGAAGAAACTCATAGTGTCGAGAGACATTATTTTTGATGAGTTGACGCCGTATTGGGGTAGCTCTTATGTGGAGCTAGAGATAAGCAGGTTAGATGATGGGCTGAAGGAGGCTGCTGCTAAGGAAGTGGAGTTGCCTGAGTCACTAGGTGCTCTAGGTTGTTCTAGCTCCGGGGCAAAGGCGTCAGAGTCGGGAAGAAGGGGGAGCGATGCTCCAGGATCTTTTGGCTCGAAGGCGGAGGCTTCCGGTTCAGGAAGTAAGGGGAGCGATGTTCCAGGCAGTTCTTGTTCAAGAGGGGAGTCTTCTAGTTCAGGTAGCAGGGGGAGCGTTGCTCCAGGTGCTCTTAGTTCCAGTAAGGAGGCGTCTTGTTCAGGAAGCAAAGGGAGCATTGTTCCGGGTTTGCCCGGGAACGGAGCTGGTTCAAAAGCAGCGGAGGTGGTTAGCCATGATCAGGTTCTTCGGAGATCGAAGAGGATCATTAAGCCACCAGCTCGATATAGCGAAGAAAACACGGCGGACTTGGTCCCAGGTTTCTTTGTTAGCCCTCGGGTCGAGCAAGGTACTTCTGGCTGTGATGACCCCACTAGAATCAAGGAGGTGGTTGACACCAAGTCTGAAGAGGTGACTTCTCTCAGAGGCAACGAGGCCTGGACTTCAGTGTCCAAGGAAGTTGGTGATACTCCTGTGATGCAAGAGTGGAGGTTGAAGCTGAAGAAGGCAGAGGGAAGCATGACTCCTTTTGGGAGATGCTGGAGGGCTCCCTCATGATCCATGATATGCGGGGAGAGGACTATGTCTTGGACATCTCTTCGTAGATGCTATCGGAAGGACCAGGTGCAAGGTTACGGGAGCTGCTGGAGTTATTCACCACTTCTCACTTCAAGGGGGAGTGTTGAATTCTGTGAAGTGAAAGTGGGTGAATGGAAGGCTTGGGAAACCTATTCGCACGGACTACGCGGACAGGGTTGGCGGACTGCTAGGTCGGCAGGGATGTTGCAGGCGGTTTGCTCTGTGGCGGCCTGGGCGGTCTGTTCGCGCGGACTATGCGGACAGCAGCAGCGGTCTGACAGGCCAGTGTATGCTCAGCAGGCGGTTGACTCCCAGGAAGTAACCGAGCGGATAGGGATGCTATCCGCGGAGTCCGGCATAAAGCGGACTGAAGAACTGGACCTCGGCAGACCGGTTTGGCAGTTGTCTTGGTCTTGCTCTGGTGCAGCGGGAAGCCGCGGAGACCGCCGGTCAGCGCGGACAGAAACTGGAGGTCGCCCGGTATGGCGGGCTAGATCCAGTGTCCGCCAGTAAGTGCGGACTGGCCCTTGCGGCCAGTGGACTGGACTTGGTGTGATCTGAACCAAGTCCAGGATGGCTCAGTCCGGGGAGATCGCGCAGTGGAGCGCGGGCTGGTTTCTCAGTCCGCCAAGCGTAGTAGAAGTGTTGTTGCCTTGTTTGCTAGCTTGGGGAAATGCGGACTGGAGAATTGCTTGTGCAGGAGCGTGCGGACTGGAGCCGGAGTCCGCTGAGTCCGGTTTAGCCTTGTGATGAGGTTATGGACTCAGGAGTTGCGGACTGGAGTCTGCTGTTAGCGGACTGGATTGGCGTGTCCGCTAAGTCCGGAGGTGCCTTGGCAATGAGGCAATGGACTTGGGATATGCGGCCGGAAGCCGGGTGTCCGCTGAGTCCGGCGGGTGCCTTGATGGCGAGGCTGCGGGCTCGGGGTTTGCGGGCTGATGCCTTGTCCGCAGATTGGCGGACACGGCTGTTGTGGAGTCCGGCTGTGGTGGTCCTGGCTTGGCCTCTGGCGGCAAGGCGGGCAGGATATTGGAGTCCGGCCTTGGAGAAGCTGGGGCGGACTGGCTATCTGCACAGGAGCGGCGAACTGGAATGTGTGTCCGCGGGCTGGCGGACACACTAGTTCTTGCTGCGGGATGTGGCGGTGATCCTATCGGCTAGGGCGGTGACCATACTCATCGTCGTGCCTATAAATAGGACCCATGTCACATCAGGAATTCAAAAACAGACCTAGACCGAAGTAAGTGAACAGTAATTGAGCTCGCGTAAGTTGCTGCGGTCTGGACTTTGTGTCCGCGCGGATAGAGAGTTGACCCAGTTGTGCTGTGCAGGTTGTGCGGATAGCGCTGGAAAGCCAGGACTTGGCTCTGATTGCGGTCAGGGACAGTGCGGACTCTGCGGTTAAGCAACGGGCGGTAAACAGCAGGTCGCGGATTGCGACCAGGTGGTCTTCTCTTTGACAACTTGGTTCGGGGTTCAGGAAGTCGCCTGCTTCAGGCGGACTGTTCCTTCGGTGGCGCAGCTTGTGCGGTCTGGCGGCTATGCGAACTCGCGGTCAGGCGGCCTGCAGATCGGCGGTGAAGAGCTAGCATTGGAAAGGGTGAGTCCGCGCGGCTTGGGTTGCGTTCTGGCGACCTGGCGGACTGAGCGGACTCCACAGCAGTAGGTCGGCGGCTTGTTGATTGAGTCCGCGCGGCTTGTTTTTTGTTCTTGTCTTTGTAACTATCTCTGCTCTCCCGGTGTTGGGTTTTGGTGAAGCATGTCTCGCCATGTATGTCTCGCTGTGTAAAGAAGTTTGTTCTTGATCAATAAAGAAGCTTGTGCTGCATGTGTTGCTGGTTGTTACTGCTTTGTTGAGATAACCCCTGCTAACTCCACGATCCGGGAAAACTTTCAACATTATAAGTGGGCGTATCCTCCTTCGGTTTGTTGAGTTTTCAACAGGGTATCCAAGGGGGCGTCTGCGGTTTGTTGAATTTTAACACCTGTTAGCTTGAAATCTGACTTGCCACCCTGCAGTATTTCTGACAGGTAGGCTAACTCTTGCTCTCGACACAGAAGGATTGTGCCAGCAATCTAGGGCAAAATGCCCCACCTAATCACATCACCAACACTCATTAACATTATATCTCCTTTTCTGAGCAATTCTTACAGTGTAGTTAACTGCTGACTGAACAGAAGGAATATGAGCAACAACTTTCTTCAGGTTCCTTTTTGTAAGGATCTGACTGAAATTCATTCTTCCAACAGGCTTTCTTTGGTTACCCTGAATGGTATTTATAGTAGTATTTTTTGCAGAAAACAAGCAGTTTATATCATCAGAACAAGACAAGCCAGGCTTACTGGTAGACTGGACCTTGGTCTGAGTCCTTGCAGGATGGGATTGAGTGAAAGCCTGTGCATGTCCATTGTGAGTTGGGGTTGAGGCACCAAATATAAATGGTCCAGTATGGTCTATTTGTTCTTTTTCATGGGGAGCCTTAAAGGCACTCATTCCCCTACCCTTTCTTCTCTCATTGTAAGATACACTTGTATTCTTACAAGAAGAATTCCCATTCTTATAGTGACTATACATGCAGTCCTGGTCATTCTTATGAGAAGGGAGGATTGTTGAAATTTGTGAAGTGAAAGTGGGTGACGGGACAGGCCGCGCGGCCTGTGCGGACAGCTTTGGCGGACTGGGCGGACTGGGCGGACTGAGGTTGCGGCCTGGTGAGAAGTCTGGTGGAAGCCGGCTGTGTTCTGAGCGGGTTGTTGCATGAAGTCTGCGGTTTGGTGCGGCCTGGTATCTGCGGATAGAGAGGCTTGCGGACTGGTGCTTTGCTCAGTGGTCGCGGGTGCAAGTTTGCGCTGTTGGCGGGTTGGTTCGAGTTCGCGGGAAGCCTTGCAGACTGGTGTGTCCGCGGTTGGGGCTGTTGCGGACTGGGCCTTGAGCTTGGCTGAGGCCTTGTCGAGCTCAGGTGTTACAGCAGGTCTTGCTGTGGAGACCGGTTGGCGGACTGATGTTTGGAGTCCGGGAAGTAGCTGCTGTGTTGGACAAGTGTGAGGAGCTAGCGGACTGGTTGCGGTCTGTGCTAGGGTGTTTGGCGGACGGGACTTTGTGTCCGCCATGCTCGCACTGGCCCTTGATGGTTTTGGACTTGGTCACACTTGGTGTCAAGTTCATGGCGTCCGCCGTATCCGCCAAGTCCGCTGTGACCGGGCGGACTGTTGCTGTTTGCCTTTGGTCGTGGACTTGTGGCGGATTGAGGTGTGAGTCTTGCGGACTGCCTCGGGTTGGTGCGGACTGCCATTGAAGAGGGTGCTGTCCTGAAGCAGTTGGAGCTTTGCGGGCTGGTGCCTTGTCCGCTTAGCTTGGGCGGACTGGAGAGGGTTCGTCAATGGTTGCCTTGCTCCTGGCGGTTTCCCTTGGTGACTGGCTAAGTCCTCGCGGACTGAGCGGACGGTCGTTTGTATTCGCGCGGGCTGGGGCGGTGTCGCTATCTCATGGGCGGTGACCACACTCCTCACCTGGCCTATAAATAGGACCCCCCTGGAACATCTACAGTAACCTAAGTAACGTGAGTGAACAGTAATTTGGGTTGGGCGAGTGCTGCGGTCTGTGTTTTTCAGTCCGCGCGGTTTGTTTCAGGCTGACGGTTTGCTGTGTGCAGGTCGCGCGGATAACTTCAAGGAGCCAGGAGTTTGGCTGTGACTTCGGTCAGTGCTTGGAAGTGTGCGGTCTCTGCGGACTCAGCAGGAGGTCGCTCTGCGGCTTGTCAGTTCTGTTTCAACTTTCCCAGCTTCAATAACCTGTCCGCCGGCTTCAGGCGGGTAGGGGAGTTCCTCAGTTCGGGTTCAGCAGGAGGCGAATAACGGTCTGTCCGCGCGGCCTCGCGGTCTCGGCGGACTCCGTGGTATTCGGCGGATTGCAGCATAGCTTGGGCGAGCTCAGCGGTCTCGACGGTCTCGGCGACCTCGCGGTCTCGGCGGACTGGAGTGCTGTCCGCCCGGCTTGTTTTTCTGGTTCTTTCTGTTTACAGCTGTAATACTAGCGAAATCATGTCTCGCTATGTATGCCTCGGATTGTAAAGAAGTGAATGAATAATAAGATCTTCTTGTGCTTCCATTGTTTTGTTGGGTGCAACCTCTAGTCCTTGGGTTTCCGCAGGTTCAGCGTGCGAACTGGGTAGTTCCGAAGATATTAATTTGGTGTTTGGGCTATCTTGCTGACCACGTTGAGAAAATTTAACATGGTATCAGAGGGAGGTTTCTGAGGTTGCGGAGGTTCAGTTGCGTGAGCGGAGGTCAGCCAGTGTTGTTACTCAGTGATTGAGTGGTGTTCAACCTGTGTTGTTGCTCGGAGCTGCTGAAGGGTACCAACAAGTGGTTGCAATGGAAGGAAGCTTAGCAAGAGGTCTGGGCATTGAACTCTTAACGCCGACTAACTATAAAAAGTGGAAGTCGTGCATGAAGAGTTATCTTCTAGGCGAGGAGCTGTGGGAAGTTGTCGGTGGAGACGACAGACAGGAAGTTACTGCTGCTTTCGGTACTGCTGAACAGGTGAGGCTCTGGAGAAGAACTAATGCTAAGGCAGAGTTCGTTCTGAAAAGAGCTGTCTCTCCGGAACTGTTTGATCACATCATTGGATGTGAGTCGGCTGCTGATATTTGGACAACCATTGATGAGTTGTTCAATAGGAAGAATGTGGCGCGGCTTCAGTTCCTGGAGAATGAGTTGGCCAGGGCAACTCAGGGAGACCTTTCCATCTCCAGGTACTTCTTAAAGATGAAGAGCTTGTGTGCTGAGCTGTCGGCGCTGGATCCTGATGAGCCTATCTCTGAGGCAAAGATGAAAAGGCACATTTTCCGCGGCTTGCGGAAGGAGTATGTGGCCTTTGTTACGTCTGTTCAAGGGTGGGATACTCAGCCGTCTCTGCTGGAGCTGGAGAATCTGCTTGCCTCGCAGGAGAGCTTAGCAAGGCAGATGGCTGGAGTGAATCTGAATCAGGAAGGCAGTGAGGCTCTCTTCTCAGGCAAGAAGAAGGGATGGGAAGGGAAGAAGAAGAAGGTGCAGGCCGCTGTTGAGAAGGAGACTTCAACTTCATATCTGCCAGAGAGGAGCAATGCTCCTAAGGACTGGAAGAAGAATCTGAAGTGCTACCGGTGTCATCAGCGAGGGCACTTCAAGCGGGACTGCAAGGTCAAACTGCAGCCTGGGCATGCTGCGGGAAAGGAGGAAGCTTTCTCACGAAGTGAAGAAGCAGAATGGGGAGGAGCTTTCATGACGGGCACTTGTGTCCGGGCCTTATCTGCTGAGGACTTCAACAGCGAGTGGATCGTCGACTCCGGGTGTGGTCATCACCTCACCGGAGACAAGTCGAAGTTCACCTCCATGCAGGCTTACTCAGGTAATGAAGCTATTATCACTGCTGATAATACTGTTTATACAGTAGAGAAGGAGGGGGTCGTGTCTTTGGGTAGTGATCAGGGGCCACTCACGTTAAGGAGTGTGTATCACGTGCCGGGCATGAAGAAGAACCTCTTCTCGGTGACCAACGCGGTGGACGCTGGGTATCACGTTCTGTTTGGGCCAACAGACGTGAGGTTCCTTCGCAACGTATCAGCGGTAAAGGCTGATGTTGCTCATGTTGGGAGGAGGGTGAAGAACTTGTTTGTTCTTTCCACCAGTGCCTATGTTGATAGGATGAGAGTCAATGATAGTGCGGCTATCTGGCATGAGAGGCTGGGGCATGTTGGCATGGACAAGCTAAAGGCAATGGCGAGTAGAAGTCTGGTGAGGGGGTTGCCGATGTTGTCCTCCTTTGGTGATGGGCATGTTTGTGCGGGCTGTCAATACGGTAAGGCACATCGCCTTCCGTTTGATAAATCTCAAACAAGGAGCAAGAAACCATTGGAGTGTATTCATGGCGACCTGATGGGACCGACTGTTACTGCCAGCCTTGGTGGAAGCAAATACATGCTTGTCTTGGTTGATGACTACTCAAGGTATACTTGGGTGTACTTCTTAAAGGAGAAGTCGGATGCCTTCCGTTTGTTCGTGGAGTTCAAGGAGTTGGTAGAAGGCCGGCTTGGCTTGCGGATTAAGAAGTTTAGAACTGATAACAGGGGGGAGTTTGTCTCTTCCGAGTTTTCTAACTTCTGCAGGAAGCACGGGATCCAACGGGAGCTTACATGTGCTCACACTCCACAACAAAATGGGGTAGCAGAGCGGAAGATCCGTCATTTTACGGAAACCTGCAAATGCTGGCTGCATGCGAAAGATATCCCGAGGTCCTTTTGGGCAGAGGGAATGTCTTGTGCTGCATATGTTATCAACCGGATGCCACTCAGCCCTATCAACATGAAGACGCCCATTGAGCTGTTGCTGAAGGAGAAGCCGAGTGTTGGACACCTTCGGGTGTTCGGTTCAACTTGCTACGTGCATGTCCCGGATGCTTCACGGACAAAGCTGGATGCGAAGGCAAGGAAACTTGTCTTTGTTGGCTATGATGAGCGGAAGAAGGGATGGAAGTGCATTGACCCTGTGACGAAGAAGTTCGTGGTGTCAAGAGACGTTGTCTTTGACGAGCTGACGTCATATGGAGGTGGCTCGGTGGAGCCTACAGGAAGTAGCAAGGTTGAGGAAGCACCGGTGGAGGATGCTGAAGGCTTGGAAGAGGAGCTTGCTGTTTCACCAGCAGCTCCTGTTGCTTCGAACTCTGAGGCTGAGCCTTCTGGCTCAGGAAGCAGGGGGAGCACTGCTCAATGCTTGCCCCAGGTAGGAGTGGAGCCTGAAGAAGCAACGGAAGCCGTGAGCAAGGAGCCGTGTCTTCGGAGATCGAAGAGGGTGGTTAAGCCACCGGCTCGGTACTGTGATGGGAATGCAGTGAGCTTTGTCTCCTGTTTCTTTGCTGGTCCTCTGGATGAGCGAGAGCCTGCAAACTTCAACGAGGCCACTGGAGTGAAGGAGTGGGAAGGTGCCATGATGGAAGAGATTGATGCTCTGAAGAAGAATGAAACCTGGGACCTTGTGCCCAAGGTTGATGGCGTTACTCCGGTTACTTGCAAGTGGGTGTATAAGTTGAAGAAGAAGGCTGATGGGAGCATTGATCGGTTCAAGGCTCGCCTGGTCGCTAGAGGATTCTCACAGCAGTATGGAGAAGACTATGAGGAGACATTCAGTCCAGTTGCGAAGATGACGTCTGTAAGAGTGGTGATCGCCTTGGCTGCTAGCAAGGGATGGAGGTTGTGGCAACTCGATGTGAAGAATGCCTTTCTTTACGGAGAGATTGACAAGGACATCTTCATGGATCAGCCGCTTGGTTTCGTCTCTGAGAAGCATCCGGACTATGTCTGCAAACTCAGGAAGGCTCTCTATGGGTTGAAGCAAGCTCCTCGAGCGTGGTATGGGAAGATTGCAGAGTACCTGCAGTTCTGTGGATACCTGGCTTCTAACTCGGATTCAAGCTTGTTCGTCAAGAAGAAGGGAGAGCTAAGAGTCTTGGTCCTGCTGTATGTGGATGATATGATCATCACAGGGAACTCGAGGAGGAAGTAGCAAGGCTCAGGGGAGAGCTTGCTATACGCTTCGAGATGAAAGACTTGGGAGAGTTGCATCACTTTCTTGGTCTGGAAGTGGAGAGGAAGGAGTGCGGGATTCTCATTAGCCAGAAAGGGTATGCTGATCGCATTGTGAAGCGGTTTGGCATGGGCGAAGGGAAGAAGTGCTCTACTCCACTGGAATCTGGGCTGAAGCTTCGACGAGATGAGGGAAGGGTGCTTAATGATCCCTTGGTGTTCAGGGCTCTTGTTGGGAGCTTGATCTATCTGACGATTACAAGGCCGGATATAGCTTATGCTGTTGGCCGAGTAAGTCGGTATATGGCTGAACCAAGGCAATCTCATCTAGTGGCGGCGAAGGGAATTCTGAAGTATGTCAAGGTGACTTCTGAGATGGGACTCCTCTATGGAAGGGATGCGGAGTTTGCGTTGCTCGGGTACACGGATGCTGACTATGGCGGTGATTCGGATGATCGAAGGTCTACTTCGGGTTATGTGTTCACTTGCGGTTCAGCTAGCATCTCGTGGTGTAGCAAGAAGCAGGACTCGGTGTCGGTTTCAACCACGGAGGCGGAGTATAAGGCTTCGGCCTTGGCTGCTCGGGAAGCCGTTTGGTTGAGGAGACTCATAGAGGATGTTCATGAAGAAGTGCAAGGGCCTACTTTACTCCGGGGTGACAATGAGAGTGCTCTCAAACTGGTAAACAATCCAGTGTGTCACGCCAGGACCAAGCATATAGAGATTGATCACCACTTCATCAGGGAGAAGGTGTTGGAGGGGTCTCTGCTGGTCGGGCATGTTCGGAGTGAAGATAATCTTGCTGACATCTTCACGAAGCCGCTGTCGAAGGGGCCCTTTGAACGCTTGCGCAGCTTGCTGGGCTTGGTCACCACTTCTCACTTCAAGGGGGAGTGTTGAAATTTGTGAAGTGAAAGTGGGTGACGGGACAGGCCGCGCGGCCTGTGCGGACAGCTTTGGCGGACTGGGCGGACTGGGCGGACTGAGGTTGCGGCCTGGTGAGAAGTCTGGTGGAAGCCGGCTGTGTTCTGAGCGGGTTGTTGCATGAAGTCCGCGGTTTGGTGCGGCCTGGTATCTGCGGATAGAGAGGCTTGCGGACTGGTGCTTTGCTCAGTGGTCGCGGGTGCAAGTTTGCGCTGTTGGCGGGTTGGTTCGAGTTCGCGGGAAGCCTTGCGGACTGGTGTGTCCGCGGTTGGGGCTGTTGCGGACTGGGCCTTGAGCTTGGCTGAGGCCTTGTCGAGCTCAGGTGTTACAGCAGGTCTTGCTGTGGAGACCGGTTGGCGGACTGATGTTTGGAGTCCGGGAAGTAGCTGCTGTGTTGGACAAGTGCGAGGAGCTAGCGGACTGGTTGCGGTCTGTGCTAGGGTGTTTGGCGGACGGGACTTTGTGTCCGCCATGCTCGCACTGGCCCTTGATGGTTTTGGACTTGGTCACACTTGGTGTCAAGTTCATGGCGTCCGTCGTATCCGCCAAGTCCGCTGTGACCGGGCGGACTGTTGCTGTTTGCCTTTGGTCGTGGACTTGTGGCGGATTGAGGTGTGAGTCTTGCGGACTGCCTCGGGTTGGTGCGGACTGCCATTGAAGAGGGTGCTGTCCTGAAGCAGTTGGAGCTTTGCGGGTTGGTGCCTTGTCCGCTTAGCTTGGGCGGACTGGAGAGGGTTCGTCAATGGTTGCCTTGCTCCTGGCGGTTTCCCTTGGTGACTGGCTAAGTCCTCGCGGACTGAGCGGACGGTCGTTTGTATTCGCGCGGGCTGGGGCGGTGTCGCTATCTCATGGGCGGTGACCACACTCCTCACCTGGCCTATAAATAGGACCCCCCTGGCACATCTACAGTAACCTAAGTAACGTGAGTGAACAGTAATTTGGGTTGGGCGAGTGCTGCGGTCTGTGTTTTTCAGTCCGCGCGGTTTGTTTCAGGCTGACGGTTTGCTGTGTGCAGGTCGCGCGGATAACTTCAAGGAGCCAGGAGTTTGGCTGTGACTTCGGTCAGTGCTTGGAAGTGTGCGGTCTCTGCGGACTCAGCAGGAGGTCGCTCTGCGGCTTGTCAGTTCTGTTTCAACTTTCCCAGCTTCAATAACCTGTCCGCCGGCTTCAGGCGGGTAGGGGAGTTCCTCAGTTCGGGTTCAGCAGGAGGCGAATAACGGTCTGTCCGCACGGCCTCGCGGTCTCGGCGGACTCCGTGGTATTCGGCGGATTGCAGCATAGCTTGGGCGAGCTCAGCGGTCTCGGCGGTCTCGGCGACCTCGCGGTCTCGGCGGACTGGAGTGCTGTCCGCCCGGCTTGTTTTTCTGGTTCTTTCTGTTTACAGCTGTAATACTAGCGAAATCATGTCTCGCTATGTATGCCTCGGATTGTAAAGAAGTGAATGCATAATAAGATCTTCTTGTGCTTCCATTGTTTTGTTGGGTGCAACCTCTAGTCCTTGGGTTTCCGCAGGTTCAGCGTGCGAACTGGGTAGTTCCGAAGATATTAATTTGGTGTTTGGGCTATCTTGCTGACCACGTTGAGAAAATTTAACAAGGATT
The DNA here is from genome assembly GCA_039583875.1 of Platanthera guangdongensis. Lineage (NCBI taxonomy): Eukaryota > Viridiplantae > Streptophyta > Magnoliopsida > Asparagales > Orchidaceae > Platanthera > Platanthera guangdongensis. The sequence goes on along the minus strand of CM077148.1, from coordinate 35,624,836 downwards.
ACCTTATGAAAGATTGACTGTGGCACAACAGGAGCTTGGCCTCTCCTCTGATATTGGGTAACTTTTATAATCCACTCAGATTCAGTTTTTCTCTTGATAACATCTCTCTTAGAGAAATTGGCCACTATCCACTTCTCCCTTTCAAGTTTCTCTTCAAGAACCTTGATCATAGAGTCCTTGTATTTGATAGACTCAACATGGATATCTACCATGATCTTCAGATGAGTAACTTCCCTCTCTTTCTGAGATAGTATGGATGAAGTCTCATCTTGCTGGGAAGCAGCTAGCTGGAGGGAGGCAATTTCCTCTACTTGTTTCTTAACAAGCAGCCTGCTTTCCTTGAAAGCTTTCAGAAGAATAGAATGATTGTCTATCAATTGTTTGATATCATCATCTGTTAAAGGACCCTCATCATCACTTGATGAGGAAGCATCAGAGTCTGAGTAAGACTCATGAACTGAATAATAAGAGGAACCAGACAAAGATTGTACCTGATCTGGACCAGGCTGATCCTGGCAGGATTCTTCTTCTTCCTCTATCATGGCAATTAGTCCATAACAACTGCAGTCATCTTCTTCTTCATCATCCACCTCTGAATCACTTTATGATTATGACAGAAGGTCCCTGATCTCTATTCTAGCATCTAAAGGATTGACTTCTCCTGCTACAACAGCTTCATCTTTAACAGCAGCAGCAACTAGCCCAATTTAGGCTTCTTCTTCTTCTTCAAACTATGAACCTCTATCAGAAGGACGGAATTCCCATGTCCCTTCCATGTGTCCAGTGAGAGAATCCCACATCTCTTTGGCTGTTTTGCAGTGGAGAAGCATTTGGAAGGTTGAGTCATCTATGACACTTACCATGATGTGTTGTGCCCTCTAGTCCAAAGATGCCAAGTTGATTTCATCTTCAGACATCTCTGCACAACTCTTTAGGGTCAGGATGCTTGCATCTAATGTAGAGACCCTCATGGGAATGAAGGATCCTTCTTGAATTGAAGCTAAGACACTAGGATCACTGGCTTCCTTGATCTTCCTGATCTTTTATTTCCATGTCCCAAAGTTCTCCTTGCTGCAGACTTGAAGCTCTATTGAGCTCCACTCCATATGGTTCTCCTTTGAACCCACCAATGCAAACCTTTTAGCTATCCATTGAGGTCTACTCAGACAGTTAAGTCCTTTTTGAGTAACCTCCCTCTGATATCACTTGAAAGTCTATGTTTAAAGGATACCTAAATCACCTAGAGGGGGGGGGGGGGTTGAATAGGTTATTGGTCTCTTTGAGACTATCTTTTACTTTCTTTATAATATCTTTTTGTTTTCTTTTATCACGGTGCGGTTTTGACCAAAACCGCAACCGCACCGTAAGGGTTCGGTTTTTGCCCGAGTAAAACTGCACCGCACCGAAATTATGTGGTACAGTTTCGGTTCGATACGGCTTTTTGCGGCGCGGTTGCGGTTTCGGTGCGGATTTTAACATGTATTTTACATAGACTACATGTAAACATCAGAACTATGAATGTTGCTTGATAATTTATGAGTTCTTTATGTTTTGCTATTTTCTCTCTTTATTGTATTAAATTACTTCATTTTCTTACAACATGTGATTTCATTTTCATAAATTTTGATGCAGTTATTTGTCTTTCTTTTTGGAGATGTCATACCAACTTATGAACTATATAATATTTTGTGAATATCATATTTTATAGACAAATATTTTCACGCTAAACTTTGTTGAAGGAGATTCATTCATTCTTATATATCAACACTTCTTATGCAATATTTTGTTTTAATTTGGATTATTAAAGAGACTGTTCTAATTGATATCCAAGTTGTCTGTGTGTGGAAGAGATACAACAACACTCAAACCTTTATCCCATTATAATATGGTCGGCCATATGGATCATTTATCGCCATTGTGCCATATCTTGAAATATTCTCACTAATGCGTACATCATGTTTTCCTTATAGTTTTAAGCTTTTATTCCAATATAGTGTGTGTGGAAGAGATGATTCAGCAAAACATCTCACCTAATTATAATAACTCTAACGGTAATATATCGTATAAATATATCAACTCTTACTTAATATACTTACATATGACGTCACATAATTATAAAAAATTAAATACATAAAATATTCGGTGCGGTGCGGTTTTTGCGGTTTTCAAAATCTAAAAACCGCACCGCACAGAACCGCGCTCGGTTTGTAAAAGTTTAAAACTGCACCGCAGCTAAACTACGCGGTGCGGTTTAAAAATCGGTGTGGTTTTTGCGGTGCGGGCGGTTTTTGCGGTTTACGATTTTTCATGCTCACCCCTACTTGTCCTTAACACCTGTAAATAAGAAAAGAAAAACAACCACAGAAAGGCGCACTGAGATTTATAGTGGTTCCCTAATTGGGTACATCCACTTTCCCTCCCACATATCCAACTAACTTGTTGGACTAGGCACAAACTCCTTCAAACTGCTCCTAAGAGCTTACACCTTAGATCCCTCAAGATCTCTAAGTCTCATCCAAGACTTACTTCTCAGCCACAAAGGCCAACACTCAGTGGTCAGCAAACCACCTACCTCAGGCTGTTAAGCCCTACACTCAGGCTGGGAGGACAGCCCAACTTCAGATACACAAAGGATCCTATCTCAGAGCTCTGCAGTGCTCCTACACTCAGTGACCTGCAAGCCACCTACCTCAGTCATATCTCTAAGGCCTACAACTCAGACTTTTCAGCCCTACAACTTTAAGCACAAGGCCCTACTCTCGGAGTACTGTAGCACTCCTACAACTAAGTACCTTTCCAGGTGTTGAAATCAAAAAACGGTCTCCTGTGGAGTTCACCCTCGGGGAAGGGGTGATCGCGCACCTACGTCGCTCTTGCATGCAAAATAACAAAGGAAAACAGGGAAGAACCGACCAAAGGGCTCGGCGGGGAGGACCCACCACACACCCGGAAGATCTGAGAGTGCTTCCCCTCCTTATCCAAAGGACGAGCTAAGGTACCCTCAGAAAGCACTTGAAAGCTGGAGCAAGAGAGCACAGGTAGCCTGCCTTTTGGGGTACCGCTTGGGTCCTATTTATAGGTTTCAGAATTTGAACTGCCAATAACCAAACTAAACTAGCCTGAAGTTACCAAAAAACCCTTAGTTGGGTCTGCCAGCAGCCAAACTCCGCTGTTTTGAAGGGCTATGGGCAGACCAGCGGGGGCAAAACAGTAAAAAGTACCTCATAGATCTGGGCGAGCTGGGGAGCCTGGCCACCTCGACAGATCCTGCTCGCCTGCTGTTGCCGAGCTCTTTTCCACGAGCGCGAGTTGGGGAGGCGAGCTTGCCTATCAGTCGGCCTCCGTCATTCAACCTCAGCTCGACGAATCTTGGCTTTGCTCGGCGAATGCCGAGCTCGCGGTCGACGAATGCCGAGCTTGGGCTCGGGTTTCTCTGCCGAGCTCGCCTGGGGACTTGGTAATCTGAGCCGGCCGACCTGGTTCCTGGTTCACCCCGCTCGACGGATATGGGGTTGTACACAATCCCCGCTCTTTTTGAGCTTGGCAAAGCTCGGATATAAACATCCAACCCCAAGTGTTCGGCGAGCGCGGGGTGGACTGGAGGAAATCTTCGGGTAGGGTCCACTTGCGGCTATATATATACACCTGCATACCTGCCTGACTTTTGGCATTCCCTTTGATATAGCCCTACCGAGATGTCGATTCCCAAGGAGATCCAAGAGCGCCTTAATCGAGCTCGCCAGGCTTCAGCTGCTCGCATAGCTGCCCTTACTGCGGTTCTACCCTATGTCCCGCAGGGCAGCTCTGCCGAGCCCAGCTCCAAGAGGGTAAAGCCGTTTTCTTAAGCAGTCGAGACCATTTATGACGACCTGAGGACCACCTTGGAGCATGGGACCAGCTCCTCCACTCTGCCTGCCCCTGAAAAGGACAAGAATATTGTCGAAATCCGCGATGGCCCGGATAGCCCGCTCGATGGCATGGGTGGCGTCGCGCCGCAAGACACCACCCCGCGAGCCAAGGCCGCTCTTGGGGACAAGCGATTCATGACTCCGGAGAACCGTCAACGAGACTCGTCCCCTCCCTTTGGGACCTTGGGGATGAGCTCGCAGAGGCCGAACTCGCCGGTGTGCGCCCCCTCTCCTCAGCGAGCAGTTGTGACCGCAGGGGCAGGTGTGGAGACCATCCCCGTCCCAAGATTCGAGCTTCTCTCTCCGGGATCGCGCGGCCCAGGTCGCGGGAAGGACCTGAGGTTTGTCCCTCCCCGCATCTCCTTTGAGTTGCCGAGCTCATCAGGTAAATTTCACCTGGATCCTTTTTACACGACTTTCTAGTATGCCTCCCCTTGCTGATGCTCGTCTTTGTAGTTCCCCCCAGCCAATCCGCTGCCGAGGAATCTTCACGGGCATCCCATTACTCTCCCCTCCCCTCCCCGAGCTCGCTGGACTCTTACCTAGGCCCTGAAGTGGATCAAAGCGAGCTGACCAGGTGGGTGGGTCAAGCTTTTCAAGAAACTGGTGTGCGGGTTGCGCGAGGTGCAGGAATTCAACGAGGCACTGCAGCGAGACTATGTTCGGCTTGCTGACAAAGTGCGAGGCGGCCAGGCTGGCGAGTTGTTGTCTCCTTCCCAGCTTCTGGATGAGATCGATGATGGCCTCTCGGCGGCGCAGAGGAATTCGAGGAGGATCCGTGAGTTGCTCCGCGCGCGGCAGGCTGGGGGAAGGGGCTACGAGGCCGGGGTAGATAAAAGGAGGCTCCCTTGCCAAGCCGACCGGCACTCGCCTCTTGGTTTCCCCCTGCCCGCACGCCTCGCTTCTTTATTCTTGCACTAGATTATTGTAATAAATAATTTTGAACATTCTTGGGTGTGGCCCGTGTTTGAATAATAGTAATAATCATATTGCTTCTTATTTGGTTTTGCCTTGGTTGGAGCGCGATGGAAGTCGGCGAGCTGGGGGTTTGCGGGCTGGGATGGCGAGCTGGGTCGATTGGACAGCTTAGTCCCTTAATTACTTTTCCTATAAATAGCCCCCCTCCCACCAACCCTCGTACTATTGCCTTAACTGTTTGCTCTTTCTCTCTTCTTTTCTCGCTCTTACACGCGACCCACCCCTTTGATGCGAGCATGGGCAAGACCAACCCTGACGCCGACGGCTGCTCCAAGTACGCCCAGCATTTCACTGACTACTGCTTCTTCGAGGGTCACACAAGTAAGGCCGAGCTCGCTGAGTTTGTTCGCGACCATGTGCCGCCAGGATTCGAGGCGCGCCGGCCGAGGCAGGGGGAGGCCATCAATACCTTTTATGATGACGAGCTCGCCTTCCCCATCTCGCACTTTGAGGTGGGGCTGCGCCTCCCTCTCTGGACGGAGATTCGGCAGATTCTGAAATACTATGATGTGGTGACCGCGCAGCTGAACTCCAATGCCATTGCCATGATGGTGGCGTTCGCGAGCTACCTCCGGCGAGAAAGGATAGAGTTCAAACTGACGGTGTTCAGGAAGCTCTTTTCCTACAAGGCGACGTCGGATGGGGTCGCCTACTTCGGGGGCTCGCTAATCAAGGTTAGCGAGATCGCGAACAAACACCACAACTGGATGACCAAGATCGCCTTCATCAAGGGCGATCTCGGCAACATCCCGTACTCTCCTCAGCAGAAGGGCGAGGAGGTCTACCGCCTGCAGGCCGTGTCCGACAATGATGTCGACCTCTAGAAATACTTCCTCCACAAGAACTTCGAGGTCGCCTTATTGCGAAGGGGCCTCGACGCGCTTCGCCCCATCCTTTTCGGCGAAGGTATCATTCTCTCCACATTACCTAGCTCGCCGGATTGACGAGATCGTCATATTGTTGTTGAAAATCTTCTGACTTTTCTAAGTTTTTTTCTTGCAGGGGAGCGGCTAATCCCCGTGAACCCGCCGTTTGCAGACTCGGGATTGTGCCTGGACCCTCTCACTCACGAGAAGGCAGCGGCGGCAGCCTGCCGAGATGAGGCAGCCTTCTCCAAACCCTCTTCCAGCAAGAGGCGGCCTAAGGATGCGGGGTCTAGCCCGCCCCATCGCCAACAACTACCCAAAAAGATGAAGGGAGCCTTGTTGGCTCCGCGGGGGAAACTACATCAACAACATCAATCCAGCCCCAAATATATGAGCTCGCCCGAAGTCGTCCCAGACGCGTCGCCGAGAGCCCGCTGAAGGAAATCACCAGCAAGCGGTGGAAGGGTGGCGAGACCTCTGTTCCCCCTGCGACGATCTATCCACCTCCTTCGGCGAAGAGGAGGGCTCGCGAGTGCAATGCACCGAAGGAACATCCCCTCTTCAGCTTTGGGGGGCGGTGGAAAGACTCGGCGGACGAGCCCATGGTGCAGTGGGATGAACTAGCTCACCGAGTTTCCATATCCACCCTTCATCCCTCCTGGCATGACCGCGAGCCCGCCACAGGTCACGCTTATGCCCTCGGCTTCGGCCTCTATGGCCGGGAGGATGCCGAGGCTTACAAGGGCATGAACCTATGGCAGCTCGGCCATGAGGGCCTGCCGACCCACCTGCAAGCCATGGAGCTCCATCATATGCTGGTCTGCCGCAGCTTCGGCCTCAGCAACCAACTTCAAAAAGCCGAGCAGGCCCGCGATGTCGCCAAAGATAAGGTCGCCGACCAGGCGAGGCAGCTTGGCATCGCTGAGGGTCTTCTCACCTAGGCCGCCGGCTGGTTGGTGAGTATCAGGCTTCCTCTTCCCTCTTTAACTTAAAGTATGTTGCGTTGTCGTTAACGAATTTTCCTTTTTCATCAGGATGGCAAGGCTGTCTGGGAACTGCGGGCTCGCAATGCCGAGTAGGAGAAGGAGATCGGACAGCTGCGCGCCCGGCTTGCCGAGCTGGAGGGGGCGAATGCGAGGCTAAAGGAGGAGAATCAGAACCTCAGCCGCGAGGCCCGCCGCCAGGCGGAGATCTTCTTCCCATCCAGCGACGTCGACCCTACCCTCCCTTATAAGAGGCCGAGGATTTTTGGCAAGGCCGACCTCGCCGAGAGGCTGTGGATTAACTCCATCCAGGACGCCGAATGCACCCACCAGATGATGAAGGACACTGGGGTGCTGGTGGAGGGGTGCGAGGAGATCTCAGCCAAGGACCTGATGTCGAGCTTGTTCCCGGCGACGCCGCCCAGCGAGAAGGAGGACAGCTTGGATGTACTCTTTGGGAAAAGCTTCCAGGACCCATCCGGCGGAGGGGAGGACCACCAATCTGGCGGGGGAGGCGAGGACTAATGTATATATTCTGTAATCTCACCGAGGCGAGTTCAACCTGTAAATATCTTTACTTAATGAAAGAACAGTTTTGATACCTTCTGTGTCCATTATAGTAATGTCATTATTCATATATATATTTCCTTTTGCTGGATTTCTATGTCGTGCTATGTTTGTCTGCGAGCATCCTCCCCAGCAACCTCGCGTAGATATGTGCTGCGAGTAGGATAGTCGTTAGGACTCGCCCCTGAGGGCATATCTTGACAGTTTGGCAATTCTCAGGGCTCGCCACAGCTTGCTCACGAGCTGCCCGTGACCTTATTAACAGAAAATCAAATTCACTAAATTTTTCCTAGTAAAATAAAGTGGGGGGCAGGGCATCTTGGCGGGATCCGCCTCCCCTTAGCGAGATCCAAGGGCCTGGCTCGCCAATTCTCAGGATTCGCCCCAGCTCGCTCGCGAGCAGCCCATAACCTTATCATCATAAGACCAAATTTTCTAAAGTTTCCCCAGTAAAACATCGTGGGGGGACGAGGCGTCCTGACGGGATCTGCCTCCCCTTAGCGGGATCCAAGGGCCTGGCTCATTATCCTTTTGCCGAGGCCGAGCTGGGCTTGGCGAATTCTGACTTGCCTGTGCCGAGTTTCTTCCTTCCCCTATTCTTAGAAGAAGGTGTCAGACTCCTCGGATACCTTCTGAAGAGTAGGACTTCCCCGAGTCACTTCCGCCCATATCGGCTAGGTGAGAGCCTAACAACGGGATTTGGTCGAGGTCTAAGGATGACAATGAGTGAATTCCAGCCCTTCCAGCTAGGTGAGAGCCTGACAGCGGGATCTGCTCGGGATCTAAGGCTTACTCCATCGAGTGACTTCCAGCCCTGCCAGCTAGGTGAGAGCCTGACTACGGGATTTGCTCGAGATCTAAGGATAACACCGAGCGACTTCCAGCCCTGCCAGCTAGGTGAGAGCCTGCCAGCAGGATCTGCTCTGGTTCTGAGGATGACTCCATCGAGTGACTTCCAGCCCTGCCAGCTAAGCGAGAGCCTGACAGCGGGATCTGCTCGGGGTATAAGGATGACTCCATCGAGTGACTTCCAGCCCTGTCAGCTAGGTGAGAGCCTGACAGCGGGATCTGCTCAAGGTCTAAGGATGACACCGAGTGACTTCCAGCCCTGCCAGCTAGGTGAGAGCCTGACAGCGGGATCTGCTCGAGGTCTAAGGATGACACCGAGTGACTTCCATCCCTGCCAGCTAGGTAAGAGACTGACAGTGGGATCTGCTCGGGGTACAAGGCTGACACCATCAAGTGACTTCCAGCCCTGCCAGCTAGGTGAGAGCCTGACAGCGGGATTTACTCGAGGTCTAAGGATTACACCGAGTGACTTCCAACCCTATTAGCTAGGTGAGAGCCTGACAGCAAGATCTACTCGGGGTCTAAGGATGACTCCATCGAGTGACTTCCAGCCCTGTCAGCTAGGTGAAGCCTGACAGTGGGATTTGCTCGAGGTCTAAGGATGACACCGAGTGACTTACAGCCCTGCCAGCTAGGTGAGAGCCTGACAACTGGATATGCTCGGGGTCCAAGGCTGACACCTTCGAGTGATTTCCAGCCCTGCAAGCTAGGTGAGAGCCTGACAGCGGGATCTGCTCAAGGTCTAAGGATGACAATGAGTGACTTCCATCCCTGCCAGCTAGATGAGAGCCTGACAGTGGGATCTGCTAGAGGTCTAAGGATGACACCGAGTGACTTCCAGCCCTGCCAGCTAGGTGAGAGCCTAACAGCGAGATCTGCTTGGGGTCTAAGGATGACATCGAGTGACTTCCAGCCCTGCCATCTAGGTGAGAGCCTGACAGCGGGATCTGCTCGGGGTCCAAGGATGACACCGAGTGACTTCCAGCCCTGCCAGCTAGGTGAGAGCCTGACAGCGGGATCTGATCGGGGTCTAAGGATGACTCCATCGAGTGACTTCCAGCCCTGTCAGCTAGGTGAGATCATGAAATCGGGATCTGCTCGAGGTCTAAGGATGACACCGAGTGACTTTCAGCCCTGCTAGCTAGGTGAGAGCCTGACAGCGAGATCTGCTCGGGGTCCAAGGCTGACACCGTCGAGTGACTTCCAGCCCTGCCAGCTATGTGAGAGCCTGACAACGGGATCTGTTCCAGGTCTAAGTATGACACTGAGTGACTTCCAGCCCTGCCAGCTAGGTGAGAGCCTGACAACGGGATCTGCTCGAGGTATAATGATGACACTGAATGACTTCCAGCCCTGCCAGCTAGGTGAGAGCCTGACAGCGGGATTTGCTCGGGGTCTAAGGATGACACCGAGTGACTTATAGCCCTGCCAGCTAGGTGAGAGCCTGACAGCGAGATATGCTCGGGGTCCAATGCTGACACCGTCGAGTGACTTCCAACCCTACCAGCTAGGTAAAAGCCTCACAACGGGATCTACTCGAGGTCTAAGGATGACACCGAGTGACTTCCAGCCCTGCCAGCTAGGTGAGAGCCTGACAGCGGGATCTACTCGGGGTCTAAGGATGACATCGAGTGACTTCCAGCCCTGCCAGCTAGGTGAGAGCCTGACAGCGGGATCTGCTCGGGGTCCAAGGATGACACCGAGTGACTTCCAGCCCTGCCAGCTACGTGGGAGCCTAACAGTGGGATCTGCTTGGGGTCTCAGGATAACTCCATCGAGTGACTTCCAACCCTGTCAGCTAGGTGAGAGCCTGACAGCGGGATCTGCTCGAGGTCTAAGGATGACACCGAGTTACTTCCAGGCCTACCAGCTAGGTGAGAGCCTGACAGTGGGATCTACTTGGGGTCCAAGGCTAACACCGTCGAGTGACTTCAAGCCCTACCATCTAGGTGAGAGCCTAACAGCGGGATCTGCTCAAGGTCTAAGGATGACAACGAGTGATTTCAAGCCCTGCTAGCTTGGTGAGAGCCTGACAGCGGGATCTGCTCGAGGTTTAATGATGACACCGAGTGACTTCTATTCCTGCCAGCTAGGTGAGAGCCTGACAGCGGGATCTACTCTGGGTCTAAGGATGACACCGAGTGACTTCCAGCCCTACCAGCTAGGTGAGAGCCTGACAGCGAGATCTGCTCGGGGTCCAAGGCTGACACCGTCGAGTGACTTCCAGCCCTGCCAGCTATGTGAGAGCCTGACAGCGGGATCTGCTCAAGGTCTAAGTATGACACTGAGTGACTTCCAGCCCTGCCAGCTAGGTGAGAGCCTGACAACGGGATCTGCTCGGGGTCCAAGGCTGACACCGTCGAGTGACATCCAGCCCTGCCAGCTAGGTGAGAGCCTGACAGCGGGATCTGCTTGGGGTCCAATTACACTTCACTTCTTCATGCAAACTCATTGCGACAACATTGGCGTGTTAAAGAACTTTTATTAAAAGTCAAAACACCACTTACATGTTTCAAGGGAAAAAGCGTTTTAAGTCGTCACCACTCCAGGTGAGATTTAGGGTCTCGCCCTCCACATTTTGGAGTCGATGCCCCTCCTGATCTTAAAGCTTCTTTTACAATAAATGGACCTTCCCAGCTGGGGTTGAGCTTCCCCACAGTTGCCGACCTCCCTACTGCATCCACCTTTTTCAGCACCAAGTCCCCCTCCACAAATTGCTTGACTCTGACGTGCTTGTCAAAGTACTTGACCATCCTCCTCTTCACCTCTTCCTGTCAGACGGTGGAAAGGTCCCGCAGTTCTTCCACCATGTCAAGGGAGAGCCGCAGCTTCTCCTCGTTCTCAGCCTGCCATTCTTCCCTGCCTTCCCCGGCCGCCACAAATCGAGGTGTCTGAACTTCAAATTCCACGGGGAGCACTGTCTCGCACCCATGAGAGAGCTTGAAGGGGGTCTCTTCGGTAGCTGTGTTGGGGGTGGTCCTCAAGGCCCAAAGAACCGCGGGAAGCTGTTCCACCCAGCTCCCCTTCAGATTTTCCACTTTCTTTTTTAGGAGTTTAACAATAATCTTGTTCGCGGCCTCCACCTACCCGTTGCTCCTGGGGTGGTGGACTGAGGCGAACTTGAGGTCGATCCCAAGCTGCTCACAGAAACCGGTAAACTCCGTGCTGGCGAACTGGGGCCCATTGTCCGTGACAATAGCCTGAGGCAGCCCATGGCGGCAAATGATCTCCCCTCATACGAAGTTCCTGACGACCTGGGAAGTCACCTTGGCCAGTGCCTTTACTTCCAACCACTTGGAGAAATAATCGATCATCACTAGTAGGAACCTTCTCTGCCCACTAGCCTGGGGGAATGGTCCAACCAAATCCATTCCCCAATGACAAAGGGCCAGGGGGCTGTGATACTTTTGAGTCACTGAGCCGGCTGTAGCTGGAGGGGAGCGAACAGCTGGCATTTGTGGCACCTTCTTGCGAACTTCGTGGCATCACGGCCCAGGGTGGGCCAGAAGTACCCCTGCCTGACAATCCTTCCTTCCAGGGTCCGACTCCCGGAGTGACTCCCACACTCCCCAGAGTGGACTTCTTCCAAGATTCTTTGTACTTCCCCCTCAGCCACGCAACGAGCCAACATCCCCGAGAGAGTCTTCCTATATAACTGTCCATCCCGGAGGAGGTAGTACACCGACTTGTGCATGAGCTTCTTCTTGTCTACCCCCTCCGGATACTCTCCCGTGGAAAGGAAATTTACGACCGGGTCCATCCACGAAGGCTGCTGGTCTATCTCCATAAGCTCCCCCTCTTCGATGGAAGGGCGGAACAAGTCGGTGATGGTACCCCCCACCCGTGGACCATGCTTTGCTAGTTGATCAACCTTGTAACACCCCCTATCCGTCGCATAGCATATAGCAGTAGGTCCGGCCGGGGCCCGACGCCATATACTACAGATAGACCGGGTGGTTACTTATGGAAACCATCCAACCAATCTCAACGTCCTACACAGAGCATTCTAGCGGAAGCATTATATAAAAGTTGCAATAAAGAACCCAGCATTAGAGCATGAATGTCCACTAATACAAAATAGGAATGTTATACAAAATACCCAAAATGAGCCTTAAGGCCTTACAAAATGTTTCACTTCAAATTACATGTTTTACAAACCACGACACGCAGGCCGGTCACACATGAATAAAGCAGTAAACACTTCCAATTAGGCCTTCAAGGGCCGGCTTCGCATTCGGGCTTTAGCCCGCTATTGACCGCTTGGTCCAGCTGCACCTGCAAGCAACATACCACCGCACGGTGGCAAAACAAGGCAACGGTCAGCAATGTTGACCAAATTATAATGATCCCGCCCCCAACTCAGGGCGGCGATGCTCCTTCCCTGCATTTCATTAGCATAAGCGAGCAATAGATAATTAGCCATTTCATCACAGACGTTGGCTCTCACGGCCACACGCCCCGTGCTCTCAGGGCACATTCTCGGTGAACCAGTCGATGTCACGTCAATTAAAGCCATAGACATTCCGGACTCACCACTGCCACTTTGACGGCCAAACCTATGAGCAAATTGTCTTCCTGGCCTGGGTCACGACAATTTAAGCCATTGACCGCCGAAGACCCTAATCTATGTCAACGGCAAGTGCCACGTGCCTTTAGGTCTCTTTAACCGAACGACATAGAGCGGGTACGGTTCCATCTAACCCGTGCTCACATCGCAACGACAATTTAAGCCATTTGCGCGGGTCAAACTTCCACCGAGTCCCATTTCCATCACAAGTCACATAACCCGGTTATGTTCAAGTTGGCTCTCAGGCCACCAAGTTGGCAAGATCTCGTATCCGCCCAGTTTTCCTGGTGCACCTTTAGGTTAGTCCCCAAGGCTCCCTGCTGCAATCTACCGCGTAGAAAACCCGAAAAACAACCAATAGCACGGAGTCTTCTCCGGCATTATGCAATGCAACACCACCGATCCAGACCAACATGTCCGGGTAGGCTTCACACATCATGCCTATGTCCGTTCTCGCTTACGGACTCTAAACAACGGGGACTTCACATATCTACTCGAAGGAACGCCTCTAACTCTCCGCAAACTCGCGAGAGCGGGCTTCCTATGCAAAGAAAGAGAGCTACTCATGCTCAAGATGAGGATCGTTACCCTAGCGTTCCTCTTTGGCGCCATTGAAAAGTAATCGGATGAAAAGCACCGCACTAGCTTTGCCTCCGTGGATCCGGAGTCGGCTCGCGATTCGGAGCTTCGAAGCTCCTCCAATGGCGGGATCTAGCTCCTTCTTCCTCCCTTGGCTCTTCTCTCTCTCTAAGGTTTTAGAAAGATAACACTTAAGAAAAGTGAGGGTTTTCTAAGTCCAATCCCGGGTATATCCCTTCAGGAACAACCCCCAGCCGTTGGATCTCAAAATAAGGAAACGAACGGCTTTGATTCGGGACTGAAATGCCCAATCTAGACCGAACACGGCCTGGCACACGCCCGTGTCCAGGGCCGTGTGCCTCATTCGCCGTCAAAATCGGCTCGCCTGGAACCTCACACGGGTATCGAACACGCCCGTGTTCGAGCTGACATGCCCGTGTTCCATGTGACACGGCTGTGTGGCCGGCCATGTACACCTATCATTTTTCCCCAAAATCAACCCGAGCACTGCACGGGTTCTAGGACACGCCCATGTCCTTACTCGTGTCACCTCAACACGCCTGGACCCCAGGCCGTGTACACGGTCTCGACACTCGACACTTCGTCGAGCGAAGATCGTCGACCTACTGACACGGCCTTGGACACGCCCGTGTCCTAGGCCGTGTGCCTTGTCTCGACACAATGTCGAGACCAAAGTGTCGACTTCCCGGGACAAGTGTCGACACGGGTCGACACGCCCTACGACACGCCCGTGTCGCAGGCCGTGTGCCCAGTCTCGACACTTCGTCGAATGCAGAGTGTCGACTTCGCGGCTAAGTGTCGACACGGGTCGACACGCCCTGCGACACGCCCGTGTCGCAGGCCGTGTGCCCAGTCTCGACACAATGTCGAGACCAAAGTGTCGACTTCCCGACTGAGTGTCGACACAAGCTTGACACGCCCTGGGACACGCCCGTGTCCGAGGCCGTGTGCCTGCTGCCAGAACCCAAACTGGCCCAAAACGTCCCCCTTTGCTCCTTTGAGTTTCGGGGCGTTACAACTCTCCCCCTCTTAAAAGAATTTCGTCCACGAAATTATATAAAGGAAAGACATGTACAAAACCAAAATTTGTACCTGAGCGGAACAACTCCGGATACTCGTCAAGCATAGTCTGCTCTCGCTCCCAAGAGAGCTCCTCACGACCACAATTGTCCCACCGGACCTTGACCATCCTGATCTCTTTATTGAGTAGCCGCTTGACCTCCGAGTCCTCGATCCGCACGGGCTTGACCTTTATCGTTAGCACACTATCCACCGACACTTGATCAACCGTGATCACTTGCGTAGGCTCTTGCACCGCCTTCCGAAGTACCGAAATGTGGAATACATCATGTAAACCACTAAGCACCACTGAAAGCTTCACCCGATAGGCCGCTTCACCAACTCGCTCCAGAACCTCAAACGGTCCAAGGTACCTCGGGCTTAGCTTTTTCAATCGTTGCACCCGCGAGATACCCTTGAACGGCTTGATCTTTAAGTATACATAATCGCCCACAGCAAACTCCACATTCCTGTGCTTGGCATTATAGTACTTTGCTTGCCAGTCCTGAGCGATAAGCAACCTCTCCCGAATGGTTCTTACTAAAGAAGTAGCATCCTCCACTTCCGATCGCTTATACAACTTTGACTCACCCGTTTCTAACCAAGATAACGGCGTGCGACATTTTCTACCATATAGGGCCTCGAAAGGCGCCATCTGAATACTCGCTTGGTAGCTATTGTTGTATGCGAACTCCACCAAATAAAGGTGGTCTTCCCATTGCTTTCTGAAATCCAAGACACACATGCGGAGCATGTCTTCCATAGTTCTATTGACCCTCTCGGTCTGCCCATCCATTTGCGGATGGAAGGCTGTGCTGAATTTCAGCTTTGTTCCCAACATTTGCTGCACCAGCCTCCAATCATTGGACGTGAACCGCCCATCTCGTTCACTCACGATGCTGCGGGGCACACCATGAAGCCGTACTATGTTATCCACATAAAGCTTCGCCAACTTCTCCACCGGATCATCCTTCCTATGCGGAATAAAATGCGACACCTTTGTTAATCGATCAACCACCACCCAAATGGCGTCGTTTCCCTTTTGCGACCTTGGCAAACCGTGCACAAAGTCCATAGAGATGTCGTCGAATTTCCACTCCGGAATAGGCAAGGACTTAAGAAATCCTCCCGGCTTTTGGCACTCCGCCTTTACCAAGGCGCAAGTTTGGCACTTCGCTACGTAGAGCGCCACATCCTTTTTCAAACCCGGCCACCAAAATAGTTTCTTCACATCACGGTACATCTTCGTGCTCCCCGGGTGAATCGAGTACTTGGTATGGTGCGCCTCGTACAACAACTCCACCCGCAAATTGCCCACACTTGGGACGCACAAACGACCGTCTTTCCAAAGTAATCCGTCCTCCACGACGAATTGGGGATTTGACCCATCCAGAGCCTCTACCATGAACTGCTTCATATGAGCATCCATATCCAAAGCCTGCCGAATACGATCAGCCAGGTCATATTGGACTTCAGTCCAATTCAGAACTGCTTCAGCACTTGATTGTCTATCCACGCAAACAATCTCCAACGCCTCCAACTCCCGCACCAACCGCTCATCATGCACCGATAGCCAATTGGCTTGAGCTGGGGCTCGGCGACTCAACGTGTCCGCAACCGCATTCCCCTTACCAGGCACGTAATGGATCTTGAATGTATAGTCCCCCAGGAACTCCATCCATCTACGCTGCCGCATATTCAGATCCTTCTGATCAATAAGATACTTCAGGCTCTTGTGATCGGTGTAGATATCAATTTTCACACCGTACAAGTAGTGTCTCCACAGCTTCAAGGCAAAAATCACGGCCGCTAACTCCAAGTCATGGACCGGATAGTTCCTTTCATGCACTTTTAGCTGTCTCGAGCCATAAGCTATTACACTTCCGTGTTGCAGTAGCACGCAACCCAAACCGCTGCCCGAAGCATTGCTATAAATCTCATAGCCTTCGGTCCCACATGGCGAACTCAGCACAGGCGTCGTGGTCAACCGACACTTCAACTCCTCAAAATCTCGCGCGCACTCTGGCGTCCAAACGAACTTATGCTCCTTCCTCGTCAATGTAGTGAAAGGTAACGCTATCCGCGAGAAGTTCTCTACGAAGCGCCTATAATAGCCAGCAAGCCCCAGAAAACTCCGGACTTCCGCTACCATAACAAGCTCAGGCCACTCCCGTATCGCAACAATCTTCACCGGATCCACAGCAATACCCTCTCCACTTACTATATGCCCGAGGAACGCTACTGAGGTTAGCCAAAACTCGCACTTCGAGAACTTGACATACAACTGATTTCTCCTTAGCGTATCCAACACCAAATGAAGATGCTTGAAGTGATCTTCCTCACTTTGCGAGTACACCAAAATATCGTCAATGAAGACGATCACGAAATGGTCCAAGTACTCCCTAAAAGTCCTGTTCATCAAATCCATGAACACTGACGGCGCATTAGTCAGCCCAAACGGCATGACTGTAAACTCATAATGCCCGTATCTTGTACTAAACGCTGTCTTCGGGATATCACTCTCCCTTATTCGCAGCTGATAGTACCCATCTTTGAGATCCAACTTCGAGTACACCGTCGACCCGACTAACTGATCAAAAAGATCATCAATCCAGGGGATCGGGTACTTGTTCTTCTCCGTCAGCTTGTTGAGCTCCCGATAATCAATACATAGCCTCAAGCTTCCGTCCTTCTTCTTAACAAAGAGGACCGGTGTGCTCCAAGGCGAAGAACTCGGGCGCACATACCCTTGCTCCAACAACTCTTGCAGTTGAACTTTCAGCTCCGCCATTTCCTTAGGCGCCAGCCGATAAGGAGATCGTGACACAGGCTTTGCACCTGGCACTAGATCTGCGGGGAACACATCAGGGTATTCCGATACCACTGAAATACAATCCAACGCGGGCTTCGGCTTTGCAACCTCCACTAGTATAAAGAACAGTTCTGCACCGGCACGAACCGCCTTCACCACCTGAAGAGCAGACATCAACGTCCTGCTCGACCCCTTTAAGCCCGTAAAAGTCATCTCACGACTTGCTCCCAGCTTGACTTCCTTGCTACCGCAATCTATATGGGCATGCTGCTCCGAGAGCCAGTACATGCCAAATATGACGTCGAACTCCAGCAACGGAAGTAAAGACGCCCGCAGGTCGAACTCCTGCTCCCCAATACGAATCTTAACATCGCAGATCCTATCCGCTCGCATCGAACACCCATTGGGCAACAACACATCCAACTTATCCTTCGCCATCGAAGAAGGGACTCCGATGCGTGATATAAATCCTTCGGACAAGAAGGAGTGTGAAGCTCCCGTATCGAAGAGTGCTCGTGCCGGATTTTCACAAATCAATACAAATCCTAAACAAGCAGTGGTAAGGTAACATGTGCATAACAAGTATTTAAAGAAATTGACTTGCTATAAATTAAACCGTACCTGTCACCACATCAGCTTGTTTGATGGCCTCCTGTTGGCCAAGATTATAGACCCTTGGTTGGGCCGGAGCATAATGGGATGCAGTCGACTCCACCGCCTTTCCCTTCTCCTCAAAAGTAGCTCCCGGCTTCCTCTCGGACTTAGGACATCCACTCCAACAGTCACGGGCAAAGTGCCCCGTCTTTCCACAAGTAAAACACGCGCCCGGGGTCCGACTCGTAGTCGCCCCAGAAGCACCAGAAGGAGCTGGACCCGAAGTCCTATGCTTCTTGAAAGACCTCCGATAGCCGGACTTTGAAGTAGTCGGCACTTTAAATTCAGATTTCTTCTCACCCAAGTTTTTCTTTGCTTGTACATTCTTCATGTCCTTCTCCAAGGACCGGGCAGTGTTGACCAAGGTTAAGAAACCCTGCGTCATCGGCCCCGAGAGTAGTAATCTCAACTCATCTCTCAAGCCTTCATAGAAGCGATTAGTCTTGCGCTCCTCATCCACGATGGTGGAGCTAGCATATCGACTCAAACGAGTGAACTCGTGGAGATATTCATCCACGCTCTTCTCACCATGAACCAACTTCAGAAATTCATTTTCCAACGCTATCTTCTGCGTCGAAGGGAGGTATCTAGCCAAGAATAATCTCGAGAACTCTTCCATCGAGACATCACCAAGTTGCCTACCTCTCAATAAGTGCAGCTCCAATCCTTCCCACCACATTCTCGCTTCCCCGTCCAGAAGGAACGTAGCGATGGTGGTCATTTGCCACTCCTCCGTCTCTGTCGCTGTCATGACTCTCTTCACCCTGGAGAGCCAGTCTTCAGCCTGAGATGGGGTTCCCAACCCCGAGAATAACGGAGGGTTAAAGATCATTACATGCTTAAGCTGCCTCTCAGTTGCCCTCCTCGGCACCACCGGTTCCACAGCCACTTGCTCCACTCTCCTCGGCTCAGCCTCTTGAAGAGGTTCCTGCTCCATCACAGGAGCGGGCTGATGCGCTTGCCTTGCAGGCTGCGCATTTATCACGGCCAACACCGCTTCAGCCACCAATCGAATATTCTCAGCCGACAGAGGTGTTGCAGGAGCAACATCCGGTGCACTACTAGCCTCAGAAACTCGGCGTTCTGACGGCCCAACACCACTTCTGGTCACCTATAGTGGTACAAAACACCGTTAAGCGACCAAATAAATTGCCAATAGCAATTATAGGAACACGCAGGTTCCTCAAACACGAGTATTTTCATTCCTAAGTGGACATTCATGGGTTCTTTTTACCGTTATTACGATGACGCACACAATGTGCTCACCTCCCCTTAAAAAGAATTCGCCCACGAATTCACTTTAAGCCCGACCAAAACCAGTAGTCTGATACGAAATTGTAACACCCCCTATCCGTCGCATAGCATATAGCAGTAGGTCCGGCCGAGGCCCGACGTCATATACTACAGACAGACCGGGTGGTTACTTATGGAAACCATCCTACCAATCTCAACGTCCTATACAGAGGATTCTAGCGGAAGCATTATATAAAAGTTGCAATAAAGAACCCAGCATTAGAGTATGAATGTTCACTAATACAAAATAGGAATGTTATACAAAATACCCAAAATGAGCCTTAAGGCCTTACAAAATGTTTCACTTCAAATTACATGTTTTACAAACCACGGCACGCAGGCCGGTCACACATGAATAAAGCAGTAAACACTTCCAATTAGGCCTTCAAGGGCCGGCTTCGCATTCGGGCTTTAGCCCGCTATTGACCGCTGGTCCAGCTGCACCTGCAAGCAACATACCACCGCACGGTGGCAAAACAAGGCAACGGTCAGCAATGCTGACCAAATTATAACGATCCCTCCCCAACTCGGGGCGGCGATGCTCCTTCCCTGCATTTCATTAGCATAAGCGAGCAATAGATAATTAGCCATTTCATCACAGACGTTGGCCCTCACGGCCACACGCCCCGTGCTCTCAGGGCACATTCTCGGTGAATCGGTCGATGTCACGTCAATTAAAGTCATAGACATTCCGGACTCACCACCGCCACTTTGACGGCCAAACCTATGAGCAAATTGTCTTCCTGGCCTGGGTCATGACAATTTAAGTCATTGATCGCCGAAGACCCTAATCTATGTCAATGGCAAGTGCCACGTGCCTTTAGGTCTCTTTAACCGAACGACATAGAGCGGGTACGGTTCCATCTAACCCGTGCTCACATCGCAACGACAATTTAAGCCATTTGCGCGGGTCAAACTTCCACCGAGTCCCATTTCCATCACAAGTCACATAACCCGATTATGTTCAAGTTGGCTCTCAGGCCACCAAGTTGGCAAGATCTCGTATCCGCCCAGTTTTCCGGGTGCACCTTTGGGTTAGTCCCCAAGGCTCCCTACTACAATCTACCGCGTAGAAAACCCGAAAAACAACCAATAGCACGGAGTCTTCTCCGGCATTATGCAATGCAACACCACCGATCCAAACCAACATGTCCGGGTAGGCTTCACACATCATGCCTATGTCTGTTCTCGCTTACGGACTCTAAACAACGGGGACTTCACATATCTACCCGAAGGAACGCCTCCAACTCTCTGCAAACTCGCGAGAGAGGGCTTCCTATGCAAAGAAAGAGAGCTACTCATGCTCAAGATGAGGATCGTTACCCTATCGTTCCTCTTTGGCACCATTGAAAAGTAATCGGATGAAAAGCACCTCACTAGCTTTGCCTCCGTGGATCCGGAGTCGGCTCGCGATTCGGAGTTTCGAAGCTACTCCAATGGCGGGATTTAGCTCCTTCTTCCTCCCTTGGCTCTTCTCTCTCTCTAAGGTTTTAGAAAGATAACACTTAAGAAAAGTGAGGGTTTTCTAAGTCCAATCCCGGGTATATCCCTTCAGGAACAACCCCCAGCCGTTGGATCTCAAAATAAGGAAACGAACGGACTTTGATTCGGGACTGAAATGCCCAATCTGGACCGAACACGGCCTGGCACACGCCCGTGTCCAGGGCCGTGTGCCTCATTCGCCGTCAAAATCGGCTCGCCTGGAACCTCACACGGGTATCGAACATGCCCGTGTTCGAGCTGACACGCCCGTGTTCCATGTGACACGGTCGTGTGGCCGGCCGTGTACACCTATCATTTTTCCCCAAAATCAACCCGAGCACTGCACGGGTTCTAGGACACGCCCGTGTACTTACCCGTGTCACCTCAACACGCCTGGACCCCAGGCCGTGTACATGGTCTCGACACTCGACACTTCGTCGAGCAAAGATCGTCGACCTACTGACACGGCCTTGGACACGCCCGTGTCCTAGGCCGTGTGCCTTATCTCGACACAATGTCGAGACCAAAGTGTCGACTTCCCGGGACGAGTGTCGACACGGGTCGACATGCCCTGCGACATGCCCGTGTTGCAGGCTGTGTGCCCAGTCTCGACACTTCGTCGAATGCAGAGTGTCGATTTCGCGGCTAAGTGTCGACACGGGTCGACACGCCCTGCGACACGCCCGTGTCGCAGGCCGTGTGCCCAGTCTCGACACAATGTCGAGACCAAAGTGTCGACTTCCCGACTGAGTGTCGACACAAGCTTGACACGCCCTGGGACACGCCCGTTTCCCAGGCCGTGTGCCTGCTGCCAGAACCCAAACTGGCCCAAAACGTCCCCCTTTGCTCCTTTGAGTTTCGGGGCGTTACAGACCTGCTCATTCTCCTCCCGGGACATGTGCTAGATGGAAAAAGTTTGGAACGCGCCAATGATCACCTTTACTTTGGCTAAGTATAGCTGCAGGGTAGGCTTTCTTGCCTCGAACTCCCCATTGATCTGGTAAGCTACTACCATGGAGTCAGTAAGGACCTCCACGTCCAACACCCCCCAGCTCCCTGGCCAGGCACAGCCCCGCTATCACGGCCTCATACTCGGCCTGATTGTTGGTGATGGGAAAGTGCACCACCACCATCTGCTCAATTCTAATTCCCTGAGGACTCTCCAAGATCACCCCGACCCCTAGGGAATGCCTCCCCGAGGCGCCATCTACCTTGACCTTCCAGGGAATCGGATGAGTGAGCTCTTCCTCCACCACCTCAATCACATAATCAGCCAAGAAGTCGGCCATCGCTTGAGCTTTGATCGAGAGGCGGGGGACGAAGGAGACGTCGAACTCACTCAACTCCACCGACCACTTGGCTATCCTGCCATAATGCTCCACCCCCTCAAAGATGTTGCGGAGGGGGATGGTCAGTCACCACTCAGATTGAGTGTGCCTGGAAATAGGGCTGGAGCCTTCAGGCTGAGATGACCGGGTCGAAGGCCAGCTTCTCCAAAATTGGATACCGGAGCTCGGCCTTCCTCAGGACCCGACTCACGTAATATATAGGGAGCTGCTTCTTCCCCTCTTCACGAACTAAGACAGAGCTTAGGGTCTCCGCCCCGACCCTGAGGTACAAAAATAGGTCCTCCCCCTCCTTCGGCCCTTGGAGCAACGGAGCATGTGTCAATTGCGTCTTGAGGGCCTGGAATGCCTCCTCGCACTCCCTGGTCCACTCGAATTTTTGCCCCCCCCCCCCCCACCTTAGTGTTTTAAAGAAGGGGGAGCACTTCTCCCCAGCCCGGGAGAGGAACCTACTTAGCCCTGCCAGCTTCCCCGTTAGTCGTTGCACCTCCTTAGTGTTATGTGGCGATCCCAACTCTATGATAGCCTTGACCTTATCCGGATTCAGCTCGACCCCTGCAGGGGTGAGGTGGTGTCCAAGAACTTTCCCCTGCTAGCCCCTAAGATGCACTTCAGGGGGTTAAACCGCATCATGTACTTACGCAGGGTAGCAAAGGTCTCTTCTAGGTCCTGGAGGTGAGAGTCCACATCCTGACTCTTGATCATGAGATCATCCACGTAAACCTCCAGGTTCCTCCCCCTCTCTTCTTTGAAGACCCTATCCATCATCTTCTAGTAGGTCGCCCCTGTATTCTTTAGCCCGAAGGGCATCATCTTATAACAGTAGCACCCATCCCCCGTGATGAACAAGACATCCTTGACGTCCAGGGGTACATTCTGATTTGATGATAACCTAAAAATGCATCTAAAAAACTCATTACAAAAAAATCAACGGCTGAGTGAACCAGCGCGTCGATCCGAGGCAAGGGATAACAATCCTTAGGGCAAGATTTATTAAGCAAGGAGAAGTCGATACACATACGCCACTCGTCGTCCCCTTTTTTCACCATGACTACATTTGAGTCCCAGCCGGGGTATTAGATCTCGGATATGAAGTCGGACTTGAGAAAATTTGCCACCTCCTCCCTGATGGGCTCTGCCAGCTTGTCTGTCACAACCCGCATTTCCTCAACGAGTACATCGTATCAGAGCAAGAGGAACTACGGGTTATGATGCCACGTCGTGCAGGGGATAACTACACACGCTCAGGCAACCCTTGACGCTTACATTATGAGTTGAAATCCATCAGTTAAATGCAAGAAAACCTTTTAGTTTAATGGTCGTATCCCTCGGCCTTAGGCATCAAAATGTGTGTTTGTACGCGGCGGAAATACTTTGTTTACTTTATGACGATCTCCTAGATGTCGTCTATCGTGATACTAATATAATAAATCATCTTTGTTTACGTTATTGGAAATACTGTCGGTGAACAAAACATGATATGCATGTTATACAATAGGTTTTGTTTAGCTTAAAAATACCTAATGCAACCCACCAAAAAAATCCTTCCCAGAGCAAGTAGACACTCTCATCCAATGAGTCACATTAGCAGCTAGCATTCAAATCATAAGGAACGAAAGCCACCAATGGGCGCCAACAAGCTGTGACACGAACCCATTGGGATATGTATGTCTGTACAACAAAAAGAAAAGAACACCTCTCTAAGTAAGCTCGGCTAGCTCCAAAGAAACTCTACCCAAGCCCTAGCCGCTCAACGGCTACAACCTGCACCTGAGGCATTCAAGAAAGAACACCTCAGCAATCATCAAAGCTCAAAAATAAAGTATGAAGTTCAGCAAAAATAACAAAGGGGCTTACGACCCCGTAGCAATCTTTTATGGAAGTAAAATGAGTGAAAAGAACAGGTGGAAACAAGTGTTAAACACTGTCAATCCAAAGTGTAAAACGCACCAAGTGCGTGCAATTCTCATCAAGTCCTGCTCAACCCCAGGAGCAAAAAGGCAAGACACATGCCCATTCCATCATCTTTCGAACAAGAAACAATTATACGAGTGAAACATAAACAGCGGTTAAATGCGATTCCGCAAGGGTCTTTTGGTGGCAGCCCTAAAGTGGAACGCACCAAAAAAGACAGCCAAATTGGGGCCAAACGGTGCTCTACACCACAAATCAAAACCCGGTGGCCACCAAGGCTGAATTCCATACCATCCCTTACCAAATCCTTACACCAACGCCTCGCCATGGTTCATAATGCGCCTCGCAAAACACACCAAATAGCGAACCCAAGCTCAACACCATAAGCAAAACTCACCATACCCCAAGCTAAACACGTTCCAACAAGCGTATTCTAACATGATCATGACATGAACAAGAAAAGCTGCATGAATCAACTTAGCATAAGAAGTACTTGAGCATAGGGAAATTTGATAACAAGGTGGTAAGCATGTAAGACATGAGGATC